>SJYT01076621.1:297742-367511 GCA_006410635.1 Cephalophus harveyi
CTGGAAGGCTGCAGTCCATGGGGTCGCTGAGGGTCGGACACGACTGAGCGACTTCACTTTCACTTTTCACTTTCTTGCATTGGAGAAGGAAATGGCAACCCACTCCAGTGTTCTTGCCTGGAGAATCCTAGGGACGGGGAAGCCTGGTGGGCTGCCGTCTATGGGGTCACACAGAGTCGGACACGACTGAAGTGACTTAGCAGCAGTAGCAGCATGAGGTTATAAATCCTATTCTAAGAGAAAAAAAGTTGAGTTTTGACATTCCTTATATTTTAAAGTATTTAAAAAGAAAATTTGCAGATACTGGTAAATGACTTTCATGTCTAAGTTATAAACCAATTCTGAGTTTACTGCTTATTGTAAACTGGAAGCTATGTATTTCACTTAAAACATTTTTTTTTTTTACATTATAAAGAATACCTGTAAAAGGTGTGAACAGTATACATGCACATATGAAGTTACCTGGTTGTCTAGTGGTTAGCTCTCTGGGCTCTCACTGACATGGAAAGGGAAAGGATTAGTTGCTCTCTGTGTCCGACTGCGACCCCATGGACTGCGGCCTGCCAGGCTCCTCTGTCCATGGAATTCTCTGGCAAAGAATATTGGAGGGAGTTGCTATTCCCTTCTCCAGGGGATCTTCCTGACTCAGGGATGGAACCCAGGTCTTCTGGATTGCCGGCAGATTCTTTACCATCTGACCCACCAGGGAAGCTCATGTATCTATATATCAATCAATAAAAGGTAACAAATTTAGGTCCTCCTTGTCCTAACCATCCACAGCTCCTCAGGGATAATAGCCTGTTAAGATTTTAGCATATATGCTTCCAACGCTTGAAAACTATTTCAGAGCGAAACATCACTTGAACTTGGATGTGAAAAACCACCATTTATTTGCTGCAAATTTCACTGCTGCCCACCTTTTAAAATATGAGTTGGGAGCAGGTTGAACAACTGTGTCTTGAATAATGTGTTTCAGACTTGATTTAACCAATTCAAACAATTAGTGACTTAAAGAATGGGGTCACTTTTCACGTGCCAATACAGACGGCAAAATAGGTGCAGGTAAGCACTTGGCAACATCTGAATCCGAAAAAATAAAAAAAAATGTTTTGAGAAATTTAGGTATAGAAATAACTGCAAGAAATTTCCAAGGAATATGACTTTATAATTTCAAATAGTAATTCTTGTAACTGAAATAATAGCTTCAGTTTAAACCAACTTCATGGAATTTGTTGTCAGGGTTTGGCATTAAACTGGTATTCAATAAATAGCCGTTTGAGGGTGAAGAAAGGATTTTTGCTCTGTCTTAAAGTCTTCATGGACTGGAAGGTGGCCTCTGTGGGTTCCTAAAGTAAAACAAAATAGTAAAATAAAAAAACCCCAGAAAACAACACTTCACCCTCTTTCACGGGCTCTGTTTCTTGATTTCTTGTCCTCCTTTTATTCCCTCCTCGGTAGCTCATTCACTTTCCCAAGCCTCATATCATGAAGATTCTAGCAGCTTTACTTCAAGGACGCTAGTTGTACGGCTGACTCAGATTTCTGTGGCCTTGATTTTGTGAGAGCTTTTTCCTTTTCCCAGTGGTATTATGTTGATGCTACGTGTCCGTTTAACTGAAGCCATACATTGTACTGTATTCCTTTCATTTAGTACTGAGTCCATACTCATGTTCAATTAGTCACTATTTTGTAAGTTTTTTTTTTTTTTTTTTTTTTAAATTGATGTATAGTTGATAATGTTCTTGCCTGCAGAATCCCGGGGACGGCGGAGCCTGGTGGACTGCCATCTATGGGGTCGCACAGAGTCGGACACGACTGAGGCAACTTAGCAGCAGCATAGTTGATTTACAATGTTAAGATCCCACCCTGTGGCAGGTGGGATCTTAGTTCCTCAATCACGGATCAAACCCATACCCCCTGCACTGGAAGGCAAAGTCTTAACCACTGGACTACCAGGAAAGTCCCTAGTCACTGTTAACTTGAAGTTAAGATTCCCAAGGTTGGCCAAAGCCCTACTTGTTTGAGGGGGAATGCTAGTCCTTCCTTCCAGGGAGTCCTTCTTTCTTTCTTTGGGTTTAAAAACTCTTTGCCATCATGGTTTAGTTTTATGGGTTTCTACAACTGAATGTCAATAAAAGCACTCATCAACTGATGACTTCAGGTCAGACTTCATGAAGAAAGGATACACCCATTCCAGCTTCAGTCTCTTGGTTGGCAGTTCTACTTTTGCTTCCAAATTGTAAGAATCCACTTGATCTTTGGGCATGTACATGGTAACAGGGCGTCCACGAAGAAACATTTTTACATATCCTTCTTCTATGAAGAGAACAAAGACATCAGTAAGACACCTTGGTGCCCAGGGTACCTGAAAAAAAGTTGTATTTTCTCCATCCTTTCAATGCAAAAGGAGAAACGTTGCCCTTTATGTCATTTCTGACTAAAATCCTAGGGAAAACTAACTAAAACACAAACAGTTTGAAACAAAAATGTTCACCTTGTCTGCCTTTGACATTCTGCTTAGTTAAGTAATGTGAGAAATTATAATAGGCAGAAAAGAATTAGATTCCAACAATTATTTTCCATGAGAGATTTTACTGCCTATAAGTTCTTTATCACCAGAAGGGGGAAAATACCACCCCAAAAAATTACAACTAACACAAGAAATCCACTTAAATTTTTTTTTTATTGAGTTCAATGGATATACAATTGCAGTATCAAAATTCATAAAATATCTTTCAATATTTAAATTGGTTTGTTATAGTGCAACGTAAAAATGTGTCTTTATGTATCTTTCACATTGGATAATTCAAGTGTAAAGGGCACAAAACCGGCAGAAGTACATGCTGGGATGCATGCAAAAAGGAAAATGCTCAAAGAAAAGCTAGAAATAGAAAAGAAAAGAACAAAAGACCCATTAGAGAGAGAAGCTGGGGAATAAACCTTTCTAGAACAAACATTTTTATAACAAAATAACTTCTGAATCTTTAATAAATTATACGGATGAAAGTAAAATCCAATAATATATCAACAAGGGGCCACTCCTAAACTTTAAACAAAAACAAACAATATAGGGTTTTCTGCCTACAGTTTTCAAGATATAATAAGGCCAAAGAAAATGTCTTGTGAGCTCTTGATGAATTCTGTTTGGATTCAGAACTCACTGCATTCTGATGCTTCACTGCAGATCAAAGGACTGGGCCCCTTAGTGGCATTTAAATTGGGCAGTTGGGGCTGTACCATAACTCAACAGAAAAATTATGCCCAGAGAGGAAACTGCTAAGGAAGTCATAAAATAATTATAACGTTGTAAGTACCACATTCACAAATTAGTTTTGTAAGCCTTATTCCTGAGGATTTTCAGACAAAGCCACATGCGATAGTGCCCAAAAATTGAGAGGCCACTGCACTCTTACGGTGGGCGTGCAATTCAGGTCTTAGACGCAAGCATGTGACACACTCTTCACTCTGCATATTAAATCTGACTTTTAAGTAAAAACCAACATGTGTTCACTCCTGCACAGTGTGCCAGCTGTTGTGTTTTGTGGTGCTCCTGTGAGAGTGCTCCTCACTAGGCTCCATCCTCCCCAGTTCCACTGGGAGGAGCCCATCTGAGGCCCCCAGGGCTGCAGGCCCCCACCCCCTGCCCTGGTCACCGTAGCTACCAAACCATGAAGGCCCACACTGGATTCGGGATCCTTCTCCTGCTCGCCTACCTGCTGGACCCAACGCTCTAACTGCCCTGCCCCCTCTTCCCGTATATGACATCACTGGCCACAGCTGCCCCCGACCCTGGGGGTCCTTCTCTGTCTCTGCCACCTACACACCCACCCACTCTGTGCACCTACCCATGCTCGCCTCACCCGCCCCTTCCCTTCCTTCATCCCTCAACCAAATCTCAGCTCGTCAGACGGTGTGGCCATCATAGCTGAAGACCCTAAAAGCACTCAGTAGATCAATGGAAGGGGGACAAAGAGGGGCGGGTGTGATGGCTTAAATGACAAGGATTCCATGAATTCTCTTTGTAAGAGGGGAATCACAGAATGCAGATTCAGAACAAAGGGAATATAATGTCACCCTGCAGCACACACCAAAAGCCATGTTCGGGTGTATGTAATCCATATAGATGGAATATCTACTTGAGTATATCGTTATGTGCTGGGAAAGTCCTTATGACAGGTTTCCTTAATGGGCAGATCGCACTGTTCTGGACAGCTAAGTCAGACCTCCTACATCTTAAAAAAAAAAAAAAAAAAACCAACAAAATGCAGTGAGGGAAAGCAATCTTTGCTTGCTTGTTCTTTCTTTCAGGCATGTTAGGATAACAGCACACAACCCCCAAACCCAGAGGTGCCAGAGGGAGCGGCCAGCAGCAGTGCAGGTTCCAGAAACGGGGCATCCAGGGCTCGCCCTATAGCTCTCTTGACATTCATACAGATTTTAAAAAGAGTTCTTGTCATCAGCCAATCATCACCGGAGGTCCAGTTTTTAGCTCCTCAGTCAGACCCGCCCAAGTAAATGCTCAGGACTGCTTTGAACGTCCAGTAAACCCCTGTGTTTTGCATCACAAAGCATTTTCATACAAGGAGGGTAGCTGGTGGCCTGTATGAAAAGAGTTTCTGCAGCCTGGGGCGCAGCTTTGCTCAGAGAGCTATGAGGTTTCAGAAATGCCGCCTACCTTTGCAGTGTGTCACCCGGCGTTTCCCTTGGGATTTCGGAGACAGAGACAGAAGTGCTGGGTAAAGAGATGAGGGGGCACTGCAAGAGTGACTGGCCTGCCTGCAGGGGGCGCTCTTGAGCCCCCAGGCTCAGAGGCTCCCCCACCCCAACTGCTAGAAAAACCTGGACACATTTCAGGGGTTCTGACAAGTGCACACCAGACCTACTCTGCAGGCTGAGGGCGATTACATTTTCAGTGAGTAATTTCATGCTTCCTGAAAATGAAATGAATATTGAAGCACATGCGCATAAATAGGAAAGTCTGACTTTCATGTTTCGATGCTGAACTTAAGGCGTGGGGGAGGGGGTGGAACTTGGAAAATTAAATGAATTTATTTAGCCCATTGCACAAAATCTTGTCAAAGATTTTGCATTTTTAAGTATGCTTTCAAATAAGCTTACTATTCTAAAAATAGCAGTTCCCTTATTATAACACGTGTTAGAAAAGATATATGGAAAGATATATATGGACTATTAGTTGGCAGTTTAGGAAATCATAGGCAGAAAAAGAAGTCGCTTTTAGATAAAGTTGTAACTGGATACATCAGAGACTTTCCCTTTCAAGAGAAACGCAAATGCTGGGGATGGGACAGCCCCCATTAGTAAGGAAGGGGCGAGAAAGGGAACAGGGTGTTTTAACCGAGAAATTTCATGTAACGGCGTGTCAGTCTTTCTCCTCATGGATGTCTCTTGAATCCGTTTTAAATGGGGGCAAATAAAGGGTTTAGTCTTTATGACCCTTTTCTGGGTGGTCTCTGAGTGATGTGAGTCGCCAGACCCCCAGGTACAGGCTGATAGTGAGCACTCAGCCCCCAGCCCCCCGACACAGACCCCCGTGTTCCGCCCATCCCAGCTGCCCCTGAACAACTGCTTCTTACTGCCCCTCAAGTACCACGGTGAGTAAGGGGCGCCCGCGCTGACATTCAGCCAGCCTTACCTGCGCTGAAAACCGGCTCCTTGGGTTTGCTGTGGAGACAAAACCAAAATAGGTTTTATTTCTTTCTAAATTTATGTTTAATTGGAGGAAAACTGCTTTAATAGCATTGTGTCGGTTTCTGCCATACAACAATGCAAATCAGCTTCCGATATGGACCGTTTTTAAAGCCTTTATTGAATCTGTTACAATACTGCTTCTGTTTTATGTTTTGGTTTCCCCACCCGGAGGCATGTGGGATCTGAGTTCTCTGACCAGGGGTCAAACCCACATTCCCTGCACTGGAAGACGAAGTCTAAACCACCAGACCACCAGGGAAGTCCCCCCAAACAGTTCTTAAAGGGAACCATGGGCTGGTGGTTAGTCTCGGTCACAGAAGACCCCTCACCCACGGGCCGCACCAGTTCGTCACACAGATGCTGAGTGAAGAACATATGCTACAAAGAAACACGAAGCCGTGTACCTGCAGAGAGGAACAGTGCAAACAAAAACGCTTAGGACCAAGTGCCAGGGATGACAATCCCAACTCTATCACCAAAGCTGTGCTTTTTATGAGAGCAAAGAAAGGTTTGGAGAAGGAAAATGCGTCGTTGATCAAGGCGGGAACAGCCCTCCCTTAATGTGCAGAAAGGTTTGTTTCTCTTCCCCACGTGCTTCTGGCAGATTATTTGAAGACCTGATTTAAAACTAGCAAACTCCTGTCTCAGGGGCTTTGGCGAGAGAACTTCAGCACCAGGCTCCCGAAAGGGGAGGAACTGAAGAACCTCTCGATGAGGGTGAAGGAGGAGAGTGAAAGAGCTGGCTTAAAACTAAATGTTAAAAAACTAAGATCATGCCATCAGGCCCTGTTACTTTACGGCAAACAGAAGGAGACAAGGTGGAACTAGGGACAAATTTCCTCTTCTTGGGCTCAAAAATCACTGCGGATGGTGACTACGGCCGTGAAATCAGAGGACAACTGCTTCTTGGCAGGAAAGCTATGACAAACCTAGACTGTGCTGAAAAGCAGAGACACTGCTCTGCCGCCAAAGGTCCGCACAGTCGAGGCTGTGGTCTTCCCAGTGGTCACGTACAGTTGTGAGAGCTGGACTATCAAGAAGGCAGAACGCAAAAGAATTGATGCCTTCGAACTGTGGTGCTGGCAAACTCCTGAAAGACCCTTGGACAGTGTGGAGATCAAACCATTCACTCTTAAGGGAGATCAACCCTGAATACTCGCTGGGTATTCAATACTGATGCTGAATCTGAAGCTCCAGTATTTTGCAAACAGCCAACTCACTGGAAAAGTCCCTGATGCTGGCAAAGATTGAGGGCAGAAGGAGAAAAGGGCATCAGAGGATGAGATGGCTGGATGGCACCACCGATACAATGGACACGGACCTGGGCAAACTTTGGGAGATGGTGAGGGCCAGGGAGGCCTGGCGTGCTGCACTCCATGAGGTCGCAAAGAGTCGGACAAGACTGGGTGACTGAACAACTCCCAGAAGGATGGCTCCTGGGGGGAAGATGAGGGGGCGGGGAAAGGAAGGAAGAATAAGGACTTCTTATTAAGGGTGTGGCCTTCTTATTAATAAGGGTGTGGCCACATGGGACATGGGGGGACCCCACTGTCTCAACCAGGCTGAGACCCCATGACTACACCTGGGAAACCAGATGCCCACCCTGTTCAAGGGCACACCACGGATGGGCTGAGGTCGCCCCTAGGGGCGAGCTTCCCAAAAGACGGCCTGCCCGGGGGGGCCCCCCTACCAAGTGCAGGAGGGGACGGTCCTTCCCGTGACAACCGGATAGCTGCCTGTGGGAAGACTGCCGCCTAGTGCCAGACAGGGGAGGGGACCCCCAAGGACGGCAGGAAGTGAATCCCGTTCAAACACAGAGCCAGCCCTTGAACCCAAGTCTGCGAGACTCCAACGTCCACGCCGTCTTCCACGGTACCCACTGCCCGTTTCTGCCCCCGGCTTCCCAGAATACCTCTCACTTTAACATACAGAACAAGACACAGTAAATAAATGAAATCCACCCCCAAAATTTGGGGATTCCCTTGTAGCTCAGTTGGTAAAGAGTCTGCCTGCAGTGCAGGAGACTCAGGTTTGATTCCTGGGTTGGGAAGATCCCCTGGAGGAGGAAATGGCAACCCACTCCAGTATTCTTACCTGGGAAATCAAATGGACAGGGGAGCCTGGTGGGCTATAGTCCATGGGATCGCAAAGAGTAAGACACGACCGAAGCAACTAAGACCACAGCCACCCGGGGTGGGCTGGGAGGATCACGATCCTGCAGAGGCACCTACATTTTCCAAGTCCGCATAATGAAAAACGCAAACCAGAGCAATATCATCCTCATGTCATTTTTCTCCTTCACTTTGAACCTGGGATACGCTGAGAAACACTGCCAGTAAAAGCTGCCCTTAATCCCATGATGTAACAGATGATAGTATTTATTAATGGCCTTGATTTTCAGTTGACATTATGCCGTATATATGGGAAACTCTTTGCTGATGCTTTGAAAGGGGTTCAATGTGTTTCAAGGAGGTGGGTCTGCTATGGGGCAAGATTTCTGGACATGAACCACTGGTCACTGAAACAGTACTCCGTGGGCCCAGCACACCTTTAACTCAAAGCCTGCCTTCCACGGGCCCTGCAGGCCCTCAACAGCCTCTGTGGACCCCGACATTCTTCCGATCCATCTCTCCCCTCAGTCATGGAGTTCCAGACACCCTGTTCTCGCTGTCCTGTGACTGGGTCAGCACCTCCCGAGCCAAGGATGGAGCCCGGCTTCCCGCGCCCTGGACGCTGCCCCCTGCCCGCCAGGGACAGTGCACGGCCGGGCCTGTGCTCAGATCTGCCCCGTCCTGCTCCTCATGCCCTGCCCATGCGTGTGTGCTAAGTCGCTTCAGTCATGTCTTGACTCTTTGTGACCCCATGGACTGTAGCCCGCCAGGCTCCTCTGTCCACGGGATTCTCCAGGCAAGAATACTGGGGTGGGTTGCCATTTCCTCCTCCAGGGGATCTTCCCGAGCCAGGGGTCGAACCCGGGTCTCTTCCGTCTCCTGCGCTGGCAGGCATAACCTTTATCACGACCACCACCTGGGAAGCCCAGATTTATCTTCATTATCGTGTCTCTCCCCTTAGGAGGGAAGCCCAGAAGGGCAGGGATCGCTGTCCGCAGCTGTGACCCAGGGCCTGTAACAGCCTTCAGCGGCTGACTGGGAGCTGGTAGGGTCTGGAGCCCTCCCTGCCTCTGACTTGGCTGGCCCTGTGGATCTGCGTCTGGCCGGGTGGGCTGGGAGCTGGTAGGGTCTGGAGCCCTCCCTGCCTCTGACTCGGCTGGCCCTGTGGATCTGCGTCTGGCCGGGTGGGCTGGGGGCGGCGGCGTCTCAGCGGCCCTGGCCCCGGCGGCCCCTCCCCTCCCCGAAGCAGCTGGTGCTGCCCGTGCGTGATGCTTCCCGCCCTCCTCCCAGCCGGTGCTCAGCCTTCACCACCCCCGCCCCACCAGGGCCCCTCTCAGGGTCCTCGTCCCCCCTTCAGGGCAGCCGAACAGCACGGGGCTCCCATGAAAGGCCCAGTGTGGAGCACCCTTCAGCAACTACCGGGCTTCAGGACTCTGTCCTACTCCCTGGCTGTGTGGGAAGAGTGTGTGCGTGTACGTGTGTGTGAGAGCATGCGTGCATGAAGGTTCACCTTGAGCCTGGGGCTCCCGAGAGCCCAGCCATGCCGGTCCACACCCGGCCTCGCAGGATTCTAGAAGCTTTCAGCTCCCTTCCTCCTCTTCCTCCCATTCCTCCTCTTCCTGCAGCTCTGCAGAGATTTCAGCAGGGGTCGCAGTTCCTCCTGAGAAGGGCCGGTCACTTTTGGGGTTGGAGTTTTTTGCGTCACTTAGTGGCTCTATGGTGGACTTACCTGGCTTGTTCTTGTTATTGGAGGGAGTGACACTCTTGTAATTTTTTTTTTAAGCGACAAGTCTTAGCTCCAAATTTTATATCTTATTAGATTCAAGGCAGGGCAAGGACACAAGAGGAAAAGCTAAAACAGATCACTACAAAGCACATCCGCTAGTGAGGGAAGCTAGGCAGGGAACTAGGAGACAGGAAAGCTGTTTTTTTTCTATCATGACTTTGATCACAGAAGTAGAAAGATGCCGAGTCCGTGAGACAGATATAAGCAACCCAGAACCTTCCCAAGAGATAGGAAAGAGCAATTACGGATTATGTTTCTCTTAGAGAACATTCATAGGGGAATGTGAACTCCAAATGTAGGGAGGCTAGTGGAATTCTGATGCTGAAGCACCGTAAGAAGATGGATAAAAGATCTCTCTTAAAAGATCAGAAAAAGGCAGCCTGAGTGTTATCAGCTGAAGGTCACTGAGAAGTATCAGGTACTGAACTGCTCTTAGCTCTTCAAATTCTGCTGTAAACGATGGGCTACCCTTTGGGTACCAGGCTTCCCTGGTGGCTCAGATGGTAAAGAATCTGCCTGCAATGCAAGAGACCCTGGTTGGATCCCTAGGAAGATCTCCTGGAGGAGGAAATGGCAACCCCCTCCAGTATTCTTGCCTGGAGAATTCCATGGACAGAGGAGCCTGGCAGGATACAGTTCATAGAATCACAAAGAGTCGGACACGACTGAGTGACTGATACAAAGTGTATTTAGGAAACATACTATTGCTATGTTTCATTATTTTAGAAAGTTAAATTTCTATAGAAAAATATACTATTACTATATTTACTTTAGAATCCATGATCCCTGCCAACGTACCACCCTCCTGAAAGGCAAGAGGCCAGGGAAAGGGCCTATTCCAATCACGAGTGCCTGTCTTATGAACACAAAGCTATAAAAGGACAATGAACCTTCCCAACCGCGGACAGAAGGGAAAACCCACAGAACAGATGAGGACAGTGATCCTAAGTGAAAGACGCTGTCGCCCCAGTCAACATCAGCTCACGGGAGCCGGGCGCCCATCACCTGTCCGATCCTGAACTCAGCATCAGTAGAGCTGAGAGTGGGCTCCTCAGCAGAGCTTCAGACCCAGCATGCTGGAAACACGCCCGGGCTGTGAACCCACCTGGACCAAGAGACCCCCGCCTCTCAAGGTGTCGTGTGGTCTGTCTCCGGTCACCCACTCCTCAGTGGGAGCTCCGGGGGAAACTGAAGTGGGGGACTTCACACAGCCTCTGCAGCCAGGGCCTGGTCCCCAGGGGTGGCGTGGGGTGGGGAGGGAGCAGAGTGAGGCTCCCTTCATGCCCATCCAAGTCCGGAGTCAGCACTGATGGAGGGGCAGGACGGAAGTGCGCCCACAGGAGCGCAAGGATCTCCATCCCAGCAGGCAGACCCTCGTCTCTAGGCTGGTCCGGCATTAGGCGGCCGGGGCCAGTGTCTCCTGAATGAACAGTGGTGCCATCCGGTGTGGTTGGTTTTTTTGGCAGGAAGGCGATCTGCTGAAAAAGCTTGGCTTGGCTGTACTCTCCCTAGGGCAGGACGGTTCAGGAGACTCTCTGAAGGACTCCCCCTCGTATAAGCAGTACCGGGAGAGGGGGGGGGTCAGGGCGGGTGGTGAGGTCGCCTGGAGCCTTCCCCAGACCAGTAGCTGATCGGGAGGCAGTGAGAGGAAGCCAGGCAGTGGGCACAAAGGAAAGCTCCCACCGGAAGCAGAGAGTTCACACCCATGAAGCGGCTGTAACCGCCCAGGGCCAAGTCACGTGGCACCAAATCCCCAGAAACGTTCAGTGTGCACTTTGGACGCCAGGGCTGTCACAAGCGGCTATTTCCCCCTTCATCTGCTATAATCCAGATGCTGCCCTGCGGGCTGGGTGTGTGTCAGAGGAAGAGAGTCCTGCCAAGAATTCATTCAGACTGGGATGCAATGAACATGCCCCAAACTCTCGCCCTGTGGTGGGATCTGCACTTAGCATGTTTGTGAAAGTGAAAGTGTGAGTCGCTCAGTCGTGTCCGACTCTTTGCGACCCCATGGACTGTTGCCCACCAGGCTCCTCTGTCCATGGAATTCTCCAGGCAAGTATACTGGAGTGGGCTGCCATTTCCTTCTCCAGGGGATCTTCCCCACTCAGGGACTGAAGCCAGGTCTCCTGCATTGGCAGGCGAATTCTTTACCATCTGAGGCACCAGGGAAGCCCTAGCATTTTTGTATCTGTTACTAATTTACCCTAAAGTCCTGAGAGCAGGTCTCTGCCACATGGGTGGCCTGTGTAACAGGGCACTCTGGGAGACGGGGATTCGGGAGAACTGAAAAGGGCCAGATGCTTCTGAGAAGACATGCTTGCTTCAGAAAATGATTAAGAAGGCCTGATCGAGGAGGATACTGTTCCAAAGTCAAACTTTTTTTTTTCCCCTGAAACTTACTCATCTATAAAAATGGTACCTCCCAGCACATGGTACCATGACTCCTGAAAACAATTTCACTTGATGGAATATAATCCCTGTTGGACGTCAAAATACTCTGCCACGTAAATGATGATTCTTTTATAAACTGCCCTAAGTAAGCAGCTTTTAATACAAGTAGGGTCATTCAGGAACTATAGATTTAAAATATTTAGAAGTCACTACTGGTGTCAAAAACTACTGCTTCATAGACATCTCCAACCAATACTTCAGTTTAACATGAAAGAAGGGGCAGAGATTTTGAAGTCAGCTGGATTCGTGTTTTATTTGGGCAAATCACTTCACCTCCACAAACTTTAGATTCTTTAATCTATCAAACAGGACCAAAACCACTGTGAAGCACAGGGTACCTGCACGATCAAATATAACATGTAACAAAATACTTAACATGTGGTTATGAGTTAATATCTTCCCTCTTCCTCCTAATTTCACTGACAATAACCTACATGTATTTTTGAGCTCCTCACCTAACAGCCTCAAAACTGAAACGAAATAAAGAATATCAGTGCTTATATATTTTAACATTTGTTAAAAAGTAAATGACCCCTTGGCCTAAAGACTGAAACAATCTTTTCATTAAAAACAAAAAAAGATTCATTTAAGTCACCTTATTTCCAGTGTAAACGTTTTAGAATCCAAATGTAGTGTTAAAATCATCCACCAATAGGTGGTGCTATTTGCATAGTTTTTAAATGATGATAGTTTTAACATTTTTTCATTCATTCAGTGAATGTTTGTTGAGCACTTACTGTGTGCCAGACCTGTGCAAACTGCTAGGAATACAAAGAAGAAAAAAAAATGACCCACGTCTTTAATGCCCTCCTGAAGCTTAAAGGTTTAGTGAGGGGGAGGGTGTAGGTGATATCCCTGGCAGGTGGGGAGGGAGTTACAAAGTTAATATGTGTGTGTTAGTCGCTGAGTTGCGTCTGACTCTTTGCCACCCCAAGGACTGTGGTCCGCCAGGCTCCTGCATCCATGGGATTTCCCAGGCAAGAATACTGGAGTGAGTTACCATTTCCTTCACCAGGGGATCTTCCTCACCCAGGTATCGAACCTACATCTCCTGCACTGTAGGCAGATTCTTTTCCACGTGAGCCACAGGGGAAGCCCATAAAGTTAATGGGCAGGAACAAAGCAATCTGGAGAGCGGCTAACTCAGACCTGGGCTCTCAGGCAGGCTTCCCAGAGAAGGGCACCCCGAGTCGGGTCTTGCAGGATTGGCTGGAGCTCTCCTCTCCCTGCCAGGTTTCCAGACACACACATGCACCACTTCGGACGAGGGGAGCCTCCATGTACTAAGCGTTAGACGCTGTCACTCACCAAGCCGTGCATTGTTTGGTTTGGGGCTTTTTGATTTTATAATAAAAAGATTTTTCTACACATGCCGTCTTCTTTCTTCAGTTCAGTTCAGTCGCTCAGTTGTATCCGACTCTTTGCGACCCCATGAATCGCAGCACGCCAGGCCTCCCTGTCCATCATTACTTTAATTAAGACGGAGTTTGAACATCTTTTCCTTAGTTAACTGGCTATTTGTACTTCTTTCTCAGTGAACTGCCTCTGCTCATACCTTTTACCTACTTTGCTATTGAGCTGACTGTCCTTTGCCTCCCTGGTGTGGGTAGTGACCTTTGGAAATGGAGGACACTGACCCTTTCCAGCTGCGGGTGTCAACTGTGCCTGTTGAGTCTTCATGGGCTGCTCGCTTCCACTTCCTGCCATGCCTCATGCTGTGTCCCGCATACAGCAGGGGCTCAGTGAGTCAAGCGGTGCTGGGAAAGTGACTAAATAAGGTGGCAGAATGTCTGTGAGGTCTCTAATGGAAGTTGGAGAATTCCGGAATGTCCTGAAGAAGAGAGGCACTCAGGATTGAGGACTGGGATGAGCAAAGCTGAGCAAACATCAGCCCAAACGCTAGAATGGAGAAGGCAAATAACAGTCGTGGCTATCACCTATGGAGTCCCAGTGTTGGCAAGCCCCATGCCAAGGATGCTACCGATGTACACCATCATGTTTAACTCTCACGGCAGCCCTGGGCGGTAGGCAGGGGCTAGTTTTCACCGGTGCTGAGAGGAACCTCAGTGAGATTAAGTAACCAGTTCACAGTCCCAGAGCAAAAGTGGCAGAGCTGGGATTAAAACCTGGATATGGCCATGACGTTCCTTAAGCCTCAATGCTTCCTGTTATATTGGCTGGGGTAAAGAGATGCATTCACCAAATACTGACTGGGCACCCCCTGTACCTACTAGGGCTTTTCAGGTGGCGTTAGTGGTAAAGACTCCTCCCGCCAATGCAGAAGACGTTAGTGATGTGGGCTTGATCCCTGGGTTGAGAAGATCCCCTGGAGAAGGAAATGGTACTCCACACCAGTATTCATGCCTGGAAAATTCCATGGGCAGTGGAGCCTGGTGAGCTACAGTCCACAAAAAGTAGGGCCACAAAGAGTCAGACACGACTAAGCGACCGAGCACCTCCTGTGTGCCGGGCGTTGTCCAGATGTCGGGCTGGTCTGACTGGACTAGAAAAGTCTTCCTGATACCCAAATGCCCAACTAAAGTGCGTTCATCTAGGTACATGATGGTCCTCATCTGAGAAAATGTTGTAAGAGTATATTTCCTGACACAAAGGCATGCTTACAGGGCAAATGAAAAAGAGGGTTACAAAATGTATGCAGAGGAATATAATTTATGTAAAAATTATACACTACACAACACCCTAGAAATAAAGTCTGGATGGAAACACAATGAAATGGTAGCTGCGAGTCCCCTGACTGCCACGATTATAGAGGGTTTTCCTTTCCTCTTTTTTTGTATATTTGGATATCCCCAAACACAGGTTACCTTGTGTAATAATAAATTACTTCACAAAGAAAAATAAATCCTGCTGGAGGAAGTGGGAGTCAGTGTTGGCAGATGTGGATATCAGGGCACAAGAGAGGGTGAGCAGCCAGTGGATGAAGGACTTGAACCCAGGCCGAAGATTAAGATTTAGATGCCACCATCTAAATGGTGATGCTCAAGGAAAACCAAAGCAAGGCTGAGCCTTAAGGACCTCGGACAGACTTCATTTTCTTGGGCTCCAAAATCAGTGCAGACAGTGACTGCAGCCACGAAATTAAAAGATGCTCGTTCACGGGAAGAAAAGCTACGACAAACCTAGACAGTGAATTAAAAAGCAGAGACATCACTTTGCTGACAAACATCCATACGGTCAAAGCTATGGCTTTTCCAGTAGTCGTGTATGGATGTGAGAGTTGGACCATAAAGAAAGTTGAGTGCCGAGGAATTGATGCTTTAGAATTGTGGTGTTGGAAAAGACTCTTGAGAGTCCCTTGAACGGCAAGGAGATCAAACCGGTCAATCCTAAAGGTAATCAACCCTGAATACCTTCATTGGAAGGACTGATGCTGAAGCTGAAGCTCCAATACTGCTGCCACCTGATGCAAAGAGCCGACGCGTTGGACAATACCATGATGCTAGGAAGGACTGAGGGCAGGAAGAGAAGGGGTGACAGAGGATGGGACGGTAGGATGGCATCACTGACTCAATGGACATGAGTTTGAGCAAACTCTGGAAGGTGGTGAAGGACAGGGAAGCCTGGCGTGCTGCAGAGTCCATGGGGTCACAAAGAGTTGGACACGACTGAGCGATTCAACAACAACAAGGACCTCCAGGTGGCATCCAAAAAGACTGTCTCCGCTAGTATGGAGAAAAGGGGACCCTCCTACACTGTCAGTGGGAAAGTAAACTGTGGAGCCACTATGAACAGCATGGAGGTTCCTTAAAGAACTTAAAGAGAGCTGTTATATGACCCAGCAGTCCCCTTCTGGGCATATATTTGGACAGAAGTGTAATTCAAAAGGATAACACACCCCCATATTCACAGCAGCACTGTTCACAACAGCCAAGACATGGAAGCAATCTAAATGTCCCTCAGCAGATGAATGGCTAAAGGAGGCGTGTCCGTGCATGTGTGTACACACAATGGAATGCTGCTGCTGCTGCTGCTGCTAAGTCGCTTCAGTCGTGTCCGACTCTGTGCGACCCCATAGACAGGAGCCCAACAGGCTCCCCCGTCCCTGGGATTCTCCAGGCAAGAACACTGGAGTGGGTTGCCATTTCCTTCTCCATTGTGTGAAAGCGAAAAGTGTAAGTGAAGTCGCTCAGTCGCATCCGACTTCTAGCGACCCCATGGACTACAGCCTACCAGGCTCCTCCATCCATGGGATTTTCTAGGCAAGAGTACTGGAGTGGCTTGCTATTGCCTTCTCCGCAATGGAATGCTACTCGGTCATAAAAAAGAAAGAAGACATGCCATTTGCAGCAATACGGATGGACCTGGAGACGATCACACTAAGCGAAGTCAGTCAGACAAAGACAAATGATGTCACTTATATGTGGAAGCTAAAGTATGATACAAACTGAACTTATCCATGAAAGAGAAACAGACTCACAGACATACAGAACAGACTTGTGGCTGCCAAGGGGCAGGGGCGGGGTAGACTGGGAGCTTGCAATCAGCAGATCCAAACTAGTAAACACGGAATGGATAACCAACAAGGACCTACTGTGTAGCACAGGGAATTATATTCAATAGTAACAAGTCCTGTAATAAGCCCTAATGGAAAAGAATATATGCATTCTTATATATTTGTTGTTGCTGTTCCTTCGCTAAGTCGTGTCTGCCCCTTTGTGACCCCATGGACTGCAGCATGCCAGGCTCCTCTATCCTCCACTATCTCCAGGAGTTTGCTCAAGTCAATGTCCATTGAGGCAGTGAAGGTGAAGGTGAAGGTGAAGTCGCTCAGTCGTGTCCGACTCTTTGCGACCCCGTGGACTGTAACCTGCTAGGCTTCTCCGCCCATGGGATTCTCCAGGCAAGAATACTGGAGTGGATTGCCATTTCCTTCTCCAGGGGATCTTCCCGACCCAGGGATCGAACCCGGGTCTCCCGCATCAGAGGCAGACGCTTTAACCTCTGAGCCACCAGGGAAGCCCCATTGAGGCAGTGATGCTCTCTATCTTATCTTCTGCCACGCCCCTGTTCTTTTGTCTTCAGTCTTTCCCAGCATCAGGGTCTTTTCCAATGAGTTGGCTCTTCCCATCAGGTGGCCAAAGTAATGGAGCTTCGGCTTCACCAACGGTCCTTCCAAAGAATATTCAGGGTTGATTTTCTTTAGGATTGACTGGTTTGACTTCCTTGCTGGCCAAGGGACGCTCTCCAGCACCACAGTTTGCAAGCATCAATTCTTCAGCAGTCAGCTTTCTTTACGGTCCAACTCTCACATCCATGCATTACTACTGGAAAAACCATATAGCTTTGACTATATGGATGTTTGGCGGCAAAGTGATGTCTCTGCTTTTTAAAACATTAGCTTTCCTTCCAAGGAACAAGCACCTTTTAATTTCGTGGCTGCAGTCACTGTGCACAGTGAGTTTGGAGCCCAAGAAAATAACATCTGTCACTGTTTCCACTTTTTTTTAATTTGCCATGGAGTGATGGAACTGGATGCCACGATTTTACTTTTTTTTTTAAATGTTGAATTTCAAGCCAGCTTTTTCACTTTCCTCTTTCACTCTCATCTAGAGGCTCTCTGCTGCTGCTGCTGCTAAGTCGCTTCAGTCGTGTCCGACTCTGTGCGACCCCATAGACAGGAGCCCAACAGGCTCCCCCGTCCCTGGGATTCTCCAGGCAAGAACACTGGAGTGGGTTGCCATTTCCTTCTCCATTGTGTGAAAGCGAAAAGTGTAAGTGAAGTCGCTCAGTCGCATCCGACTTCTAGCGACCCCATGGACTACAGCCTACCAGGCTCCTCCATCCATGGGATTTTCTAGGCAAGAGTACTGGAGTGGCTTGCTATTGCCTTCTCCGCAATGGAATGCTACTCGGTCATAAAAAAGAAAGAAGACATGCCATTTGCAGCAATACGGATGGACCTGGAGACGATCACACTAAGCGAAGTCAGTCAGACAAAGACAAATGATGTCACTTATATGTGGAAGCTAAAGTATGATACAAACTGAACTTATCCATGAAAGAGAAACAGACTCACAGACATACAGAACAGACTTGTGGCTGCCAAGGGGCAGGGGCGGGGTAGACTGGGAGCTTGCAATCAGCAGATCCAAACTAGTAAACACGGAATGGATAACCAACAAGGACCTACTGTGTAGCACAGGGAATTATATTCAATAGTAACAAGTCCTGTAATAAGCCCTAATGGAAAAGAATATATGCATTCTTATATATTTGTTGTTGCTGTTCCTTCGCTAAGTCGTGTCTGCCCCTTTGTGACCCCATGGACTGCAGCATGCCAGGCTCCTCTATCCTCCACTATCTCCAGGAGTTTGCTCAAGTCAATGTCCATTGAGTCAGTGATGCTCTCTATCTTATCTTCTGCCACGCCCCTGTTCTTTTGTCTTCAGTCTTTCCCAGCATCAGGGTCTTTTCCAATGAGTTGGCTCTTCCCATCAGGTGGCCAAAGTAATGGAGCTTCGGCTTCACCAACGGTCCTTCCAAAGAATATTCAGGGTTGATTTTCTTTAGGATTGACTGGTTTGACTTCCTTGCTGGCCAAGGGACGCTCTCCAGCACCACAGTTTGCAAGCATCAATTCTTCAGCAGTCAGCTTTCTTTACGGTCCAACTCTCACATCCATGCATTACTACTGGAAAAACCATATAGCTTTGACTATATGGATGTTTGGCGGCAAAGTGATGTCTCTGCTTTTTAAAACATTAGCTTTCCTTCCAAGGAACAAGCACCTTTTAATTTCGTGGCTGCAGTCACTGTGCACAGTGAGTTTGGAGCCCAAGAAAATAACATCTGTCACTGTTTCCACTTTTTTTTAATTTGCCATGGAGTGATGGAACTGGATGCCACGATTTTACTTTTTTTTTTAAATGTTGAATTTCAAGCCAGCTTTTTCACTTTCCTCTTTCACTCTCATCTAGAGGCTCTTTAGTTCGTTTTCATTTTCTGCCATTAGAGTGGGCATCGTCTACATATATATATAACTGAAATACTTTGCTGTGCAGCGGAAACTAACACAACATTGTAAATCAACCATACTTCAGTAAAAAGAAAAAGAGCCTTCCTCATCGGAGGCTGAAGTTTCAAGAAGGATGGAGCTGAGTGTCCCGCTCACGGTTCTGGACCTCGCAGCCTGGACAAAGCAGCCAGCTGCACAACACTGAAGGGCGTCCAAGGGCAAGTCTTCATGTGGTAGGCACCTTCACAATTCTGAAGCTTTTTTCAATTTGTTGACTCCAAAGATGGGCACTTTGTGTGTTACAACAAGGTTCCCAGCAGATGGCTGTCACATTTCTTACTTGACCAAAATCAGCTCACACTGCAACAACTTTTTGATGCAAACCAAGCGTCTTGCTTACAAAGTTGATGTATCTTATTCCCTTCAAAATGACAATGGGGGAACTGGTTGGATAACTGAAACATTTTATCAATCTGGCAACATTAACTGTACATTCTAAATAGTAGCTGTTTTTCTGTCTGATATGAAACACTTAAACAAAACCCCTTTCTTGGATTAGGCTACTGGCTACATTAGATAGTACGGGTTGTTTATCAGAATGTTACTATCAAGTCCCTATTTAAATTTAATAAGTACCTCATTATGACACAAATCACTATATAAATAATTGTTAATATTCACAATTTACCATCAATAATACATGAGGTAAATATTACATTGCTTTATATTGCTCTTGTTCTTATGAAAATTGTGTCAGTGCAAAGGTTAATAAGTGCTGTTAAAATTCTGTGGCTCACTGCAAGGAAAATATTTTAAAATGTTAACTATTCTAAGATAAAAGTCTAAAGTGTCACAAGAGAGACTGTTGACTCCCGTGACCGTTTCCAAAGAAAATGAGATACGTGAGCAAGAGGACGGAAACTACCAGAAGAACAGTTGTTTTGAACATAAAACATGATGATTACTCAATACATTAATGTATCTTAGAAAATGTAAATATTTAGGACCTCAAAACACTATTACTTTATGTTTGACAGTAAGATCTACACAATTGATAGGAAATGGCTTTATATTTGTTGTGATTACTATTACAGAGACACAAAAATGCTGAACGGAGCCTCTTCCTCATTTTCATAAAAGTGCCAGATGTGCTAAGACAGCTTTGCACGTGGTGTGTAGTAGCTGTGAGCTTTACAGCAAATGGTTTGGGGCCGATACAAGTTCAAGCACTGCCTGGTGTGAATGACTTGCTTCTTCTGTGAATCAGGACAGGTCACAGCTCCAGGTCCCCCTCACTCACTCATGTGCTGACAAGCTTTCCTGGGGGTCTCAGTGCCTGAACACCAGTTCGTTCTGATGTGACATTAACAACCGTGAGAATATATGGTCAGTCCTCTGTATCTGCATCCAAGGAATCAAACACAAGCATAAAAATCCATGGTGGGCTGAATCTGTGGATGCAGAACCACTAACTGAAGGGCTTGAGCATCCATGGATTTTGGGACGGGAGTGGGGGTGGGGTCCTGGAACCAACAGCCCTTGGACATCCTGGGGCGACTGTATAATACTTTCTGTCTCCCCAGCATTAGAATTTGCCAAAATCCAGGCTGTACTCATAAGAGAGTCCAGTGGATGTAAGTTAGTATGTGTCAGACTGAATAAAGACCAACGACTTTAGACGTCATCTACCACCTTCATCTTACAATTGAGGAAAACCAAGGTCAGAATTTTGGAGAGCCTCATGAACTATATTTTCTCCTAACAGGTCTTGATTTACAACAGCTGCCATTACTGAGTGCCAAGTGCTATGCTGGGTGTTTTCTTACCAGTTAGCTCTCTGACAAGATTCAAGGGCATTAAGATATAAAATCCTTCATTCACAGAGGGGGAAAAACTGAGGCTCAGAGAAGTGAAGTGGCCAAGTTTGTTTACAAACCCACATCTTTCTTCTACTCCAGAACCTGTGTCCTTTCCATTACCTTTTGCTATGTATAGTAACCTCACATGGACAATGGGTTAAAAGGTAAGACCATGGACAAATATCTGTGTGTGATGTGGAAGAGGTCGTGCAGTCTTAGACTACTGAGGACCATAATGTTTAAAAGCGGAATTGCACCTTTCCATCCCTTTCTCTGGCTGCTTTAAGCCCTGGAGACTGGGCATTGATCCATAAGACTCCAGCTCTGCTGCTGCTGCGAAGTCACTCCAGCCGTGTCCGACTCTGTGCGACCCCATAGACGGCAGCCCACCAGGCTCCCCTGTCTCTGGGATTCTCCAGGCAAGAATACTGGAGTAGGTTGCCACCTCCTTCTCCAATGTATGAAAGTGAAAAGTGAAAGTGAAGTTGCTCAGTCGTGTCCGACTTCGCAACCCCATGGACTGCAGCCTACCAGGCTCCTCCATCCATGGGATTTTCCAGGCAAGCGTACTGGAGTGGGTTGCCATTGCCTTCTCCGACTCCAGCTCTGGTTGGGTACAAGTTCCAGGCAACTCAAGAGAGGGGCTCTTGATGGGGAATGGAACGGAAGGATGAAGGGAAGTGGACAGGCAGTGACGGATGCACCGGCTTGACCTTCACCTCTATTGCTTCTAGCTGCTTCTTCCTTCTGAGTTACTGCTGCCATCATTTCCATGGGTCCCTAAAGGCATCTGCCAGTAGCACCAATGACTCACAGAAGGCAGGAACCTTCTCTCTGAAACTCCTTAGGTGCAACTCAACCAGTTCAGCACTACATGTGGTGTTGCTGTTGTTGAGTTGCTAAGTTGTGTCTGACTCTTTGTGACCCCCTGGACTATAGCACACCTGTCCTTCACTATCTCCCAGAGTTTGCTCAGATTCATGTCCATTCAGTCAGTGAGGCCATCTAACCATCTCATCCTCTGTCGTCCCCTTCTCCTCCTGCCCTCAATCTTTCCCAGCATCAGGGTCTTTTCCAATGAGTCAGCCCTTTGAATCAGCTGGCCAGCGTACTGGAGCTTCAGTTTGAACATCAGTCCTTCCAGTGAATATTTAGGGTTGATTTCCTTTAGGATTAACTGGTTGGATCTCCTTTGCAGTCCAAGTGACTTTCAGGAGTCCAGCACTACATGGGTCTTAACTATTCTTGGGATCTAACAAGACAAAGAACTTATGTTTAAATGGCCATGTTCAGTTGCCTGAATTATTTTTAGAAAATGCTTAGTAAATTTTCCCAGTCCTTCATTTCCAAATCAAAATTTCCTGGCATTAAAAAAAAAAAAACACCCTTTGTAAATATCTTTCATGGAAATATTTACCCAGCACACTGAGCAAAGACATAGGACTTAAAAGATACAACAGATCTGGAGTTTGCACAATGCAGATTCTTTCTGGAAATTCTTAATACAAATCAGATGTGCAGAGAAGGAGCCAAGTTTTTAAGAACTGCCTAGATCTCGACATCTCAGGTCAACTTCCAAGCTTACCCTAAATTCAGAGAAGCCTATAGGCCACCCTGCATCTCCCACTTACTCATGCTCTGCTGCTGTTGTAACCACTTGGCCTTATTTCCAAGATATTATCACCCAATTAGCATAATCTTCTGATAAGAAGTCCTAATAGTCTAAATTAGACAACAGCCCCATGTCAGTGGTTTTGAGATTGTTAATTGGCTGTGGATTTGACCTGCGAGAGACATGAGAGGTGCTTGCAATCTCTTTATACAAAGCATGTCTTTTAGGAATAAAACCAAAAAAGAGTTTAAGCTTCTTTTACAGGACTGAATCAGAGTGGACTCACAAACTTGGAACTTTTACAGCCTGTGGGTTGGAGTCCACCGCTTTATGACTAAGCCTTCTCCTTACATGAACATTTGGAAAAAAGACAACAAAACATGGTTAGCCTGTGAAGCTGAAATTCCTTCCTAAGCTTTGCTCAACAGAGAATAAAATTTAAAGCACGATGTTTAAAAAGAGAGAATAAAGTATGTTGAGTAGATATATACAGAGAAACTGTCCTCATATACACAATACATTCTTAGACGTAAAACAAGCTATTAAAATGCCCCAAATTAGCTCTCACTAATAAAATGTTACTATTAATTTAACAGGGAGTTATCATAATCCATTATAAAACAACCTCAAAGAAAAAGATTCATGAAACCAGAATGAAAGTGGTTCCTATTCCTGGTGTTAGCTCAATATTAAAAATAATTTCTGACAAATCATGCAATTACAACTTTTTACCCAGTCTGTCGTAGAAAATACTGTTGACAAACTTAAGCCACTAAAGTTAACTTTAAAATGGCAGCTGAGAGGGACTTTCCTGGTGGTCCAGTGGGTAAGAATCCACCTTCCAATGCAGGGGACACGGGTTCGATCCCTGGTTCAATGCAGGGGACACAGATTTAACGCCACTAGGCAGCTAAGCCTGTATGCTGCGACGGCTGAGCCCCTGAGCTCTAGAGACCGTGTTCCGCAACTAGAGAAAGCCCATGCACAGCAGCGAAGGCCCAGTGCAGCCAAAAAAAGGAAAAAAAAAAGCCAGCTGAGAGTATTAGAAATATAAAGTGTCCCACACTTTATCAGCTCAGAAGCTTCCCAAATTCCATGGAGCTGGTACTAAGCAAGAACGCCTTCTGCATGCATAGGGAGTCGAAGTCACAGTTTCCCACCTGGCTGATAACTGGGGTGACCTGTGACCAGGAGCTGTCTGCCGAGCCCACAGTGACGTCCGGAGAAGGCGCGTGTGCCACGCGGGCTCCTCGCCTATGTGCACGTTAGGGGCCTTCGGAGGCACCGCTGGGGAAGAGAGGTCACCCGGGATCGGAACGGCAGGAGCTGGCGGGAAGACGCCCCTTACCTTTCACTGTTCTTTTTGCCACTCGAAGAACTGCTGGTGGATCCCGTGCGGTTCCGGTTTCCTTTGGAATCCCCATAGCTTTCCCTTCGACCGCCAGGAGACACCCGTTCGGAAGAGCTGGTCCTCTTGATGGTACTGAAAGTGCGAAGGAAATGACAGTGAAACGACAGGGAAATCCTTCCCGCAGTGGTTTTGTCCTGCTGCTGAATACGAAAACATATACACAGAACATCTTCTTTCCATGTGGATATTTAAAAGATAGCCTGATTCTAAATTCCTTACTGCTGCTGCTGCTAAGTTGCTTCAGTCGTGTCCGACTCTGTGAGACCCCAGAGATGGCAGCCCACCAGGCTCCCCCGTCCCTGGGATTCTCCAGGCAAGAACACTGGAGTGGGCTGCCATTTCCTTCTCCAATGCATGAAAGTGAAAAGTGAAAGGGAAGTCGCTCAGTTGTGTCTGACTCTTCACGACCCCATGGACCGCAGCCCACCAGGCTCCTCCGTCCATGGGATTTTCCAGGCAACAGTACTGGAGTGGGGGGCCATACAGAGATCAAAATTTTTTTCAGAATGTCACTTGAGATCTATGCTTCTTGCCTTTGTAACAGTTAGTGAAGTTCAAGGTCATTGGGGAAGTTGAAAGGTACCAACTCCAACAATACCATGAGTATTAGCACCATGAATACTCATGAGTACCATGAATACCATGGCCTCAGTGGGAGGTGACCCCGCCCTTGTGTAGGCTTCAGTCTAGACCAGTGGGGCTCGTCCAGGGGTGACTCTGCCCCTCCGGGGACACTCTGGCTTGCCACAACCGGGGGAGCAGGGAGAGCTGCTACATCTAGTGGGTGGACGCCAGGGATCTAACGGGTGGAGCAGCAGCCACCGCTACAGCTAAGTCACTTCGGTCGTGTCTGACTCTGAGACCCCATGGACTGCAGCCTGCCAGGCTCCTCTGTCTATGGGATTCTCCAGGCAAGAATACTGACCCGCTTAGAGGGAGTTGCCGTGCCCTCCTCCGGCGGATCTTCCCGACCCAGGGGTTGAACGCACGCCCCTTGCATTGCTGGGTGGGTTAGTGCCACCTGGGAAGCCCCAGACACCCTTCTAAAGCCCAGGAGAGCGCCATGACAAAGACGGTCCAGACCCAAATCTCAGCAGTGCTGCTACTGAAGAACCCTGGCCTAAAGGCACACGCGGGACAAACACAATCCACTCTCTGTGGGACTGCCTCGTTTAGACGGGGTCCCACGCAAGTGCTTACTTCCTTCTGTGTAACCAGAGGGCCTAGATTAGTTGGAAGACTGCTGCGGGATGTTGAGGGAAGACTTCTTGAAGACTGTGCATTTCTGGGAGAGAGAAAACCAGTGCCTTGGATATGCTGCAGTTACGCAATAGGCAGGAGCCTGTCCTAGGAAAAGGGACACCCCCTGCACAGGAACCCACAGGGGTGAGGGGCCAGTTAGCCAGGGCAGGGGCTGTAGCTTGATGGTCTGCTCTTGGAGCCTGGACGCGTGCTACAGACAACCTGCAAAGTTTTTTTTTTAATCTTCATCATTAGGTCATGTGTTTCCTGAGATCTCATCTCATTTATCATTCTTGTATTCTTTGCAGAGTCTAGTAGAGAAGCTTGATAAATATTTATTAAATGAGTGGATGAAATAAATGAACAATACATGGGAGTGTCACAGTGACAAAGGATCACAGGGAGATGCCATCATTGAGCACCTGCTCCATGAGAAAACAAAGAAGGGTGAATGGAGGTGCTGCTCCCTGGCAGGACTGTGTGTGGGGGGAGGTCTGGTGTGGATGCAGAGAGTCAGGGTGCAGGTGGGCGAGAACGTAAGTCTGCAACCCAGGAGGGGGCTCAGGATGCCAATGTCAGCGGGGGTTACTGAACCACGGACGCAGAGGGGATCTGCGTGCTGGGAAGGAGAGGAGATGAAAATGAGAACCTTTGACTCCTGGGAAAGAGAAACGAGGTGGACAAGGTGGGCTCAAGAACTGCCGTGGGAATCTCAGGAGGCAGAGAAACCTGGAGAGACCAGAGAAGCAAGAACCCAGGGAGGACGGTTAAGGTGCTGGGGCTGTGGGTAGAGAAGGGGACCTTGATGATGGAGCCTCAGAGGCTCCAGTGAGCACGGAGCCAGGAGAGGGTGCACGGGACCTGAAGTTCCATCAGGAGGAGACAGGAGCCCCGGAGCCCGAGACAGCGAGGCTGCTGCTGCTGGGCTGGACGTGCCTTCCTTTCTCACAATGAAAGAGCACAGAACGTGCAAGAGCTTTGCACATGGGATGCCCCGCTGTCTTCCCTTCATTCCCTTCTCCTTCCCATCTCTGCCTTCCTTCCAGCCAATTTCAGTCCTTCTTCCTTGTCATGTCCAACCAGTCAGTAAAGAAGCTCTTAGCATGTTTTTTTAAAACTGTAGGGTGTATTGGTTTTTGAAAAAAAAAAATCTCGTTCTCTGAGTGAGCGAACATAAATGAGATGAGCATAATCGCAGTGACTGGAAGACACTTTCTGCGTAGGCTCTTCGGTCACCGAGGAAACTCTGAATTGACAGCACCGGGATCTCACGGCTGGGATCCACACGGCTGTGCCCTAAGAGCAAAATGTGAATTTTTAGAACACTCAATTTGAGGACAAGGAAATTACAGCTCTTGGGAGAGCATTACACTTCTGAAATTTAGGATTGAAGTCTAAAAATTACAGAAGGCTTTGTGCTAAAGTTCAAGATTTTCCAGTGACGATAAACACCAAGCTCAGTTCATGTCTCGAGAGTGTTCTCTGCTGAGCATCTGACATGAGGCTCTCAGGCACCCTGCCGTGGCAGCTGGCAGCCTCCAGCGTCACCTCTGTGGCATCCTTGTGGGAGTTCAGGGCAAGTTCATGGCAATTTGAAAGCTTGTATAAAGCACCCTTAAAGAGCTGAGACACTGTGACTGTTAATCAATGATAGCAAATGTTAGCCGATTTGCTAATAATTAGCACTCAACCTAGCTCCTGGAAGAGTTAAGAGAGGAGATCAATGATGAAACCATGGGCAGCAACAGTTCACGTCTATGAAGAGTTTTGCATTTCATACACATCATTGAATTTAAACCTCAAATCCCCAGTGAATGTATCATCATTCCTATTCTACAGACTTTATTTTCCTGGGCTCCAAGATCACTGCGGACAGTGACTGCAGCCATGAAATTAAAAGATGCTTGCTCCTTGGAAGAAAAGTTACGACACACCTAAACAGCATATTAAAAAGCAGAGACATCACTTTGCTGCCAAACATCCGTATAGTCAAAGCTATGGTTTTTTCAGTTGTCATGTATGGACGTGAGAGCTGGACCATAAAGAAGGGTGAATGCCAAAGAATTGCTGCTTTGAACTGTGGTGTTGGAGAAGACTCTTGAGAGTCCCTTGGACTACAAAGAGATGTCAGACGAGTCAATCCTAAAGGAAATCAAACCTGAATATTCATCGGAAGGACTGATGCTGAAGTTGAAGCTCCAATACTTTGGCCATCTGATGCAAAGAGCTGACTTACTGGAAAGACCCTGATGCTGGGAAAGACTGAGGGCAGGAAGAGAAGAGGGCAACAGAGGATGAGATGGTTGGATGGGATCATTGACTCAATGGATATAAGTTTGAGCAGACTCTGGGAGACAGTGAAGGACAGGGAGGCCTGCTGTGTTGCAGTTCTTGGAGTTGCAAAGAGTCAGATGTGACCAAGCCGCTGAACAACAACAACAACAGATGGGGGGACAGCTTCAGGGTATAAAGTCAAACGGCTGAGGCCACTTGACCCCTAGCTCTCTACTGAATCTCTTAGTTAACAACACCTAGGGAAATCTCGGATGATCCCGTAGTTAGGGCCCCGAGTTTTCACTGCCAAGGGCCCGGGTTCAATCTCTGCTCAGAGAATTAAGATCCTATAAGCCACATGGAGGCCAAAAATAAACAGAGACCACCTGCAAGTTATGGAACACTCAACACATGAGTTTTGAGGACCTTGAACAGAGGTGCTGAGTGTCTAAAAATCCAATAAAGGCTGGCAGGGAATAGATGCATGCATACGTATGGCTGAGCTCCTTTGCTGTCTACTTGGAACTATTACAACACTGTTCACTGGCTGTATTACAATATAAAATAACAAGTTTAAAAAATCCACCAAAGGTCAGTAAGTAATGACAGCTATGTGATTTAAGACTGGAGCAATGGCAGGCATCAGGTAAGACCCCCTAAGCGACTACACTAGAAGGCAGGTGAAACGAGCGAGCAGCATCAGCGAGGGCTGCCCTGGAAATCGAAGCACCCCTCACCCGGCCGTCGGTCTGTTCAGTGTGTAAGCATTGAGAAGGCTCACAGACCTGTTTAATCTATGTATGAGAGGCATGGAAACAAAGCAGAATAAACATGAGTGTGGGAATAAAAGCATGGAAAATTATTTTGGTAAATGTCAATAAATTACAGAATACACTGCGCATTAAAACAGGAAGACATTTCGGTCTGCATATATAGACTTGGGTACAATCCATCACAACCCTTTCAAGATATTTGTTATTTGCACATTTGCATTAACATATTAAACTTTTTTTTTTTTTTAAATCTACTATTGTTGTATACTCAAGAACAAGAAATTTCCTTTTGAGAGCCAAGGGCTCTTACGAATTAAAGAGGACTTACTAGGACTCAGAGCCAAGGACAGAAAACAGAGCTTGAAGACAAGACACTTGCCGGAACAAGGGCGGCCGGAAGGAGTTAATACTGTATACACTCCGTGAGAAGCCTCCTGCAATAACCAGTGGGGAGTAACCAAAGAAGTCACGTTCCCTCAGGACAGCAAGGGAAAAACCACGCTCTTTATTTTCAAAGTGGTAGAAGTCCTAGCTTGGGAGAGAATGTATAATCACACATTTTTTAGTCTTAAGGCAAGTATGTCTGGTGTAGAAATGCACTAATAATACCATCATTTCTTTTCCCTTCTGCTCTCGACCCCTACTCCCAAACTCCATACTTTCTAAGTTCTGAAAACGTAATCGTTCTTTACACTACACTGCAGTTGCATTCAATGGCTTTTGCAGACTTAAACTAAATTTCAGATGTAAAACTGCATCTCTGCAAATGGAGAGCGGAGGAAAAGTGGCCCTCTTTCTTCTCAAGGTTAGACAGTAACTCTAAGTGTAATAAGCTACCATGACTGATGTCTTTCTTTCATTATGCGATCTGGAACTGAGAATTGGCTTTCCAAATTCTTGGGGAAAAGATCCCAAACTGTTACAATTGAGAAAAAAAAAAATATGAATCTTAAAAGGGGAAGCTTGTACGCGTGACCAGAGATTTTCTAATGAGGTCATCTGTCATGACAGCTGGAGTGATTAACACTAGATTAGAAGAATTATCTACTTGACAAATGCAGGCAGGAAATGGCAACCACTCCAGTATTCTTGTCTGGAGAATCCCTTTGACAGAGGAGCCTGGTGGGCTACAGTCCACGGGGTCATAAAGAGTTGGACACAACTGAGCACACGCTCGACAAATACTTGGAATCAACTTATACTGGGCGCTGTGCTGAGCACCGGCAAGTCAACAGAGACCAGCACTAACCTGGCTTTTGTCCTGCGAGGGTGAGGTAATTGTGACAGACTGAGGTCACACACTTCAATAATTAAGCAAGGCTAAAGACAGCATTGTAACAACAACAACAACAACAAAAAGGTATTTTCTAAGAAGGCTGGTGGTCTTAGAGAATTTGACACATGAAAATAAGTTGTTGCTTTTTTTCTATCCTATGAAGTCAACTACCTGAGCCTCGGGGGCTTCCCTGGAGGCTCAGATGGTAAAGAATCCACCTGCAATGCGGGAGACCTGAGTTCAGTCCTTGGGTTGGGAAGATCCCCTGGAGAAGGGAATGGCTACCTGCTCCAGTATTCTTGTCTGTAAAATTCCATGGATAGAGGAAGCCGGAGGGCTACAGTCCATGGGGTCGCAAAGAGTCAGACAAGACTGGGCGACTAACATTTCACAACCTGAGCCCAGAGTGGGGAACCGCATCCTTTCTGATAAGAGGGTAGGTGCCAATTCATCTTCCTCTGTTCAACAGCAAAATACTCCCATCTCTAATCTTGTTGCAGAGATCAGACTCAGAATATGAATTTAACATACACATCTCAGTGGATTTCAGTGATAAATATATTAGAAAAATGAAACAACAACTCGAAGCAGATTTAAATCCTTAAGCACCTGGCGCTGACTTCGGGGCTTTCACAAACACTGTATTGCTAAGGAGTGCAGCTATTTTTCCAAAGGACTGTCAGCTGTTTGTATGGAAACCACGGATATTTACCATACTATCTTCCAATGGGAGCAGAGCATTTTAAAAATAAGGCTCTCTTTTTGCACCAGTTTGGTTCTTTTGATCTCTCCTCTCACAGCTCTGCCCTATTGTAAAGCTCTATTTAGGGGTGGAAAGAATGAGTGATTGTCTCCGTTTTGAGCCAGTGGGAATGTTATTCTATTGTCAGCTTCAGCATCCCCACTGAGCAAGGTATGACCTACAACGTCTTTGCGGATTCTCTGCGTTTTTTTCTTTGACTGATGGAAACAAAGCTTTTCCCAAGGATTCCAAATCAAGCCCCCAATCGAAGTCTTAATTGGTAACACAAAGCACAACCCCTGGGTGCTGGACAATTTCCAAAGGGGATTTTGTTCTTTGGTACTAGGCTGAAAAAACCCGAAAAAAGAAAACAAACATATACCCATCCAGACGCCACAGACGCTCCAGTTCTTTAATTTAGAACTCTGATTACAGAAAAATTCTAACATGATTGTACATGTATTTTAAATGGCTTGGAGGTTGTTTTACTCCTAACAGTCAGAATACCCAGCTTGCTTCTGTTTTCAAAACTCTCTCTCCTCAGGAGAGATCTATAGGAACTTTATCACAGAGTAACTGTTAACACGCCACTATTTGGGTTTCCAACTTCCAGATGGATGAGAATTCACGTCCACAGAAGCCCATATAAGGCAAATAAACAAAATAACTGAATCACTACGCCCTATGCTGAAAACCAAGAGTCTCAAGACAATCTAGAAAACCATGTATTTCTAGTTGACTGCTAAACAACAGCTTATCAAATGACTATGACTGATCATTTTGTAAAGTGAAAAGTCTACAGAGGACTAAATATTTATAGGAGGAAGGTTATTGTCTAAATGCTAATATACAGGGATTTCCCAGTGGTCCAGCGGTTAAGACTTCACCTTCCAGCACAGGGGTGCAGATTCAGTCCCCGGTCTGGGAACTAAGATCCCACATGTCTCATGGCCAAAAAGCCAGAACATAAACAACACAAGCAATGTTGTAACAAGTTCAATAAAGATTTAAAATTGGCTGATATAAAAAAAAAATCTTTCCAAAGTGCTAATACACACACATATATAAAGTATGCATGCTTGGTTGCTCAGTCATTGCTCAGGGATACTTTAGACAGTAGCCCATCAGGCTCCTCCGTCCATGGGATTTCCCAGGTAAGAATACTGGAGCAAGTAGCCATTTCCTTTTCCAGGGGATCTTCCCGATCCAGGAATCGAACCTGCATCTCCTACATTGCTGGTGGATTCTTTACCCACTGAGCCACGGGGGCAGCCCGTATCAGACATGATGGTTACTAATTATCCTCCCTTTCTTCTTTCCTTCCAAGATAATATTGCTGAGGACGAGCCCTGTCCATGAGCGCCTTCATACCTGGAGGAGCAGAGGACCCAGGCCTCTCTCACAGCACAGGCCTGGGTCCTGACCTGGGGGTTCAGGGCCTGCAGCCCCTTATCAATGGGCAGGTCTGTCTCTCAGATGCCAGCTGCCGGCAGCTCTGCTCAGCCACCCTCACCCCCGCCTGCTGCTCCTGTCAGCACTCTCGGGGCTTCTCAGAACATCACCGTTTCTAACGAGCATCATCCGCACAAGGGCACACAAGAGGGATGGTTTCCAAAGAGTAATTATATGGAGCACTTTTTTTTTTATAAGGAGATGCAAGCGCTGACCTGGAAATCTTTGCAAGAACCAGCCCATCGCAGTGAAAAGAGTGTGAGCTCTGGCGCCAGACAGACATGGGTTTGAGCCCATGTTCTCTCCACTCACTTGATCCCAGACCAGTTACTTCACTTCTCTGAGCCTCAGTTTACCCATTGGCAAAACAGGGATAATAATATGTCCCTTGGAAGGCTGTTTTGAGGATTAGTGATAATGGCATTAAAAGCTTGGTGCTTCGTAGGCTTTTAGTATACTATCTCAAAAATGATTTCTGCCATCATCACTGATTTAAACAGGGGCTGAAACTCCACCGTGCCTCTTTGTCTCTGTGAAAAAGTAGACAGCGTATTAAAAAGGAGAGACATCACTTTGCTGACTTTGACCACAGTCAAAGCTATGGCTTTTCTAGTACTCATGTATGGATGTGAGAGGTGGACCATAAAGAAGGCTGAGCACCAAAGAACTGATGCTTTCAAACTGTGATGCTGGAGAAGACTCTTGAGCATCCCTTGGACTGCAAGGGTATCGCGCCAGTCAATCCTAAAGGAAATCAACTCTGAATATTCATTGGAAGGACGGATCCTGAAGCTGAAGCTCTAATACTCTGGCCAACTGATGCGATAAATACCCTGATGCTGGGAAAGATTAAGGGCAAGAGGAGAAGGGGGTGACAGAGGATGAGATGGTGGGATGGTATTACTGACTCAATAATGGACATGAGTTTGAGAAAGTTCCGGAAGATGGTGGAAGACAGAGAAGCCTGATGTGCTGTAGTCCATGGGGTTGCAAAGAGTTGGACATGACTGACTGACTGAACAAAAACAAATCAATTAGATCCTGCAGCAGAGTACTAGTTACTCTGGATCAAAACTGGAGGCTTCTACAAAAACGAAGTGCAGGAATACTTGATATAAGCTCTCAGGAAAGGAACTGAAAGCTAGAAATTCTATCTGCATTTCAAATTTACTTTTATCATGTTTTGCTCCAAAAAGATTTTTTATTTTACTTAAATTCCAAATACATAAAGATATATCAATTATAAAAGTGAATTTTCAAGAATAAAGACAAAGAAGCTCATTTTTCATTAACTATTTGCTACCTTAAAAAGTCAATCTTGAAATTAAACAACCCACTCTTAAACAGCCAATGGGTTAAAGAAGAAATCACAAAAGAATTTAGAAAATATCTGGAGACAAATGAAAACAAACAAAAAAGATTGCAAAACGCGTGGGATGCAGAGAGCAGTACTAATAGAAAAGTTTATAGCTATGAAAACAGAGAAAGATCTCAAATCAACAAGTTAACTTTATTTCTACTTCTCAAGGAAGTAGGAAAAAACAACAATAAATAAAACCAAAAGTTAGCAGAGGGAAAGTAAAAATAAAGATTATAGCAGAGATAAACAAAATAGAGAAAAGAAAAACAATAGAAAAAAATCAAGAAACCAAGAGTTGATTTTTTTGAAAGACCAGTAAAAGTGCTAACTCCTCCATTAAACTAGGAGAAAAAGAGAAGACTGAAATAACTAAAATTAGAAACAAAAGAGAATATTACAACTGATGTCCCAGAAATGAAAAGGATTATGAGACTACAATGAATAAGCAATGCATTTGAACTGTGGTGCTGGAGAAGACTCTTGAGAGTCCCTTGGACGGCAACGAGATCAAACTAGTCAATCCTAAAGGAAATCAACCCTGAATATTCATTGGAAGGACTGATGCTGAAGCTGACGCTCCAATACTTTGGCCAGTACTTTCTTCTGATGTGAAGAGCTGACTCATTGGAAAAGACCCTGATGCTGGGAAAGACTGAAAGCAGAAGGAGAGGAAGGCGGCAGCAAATGAGATGGTGGGATGGTATTACCAGTGCAACGGACATGAGTTTGAGCAAACTCCAGGAGACAGCAAAGGACAGGGAATCCTGGCGTGCTGCAGTTCACGGAGTCGAAAGAGTAGGATCCGAATGAGTGAGTGAGCAACAACTACCAAACTGAATTTATCAGCACATTCAAAGGATTACACACCATGAGCAAGTAGGTATTCCACCTGGAATGCAAGGACCGTTCAATATAAGAAAATTAATACAATACACCCCAGTAACAGGAGACAAAAATCACACCATCATCTCAACTAATGCAGAAAAAGCACTTGACAAAACTGAACACCCTTCATAATAAAAACACTCAGCCAAACAGGAAGAGAAGAAAACTACCTCAACATAGCAAAAGTCAACCAGTGACAATGAGAAGCCACAGCGAGTGTCATACTCAGCGGTGAAAGACTGAAGGCGTTTCCTCTAAGGCCAGGAATAGGGCAAGGACACTCCCTCTCGCCACTACTATTGAACACAGTACTGGAAGTTCAAGCCAGAGCAATTAGACATGAAAAAGAAGTAAAAGGCATCCAAAGTTGGAAAAAAGAAAGTAAAATTATCTCTCTTTGCAGATGGCATGGTTTTATATGTAGAAAACCCTAAAGATTCCACAAAAAACTGTTACAACTGATAAACAATTTCACTAAACTTACTGAATACAAAAAACAAAACACAAAAATCACTTTCATTTCTATCCACTAACAATGACCAATCTAAAAAGGAAATTAACAACCCCATTTATGATAGCATCGAAATGGACAAAGTACTTAGGAACAAACTTAACCAAGAAGTTGAAAGACTTACAGACAGAGAACTATTAAACATTGCTGAAAAAAATCAAAGAAGATACAAAGAAATGGTAAGTCATCCTCTGTGGGATTAGAAGACTTAATATGTTAAAATGTCCATACTACCCAAAATGATTTATAGATTCAATGCAATCCCTATCAAAATACCAATGGCATCGTTTGTAGAAAAAAATTCTAAAATTCATAAGAAATCCCAAGGGATCCAAATAGTCAAAACAATCTTGAAAAAGGAGAACAAAACTGGAGGACTCACATTTCCTGATTTCAAAACATACTACAAAGTAACAGTAATCAAGACAGCACGGTACTGGAATAATGACGTTGTCATTGTTTTAGTTGCTAAATCGTGTCTGACGTTTGCGACCCCAATGGACGGTAGACCGCCAACTTCCTCAAATGTAAAATGGTGCTATCATTAAGGAAAATATTATGACGTTTCTCAAAAAGTTAAAAATTGAATTATTAAGTTGGTGCAGACATAACTGCAGTCTCCGACTGTGAATCTTACATCATTACAACTAGGCTCAATCATGTCTTTATTAAACAAAATAGGAACCAGTGCAATCAACGCATTTTTGCCAACGAGAAATAAGTTTGTTTATTCCTGCCGTGTAAAAATCCGTGCTTTGGGATTTGAGGAACTCTTGGAAAGCATTTTCCGCCTCCTGCTGGTTGTGGAAGTGTTTTGCCTGCAAAAAGCTGTTGAAATGCTTGAAGAGGTGGCAGTCAGTTGGTGAGAGGTCAGGTGAATATGGCAGATGAGGCAAAACTCTGTAGACCATTTTGTTCAACTTCTGAAGCACTGGGTGTGTAACGTGTGGTTGGGCATTGTCGTGGAAAAGAGTTGGGCGCATTCTTTGGAGTGATGCCGGCGGCAGCCACTGCAGTTTTCCGGGCATCTCATGGATTTGCTGAGCGTAGCTCTCAGATGCAACGGTTTCACCAGGACTCAGAAAGCGGCAGTGGATAGACGGGCGGCAGACCACCAAACCGCGACTGTGGCGTTTTTTGGTGCAGGTTTGGCTTTAGGAAGTGTTTGGAGTTGCTTCTCGGTTCAGCCACTGAGCTGGTCACTGCCCTTTGTTGTATAAAATCTACTTTTCATTGCATGCCACAATCTGAGAAATGGTCCGCTGTTGTGTAGAAGAGAAGACAACATTTCAAAATGATGAATTTTTGACTTTTGGACAGCTCATGAGGCACTCACTTATAGAGCTTTTTCCCCTTTCTAGCTTGCCAAATGACTGGAGAATGGTCGACTTTGAGTTCTTGGGCAACTTCTCATGTAGTTTTAAAAGGATCAGCTTAGATGATCCTCTCAACTGGTTATTGTCAGCTTCCACCGGCCAGTCACTGTGCCCCTCATCTTCAAGGCTCTCGTCTCCTTTGCGAAACGTCTTGAACCACCACTGCACCGTACATCTGTTAGCAGTTCCCGGGCCAAATGCAGTGTTGATGTTGTGAATTGTCTCGAATAAGAAAACTGCTTGAATTTGCTTTTTGTCTAATATAATTTCCCTAGTCTAAAATAAATATAAAGTAAACATCAAGTAATAAGTCACTAGCAAAAAACATAAAGCAAGAAATGCTCATTAAAATAATATATAACATAACCACATTTATTTAAGAATGTATTTCCATATCAAATGGCCAAGTTCAGCAATGCAAAACTGCAATTACTTTTGTACCAACCTAACATCAAATGATTTAACAATCCACTTTGGGGTATATACCCCCAAAGATTTCAAAGCAGGGTCTCAAAGCGATATCTGTACACCTACATACACTGCAGCATTATTCCAATAGCCAAGAGGTGGAAGCAACCCAAACGTCCATCAACAGGAATGGATGAAGAAAAGGTGGTATATATGTGCGCAACAGAATGCAATGCAGCCTTAAAAAAGAAGGAAATCCTGTCACAAGCTGATTCAATGTGAATGAACTTTGAGAATATTATGTTAAGTGAAATAAGTCAGCCACAAAAGGATGGATACTGTGTGATCCCACTCATACGGAACATCTGATGTTGTCAAAATCATAGAAACAGAAAGGAAAAGCATGATCACCAGCGGTTCTGGGGAGGACTTACTGTTTAAGAGGTATAGTTTCAGTTTTGCAACATGAAAAAGTTCTGGAGATCTGCAACGAGAATATCCTTGACACTACTTAACTGAACACTGAAAACAGCTAAGGTGGTAAATTTACTGTGATGTGCTTTTTGTTGTTGTTTTTTTTTCCACAGTGAAAAAAAAAAAAAAATAAAGGAAGAAATGGTAACAGATGGCAACCTGAAACTTAAAAAAAAGAATTGTCAGCCTTACAACATCCAGATGAATAAAAGACAGTCTGTATCTATTGCTGCCGGTTAGGGTCCAGAAGGTCATTTCATGTTGATTATAAATAAATGATCCAAGTAAGTAATAAAAAGGTATGAAAGGAGGCCAAGAATTTCATTTTAAAAAGCCCTGCAAAATCAATTTTCTCAGAATTCACAATAAGTACACAGAGCTCTATCTGACAAAGCACCGTGCAAATCTGCTCAATGGAGTCCTGTAGAAGCACGATGTATCTAAAAGATATGAAGGGACTGCTACATTTTCATCTGAGTCACAATAGCCTCAAATCTACCCTCCTCAACCCACGGGGTACCCCAGTGCATGGCAGGGCACACTTACCCTGAATCCCCAGCACCCAGGAAGCAGGCAGCATTCTAATGAACGCTACAAGCTCTTAGAACAAGCTCATGAGGTAGCATTGCAGAAGAATTTCTTTAAGACTTTCTGTGCCATATGACCAACAGGTGTTTTGTTTTTTAGGGCATAGAAGTTTGGAAAAGTAGGCTGGCATATAAAATCTACAATTTTAATATGACAATTGTGAAACTGTAAAAAAGTTAAGAGCAACCTACGCGCTATCTGACAAACATCAACAGCTGAAACTCCACTGTTATGTGCCATCCAAATTTTACCGACAAAAATTTAAGCTCAGTACAGCAATCTGAATTTTGCTATATTCCAAGCCCTTGGGACCTGCGAACAGCATATTCATTTTTTGTGTAGGTTATACTCCCACTTTTTTTTAATTAAAAGTGAAGTTTAAGCAATAACACAAAATGGTACACTGGCTTTAGTGAATGAGATTTCAGACTCTGTGATTATATCTGAAAAAAAAAAAAAGCAGAATAATAAATCAACATGGTTTCTGTTTTGGCAACACACCAAATATTGTGCTTTCACAAGCTTTAACTCAAAGGAGAAATATTCAAGCGTCATACAAAAGACTAATGCTTATTTCAGCATCTGAGTTGCCACAGCTTTCATCCAAGGCGCCTCTTGCCTACCTTTTGGCTGTGGCAGGCACAGCGGTTTCTCTCCTGGCCCCCGGGGGCGCTGGCAGGGAGCCACTGGGTTTCTTTGGTACCACAGTGCCGTTGTTGACGGTGGTTCTTAAAGGCAAGGTCTGCACCAGTGGTCTTGCTGGAAGACAAGCAGAAAAGGCAATTAGAACCTTTCCCTTTTCAAGGGAACTTTACGGGACTTAAGGTAACGTAGAAAGAGAAAGGGCGTCCGTTTCAAAATGCTAGCAGAGTCGATAAAGGTACAAAGACAACTCTGAAACAACAAACCCAGCCACTCAGAAGGGTCCACTCAGGAGGGACCTACGTGTAACCTGTAAAACCGCAAAACTTCTAGATGAAATCACAGGAGACAAATCTGTGTGACCTTGAGTTTGCTGATGAGTTTTTAGATATAACACCAAAAGCACATCCATGAGAGAAGAAAAATTAACAGCTTAGGCCTCATTAAAATGAAAAAAAAAAAAAAAAAAATTTTGCTCTATGAAAGACGTCATCAAGAGGATGAAAAGACAATTCCTAGACTGGGGAAAATATTTGCAAGTCACATATCTGATGAAGGACTTGTATACAGAATAGGAAAAGAACTCTTAAAATTCAACAGAAAGAAAATGAATAGCCCAATTAAAAAAAAATGGGCAAAAGATCTGAACAGACACCTCACCAAAGAATATATACAGATGGCAAATAAGCATATGAAAAGATGCTCAACATCTTTTGTCATTAGGGAGATGCAAATGAAGACAATAATGAGATATGTCCATTCCACCGATCAGGAGGGCCAAAGTCCAGGGCACAGACAACGTCCCAGCTGCTGGCCAGGAGGCAGAGCAACAGAAGCTTTTCTTCAGAGCCGGTGGGAATGCAGAATGGGGCAGCCCACTTTGGAAGACAGTTCGGCAGTTTCTTACCAAACTAAGGCTTATAAACTTTACCACTGTGGTTGCGGCTCAGTTGCTAAGTCGTGTCTGACTCTCTTGCCACCCCATGGGCTGCAGCCCACCTGGCTTCTCTGTCCCTGAGACTTCCCAGGCAAGAATACTGGAGTGGGTTTGCCATTTCGTTCTCCAGGGGATCTTCCCGACCCAGGGATCGAACCCGTGTCTCCTGCATTGGCAGGCGGATTCTTTGCCACTGAGCCACCTGGGAAGCCCCAAATTTTACCATGGGATCCAATAACTGTTCTGGACACTAAGTATTTACCCAACTGATTTGAAAACTTAAGCCTACACAAAACCTGCGTTTAATATTTGTTGCTGTTCAGCTGATAAGTTGTGTCCAACTCTTTGCGATCCCATGGACTGCAGCATGCCAGGCTTCCCTGTCCTTCACTTTCTCCTGGAGTTTGCTCAAACTCATGTCCATTGAGTCGGTGATGCCATAAAGCCGTCAAAACTGGAAGGAGCCAAGAAGTCCTTCAGTGGGTGAGGGGTAAACTATGGTCAATGCAGGCAACGGAATAGGATTCAGTGACAAAAGGAATGAACCAATCCACGCAACCGTGGATGAATCTTAAATCCAAATTGCCAAGAGAGAGGAGCCAGTCTAAGAGGCTATACACTTTATAAAAAGTTAGACTATAGAGACAGAAAGCGGATCAGAGGTTGCCAGAGACTGGAGATGTACGACTAGGTGAAGCACAGAGGTTCTTCGGGGTGCCAAGAATATTCTGTATAATATTGTAATGGTGGACGTATGACACTACACTAGCTGTCAAAACCCACAGATCCTTTTATTATTTTATTAAGAATGAGCCCTAATATATGCAAATAACGTTCAATTAGGAGACGGGGGAACCCCATGATGGAATGCAGATTGTGACTAAAGAATCTACCCAACTGCGTTAGAAATACACAGTACAACCTCACGGAAGGGGGTGGAGAGGAAAGAGGCCAACAGAGGGATTTGGGAAATGAGTAGAGACTGGAAGACCACAAAAGGAACTGCACGTAAGTACTGTATTCCAATAAAAGCCGGCAAACTTGCTTCCCATGGGGCCATGGTTAACAGTTCTGAAACCACAAAGCATGAACACGAGAACTGGACAACTGGTAGATGCCCCAGAGGATGGCGGGAACCAGCTTCTGGCTACTGGAGAGGAAGATGACAGACCAGCAAGGGGGAGGGCTAGAATGAACCAGGAGGAATGGAGCGGAGGAGGAGGCAGCAGTGTGAACTCACATCTAGCTTAACAAAGACAGAGACACACAGGTCCGTGACAACAGCTAAGCCTGCATAGACATCTATATCCTAGCTCTGCCTGCTGAGAGACCCAGGGCCCATGCCTTGGTTTCTGATCCCACTCTACAACAAAAGGAATCAGGGACCCTTGGGGAAAAGCCTGAAACTAGGGCTGGGACAGGGAATATCCAATATGAGCCTGGAGCATCTTATGGCACCAGAAAGTAAGGGCGTGGCAAAGGGACACAGGAATCAATGGGAAGACCCAAAGTTGGAACACTCTGTGCCACAGAATAAATAATGTAGTACTGGACTATACCCCAAACTATCAAATAAATATCCACAGGTTCACCCTGATACAAATAAGCACACGAGGAGGACACACGCCCAGGCAGAAAAGTTCCAGATGATTTACATGGATACTTTGCCCTTCAGGTAGCGGGGCATATTCTCTGCCCCTTAAGTGTGGCCTGTGCACACTGGCTTCCTCCTAAGCCATGCAGTGCAGAGGTGTGACAAGGAGGAGAACCCCGACAAACACACCTCAGCCAGGTAATCGAGGTGAACGTCAACAGCGACAAGTCACACAGACGGGACGCGCCCCTGGCAGATGCGAAGAGAGCACCACTGTGTCTCTGCGGTCCTTCTCCCTAAACCCGTCCCGAGTCTAATGGGAAAAAGGCATCAGACAAACCCAAGTTGAAGGACAGTACGCTGCACAACTGTCAAGGCTAAACAAGAACGAGGAAAACCTGAGAAACTGTCAGTCCAGGGGAGCCGAAGAAGGCGCTATGACTAAATACAATCCCGAATGGGATCCCGAGACCAAAACAGGACATAAGGGATACACTAAGGAAATCTGGATGCGATATGCCCTTGATTGATGATTACGTATCAGTACCGTTCCATCAGTTGTGACAAACATCCTAATGTAAGATAGTAACAATAGGTGAAACTGGGTGCAGGGGATACAGGGACTCTGGTCTGTTTGCAACTTTTCTGGAAATCTAAAACTGTTCTAAAATTAAAAGTTTATTTTAAGGTACTAGCAGAATTTATCTTGTTCATCCCCAAGTTAAATCTGCCTCAGAGTAGGCCCTTAAAAATACTACCAATGACAAAACTGCCTAGAATGCCAAAATTTCAATACACTGAAACTTTTCAGTCCCGAAAGCTGAGGGCCGGCCCCCCTTCTTTTTTTTTTAATTGTGAAAGAGCGTTTAAAGAGCACAGTCAGACCCCTCCAGCCGCAGCAGGACACCCTTCTCCACCCTCTCCAAGCTTTCTCTCTCCCCTCATTCTCTGAGTACTTGCTCCAGCCAGGGGCCCTAGTCCAGTGCTTGGAACGAATATTCCTCAAGGAAAACACCACAGCTCCAAAACAGAGATGCTAAACCTTCCCTCACACACACAGTCTGCTCCCATGCTGATGTCCACTCTCTGCCAGGACAGAACCTTCTCCAGAAGAAACGCCATCCATGCCTCGTCTCCACCTCCTCTCTCTACTTTACCTACCATTTCAGTCTCCATTTTGTCGGTCTTTCTAAAAAATATATGTACTATTGTGCTGGTGGTGTCTTCCCTGAGATTCACGTTCTCCCAGGATCTCAGAATGTGACCTTACTAGGAAATAGGATCTTTGAGGCCCTGCTGCTGCTGCTGCTGCTGCTGCTTAATCTCTCAGTTCTTTCTGATTCTTTTGTGACCCCAGAGACTGAAGTCCGCCAGGCTCCTCTGTCCATGGGATTCTCCAGGCAAGAATACTGGAGTGGGTTGCCATTTCCTCCTCCAGGGGATCTTCCCAACCCAGGGATCAAACCCATATCTCCTGCACTACACACAAATTCTTTACCACTCGTGCCACCTGGGAAACCCCAATATAATTGGTTAAGGTGAGGTCACACTGGATGTGGGTGGGCCCTAAATCCAATGACTCATGTCCTTATAAGAAGCCCATGTGTATATATGTACATTCAATGGAATATTACTCAGCCATAAAAAAGAATGAAGTCATGCCATCTGCAGCACCGTGGACGGGCCTGGAGATGAGCGTACCAAGTGAAGTCAGTCAGAGAAAGACAAGTGTCACATGACACCACTTAGATGAGGAATCAAAACATGAGACAAATGAACTTATCTTCAAAACAGAGACAGGCCTGCAGACATGGAGAACAGCCTCGTGGTTGCCAAACGGTGGGGAGAGGGATGCAACGGAGGCTTGGGGTGAGCAGATGCGAACCATTAGGTATCGAATGGATAAGCAACAAGGTCCTACTGCATAGCACAGGAGACTATATTCAATATCCTGTGACAAACCATAATGAAAAAAATATATATGAAAAAGAAAATATATATAAAGAACTGAATCACTTTGCTGTACGGCAGAGATTAAGGCAACACTGTCAATCAGCTATAGTTCAATAAGATCAATTGGGGGGAAACAAAGAAACCCATGTGAAGGTGCATGAGGAAGGGGCTCGACACGTGAGACGGAGGCAGAGACTGGAGTGACGCACCCTCTAGCCGAGGACGGCCAGCAGCCACGGAAGGCGGGAGCCACGCATGGACCAGGCTCCCCCTCGGAGGCTCCAGGAGGCACAACCCTGCCAGCACCCTGAGGTCAGCACAGCCATACTCACTGCAGACATCTGGTCTCCAGAACTGTCAGGGAATCTATTTCTGTTTGTAGCCATTCGCTACAGAGGCCCGAGGGAGTGACCACAGCACACCTATCAGCGTGCTGGGCGTCTGACTTCCATTCCGCTGTCACCATCTCTCTGCAGAGGCTCCCCCGGCGCAACCCCTAAAGCCGAGGGCTGGTCTCCCACTGCATTCGGCAGCTCTGTCCCGGCAAATCTCCTTTAAAACCCCTTGTCCTAATCCTAACATTCCTCGTGGCTGGTCTCTACCGGCTCCTCACAGCCCGCTGCACACGTGACAGGTCATCAGAATCAACCAAAATGCCAAAGCTGAGACCATGCTGGGAGCTCCGAGTGCCGACATCAGACAGAGCAGTAACAACTTAAAACGCGTTCTCTCACCCAGCGGCGATGACACGTGTGGTCCAGCTCCACTGCACACGCAGGCCTGGGGGGAGGGAGGAGAGGACACTGTCCCCGACCCCCAGGCCCATGCGCCTCCGGGCCGCTCTCCATCATTTAACTCTTCTATAATCGCAAGGATCAGAGCTCACTCTTCACCAGATTTTTTTCTTTCTTTCTTTTTTAAATGATGAAAGTATGACCATACATTTACAGGAGACTTGGAATACAGAACAAAGTTACATACAGTTTCATTATGAAAGTGAAAGTCGCTCAGTTGTGTTCAACTCTTTGCAACCACACGGACTATACAGTCCATGGAATTCTCCAGGCCAGAAAACTGGAGTGGGTAGCCTTTCCCTTCTCCAGGGGATCTTCTCAACCCAGGAATCGAACTGGGGTTTCCCGCATTGCAGGCGAATTCTTTACCAACTGAGCTATTAGGGAAGCCCATAGCTCTGCTATATATTACAATTATTTTTTTAAGTAGATATGTCAAAATTTTTAGCTGGGGTTTCAATATCAAATTCTCAAAAATTAATAGGATAAATACACAGAAAAGTAGAAGGATACAGTAGACCTGATGTGTGAACTGGACCGTAAAGAAGGCTGAGCACTGAAGAACTGATGTCTTCAAACTGTGGTGTTGGAGAAGACTCTTGAGAGCCCCTTGGACAGCAGGGAGATCAAACCATTCAAGCCTAAAGGAAATCCACCCTGAATATTCATTGGAAGGACTGAAGCTGAAACTCCACTTGATGTGAAGAGCTGACTCACTGGAAAAGACTCCGATGCTGGGAAAGATTGAGGGCAGGAGGAGAAGGGGGCAACTGAGGATGAAATGGTTGGATGGCATCACTGACTCAATAAACATGAGTGTGCGCACAGTCCAAGAGATAGTGAAGCTCAGGGAAGCCTGGCGTGCTGCGGTCCACGGGGCCACAAAGAGTCCGACCTGACTGAGCGACTGGACAACAGCAGACGTGAAAATCGCCACGAACCAATCCATGCAACTAAGAGTTACACAACTGTCACACAACAGTGAAATGCAAGTTCTATTCAAGTTCCCATAGACTGTAAACGAGGAGACCCTGGCACACATCCGGGGACATAAAACACGGTGCGAAAGCCTCTTGGTCTAAAGGCAGTGAAATCACAGAGTCCGTTCTCTTCTCACTGGCCCCACCCCACCTTCTTTCTCCCACCAGGCGCCCAGGCTCGCCACTATCTGGGCCCCCTCCCTCTACCCACAGCAAGCAAACCCACCTCACTCCCACCACCTAGCTTGTTTCTGTGAAGCAGAATCCCATGGAGTTAAAATGCAGCTTGCTGGGCCCCGTTCAAGGTCTGCGGCGGGGCCTGTGACCCTGCATTTCTAACCAGTCTCCAGGCTGGTGCTGCTGCTGCTCTGGGGACCGCACTCTGAACATCACTGGTCTGTGCCAGCCTCCAGCTGGGGAGGGCCTCTCCTCGCCAGCCCGGCCTTCCCTGGTGGCCCTGGCTCTAGGGCATACCAGTCTCTATCTCGTAATGTAGTGCTTGATTACGGGCTGCTGTTTCAAGCGGGCTAGTTTCATTTACACCCGGTTGGAGAAGGCAATGGCACCCCACTCCAGTACTCTTGCCTGGAAAATCCCATGGGCGGAGGAGCCTGGTGGGCTGCAGTCCATGGGGTCGCTAAGAGTAGGACATGACTGAGTGACTTCATTTTCACTTTTCACTTTCATGCATTGGAGAAGGAAATGGCAACCCACTCCAATGTTCTTGCCTGGAGAATCCCAGGGACAGGGGAGCCTAGTGGGCTGCCGTCTATGGGGTCGCACAGAGTCGGACACGACTGAAGTGACTTACCAGTAGCAGTAGAGAGGGTGAACCCCATGGACAGAGGAGCCTGGTAAGCTTCAGTCCATGGGGTCGCAAAGAGTCAGACACGACTGAGCAACTTCTCTTTCACTTTTCACTTTCATGCATTGGAGAAGGAAATGGCAACCCACTCCAGTGTTCTTGCCTGGAGAATCCCAGGGACGGGGGAGCCTGGTGGGCTGCCATCTATGAGGTGGCACAGAGTCGGATGTGACTGAAGTGACTTAGCAGCAACAGAGAGGGTGAGACATTCGTGCAGGGAGGGGGCGCCACCTAGATTCCTCTCCGTGTGCTTGGGAAGTGGGCTGGACTCCACACCGAGCCCCATCACGTGCCCATGGGGCCACGGGCTGGCAGGTAACTGGACCCTAAGAGCAGAGATGGTGCTGGGGGAGGAGCAGCTACACCCAGGGGGCAGGGCCACAGCCCACCTGGGGACCCGCCTGGAAGGAGTCAGGGGTACAGCCTCTGACCTCACTCTCCCTCCCTGCAGACTCCACTGGGGATATTGCTGCTCAAACCTCACTGGAGCTGAGGGCGACAGGCTGAAAGGTATGATCTGTATAGCCCCACCCCTGGGGGCAGAGAGCTGGCTGGAGGAGAGTAAAGGACGTGGCAGGGCTGATGGACAATGGCTGGCCCCCGGCTCCTCTCCAGCATCTAAGCCAGGACCTGCCTCCCACATGCTGCGTGCCTGCCAAGCCAAGCTGGGTGCCCCTGGGGCCGCCACGGCCCCTGCTTTGTGCCACCTTCACGCGTCTAGTTCCGTCCACCCCATCACCCGCAGGCTCCACGACGGCAGCATCTGCTACGACGCAGATGCGGAAGGTGTTGCACGTGCATCTGTTGATCAGACCGCACTAAATTTCAAGAACAAAGATCCCGCTTCCTTTCTTGGAAGGACTTGTGTGGCCATTTCGGACTCTTTTTTTGGCTGCGACACAAGGCATGCAGGATCCCTAGTTCCCTGACCAGGGATCGAACCTACACCCCCTGCAGTGAAAAGGCAGGATTTCAACCACTAGACTGCCAAGGAGATCCCCTCTGAGTCACTGGTTTTCATTTTTCCTTAAGTCATAATTTCAAAATTCAGTCTCATAATAATTGAGTACAGTTCTTCTCTCCCAAAAGGAGATGGGATTTTTAAAAGCCCATAAAAAGAACATCAATTGCACGCAGCAGGCCTTCTCAGAGGGCATAATAAACCTCACACATTAAACTATAATAGGGTAGCATCAAAAGCAAACAGAATTGTTAAAGCTGTAATGAAAAATCATAAAAGAAAAACAGTGGCTATGGAGAGGAAAGGGGCTTCCCTGGTGGCTCAGATGGTAAAGAATCTGCCTGTAATGCAGGAGACTGGGTTTGATCCCTGGGTCGGGAAGATCCCCTGGAGAAGGAAATGGCAACCCACTCTGGTACTCTGGCCAGGAGAATTTCATGGACAGAGGTCCCTGATGGGCTACAGTCCAAAGGGTCATAAAGAGCCAGACATGACTAAGCGACTTACGTTTTTTAGTGTGTGTGTGTGTGTGTAGAGGAGGGGGAAAGAAGGAAGGAGAAGAAATGGTGGTCACTGCTGGAGTGACAAGAGGTTGCCGAGTCCCACTTTGACAAGATCCAATCACTGCTACATCCCTGTCGATACTGTGCTCGGCCTGCGTCACCACTGACTTCTTGAATAGCATCACAACTACACCAACATGTTTGCTAAATACCTATTTTGCACAGAACATCGGATGTCTTCATATCTAAACATGATTAGCCACTCAAGGGAAAAATGTTGCTGCCATAAAGAAAAGTTTTGAAGAAAAGTGTATTTCCCAGTGTCCAATCTGAACAGGTACCAGCCTGGATGGCAAGACACACAGAATGGCAAGACACAAGAACAGCTATAATGAGTCATTTTCAGACAATCGATCTTGAAAACTGCAGAAGAGAAACAGCACCAGGGAAGGAAGATTCAAACACAATTTCCAGCTCATCGGGTGTTAAGATAAATGGATCGCTGGCTTCGACATGACACTGGGATATGAGACATTCTTCTGGTTCAGGAAAGCTTTTCCAAAAATAATTATTTCCAGGTGATGCAGTGGTACAGCATCCACCTGCCAATGCAGGAGACGCAAGAGACCTAGGCTCGATCTCTGGGTTGGAAAGATCCCCTGGAGTAGGAAATGACAACGCACTCCAGTATTCTGGCCTGGGAAATCCCATGGACAGAGGAGCCTGGTGGGCTGCAGCCACGGGACTGCCAGGAGCCAGACGTGACTGAGCACGTGCACACACATGCATTTAACTGTTTTTAGGGGCAAAACATAGACAAAGAGTCCCTTGGCTGCACTCAGATGATGAAATACTCTAGTCTGGATACCAAGGTGCAACCTAGTATCCTGAATCCTGTGTGAGAAGAACTAAATGCAGGATTTCAGTTACAATCAAAGCTGCCCGAGGCGGACGAAGGTCCGGTGAATGTCCTCTCTGTATCCTGCACACACAGGCAGGGGGCGAGGAAGACCCCAGACAGTTCTCATCGCCCAAACAGTCACTCTTTTACTGGTGCCCAGGTTGAGTGGAGGGAGGAGAGGACAGAAGGAGATTAGGTCTGGGAGACGGGGGCCTGGGCGTGAGGTCCAGAGTGTCCCAAATTGGCAGTGTGACAACAGGCAAGACCTGCTTGGGACCTGCTTCCCTTACGGTCCATACGGTAAAGACTCCATAAATGCTCAAAGGGTAGCTCTTCCTGCTCTGAAATCTAGGACCCTGATTCCTACATTAGAGTGAGAAGAGTGTTCAGGAAAGAAACACCCGAGTTTCTATGCGACTTTACCACACTGTGTAAGTTCTCTTAGACCCACTAACCCACTGGAAGGGAAGGAGAGGAGCCAGCAGGCTGAAGGGGACAGGCCTTGCAGGGAACAGAGGCAGCCACACACAGAGTGTTTATGACCTGTCTGCATGTGTACTATTTCATATAAACTCCCCACAAACTACCCTTGAGTCAACTTCCCTACAAAATGACTCCAGACTGTGGGAACTGAAAATCTCTAACAAAGGGATTCAGAATCTTAGGTCTAAAGCATTCACAAGTACGCTTGAAGCGAAAAAGTTTTCATCATTCGAAATGGGAGGATTGGAATACCCAGACTTTCATGAAATACTATTTTTGACAATATATTTTCAAAACTATAGCTGATGTAAACACAGACATTCAAGTATAGGTAGTCAAATCTACTAATGTTTGTTATTATGATATTGTTATAATCTTATGATCAAGATACCCTTCTAACTGTTGTTATTAAGTCATTAAGTCGTGTCCAACTCTTTGCGACCTCATGGACTGCAGCACGCAGGCTCCTCTGTCCTCCACTGTCTCCCAGCGTTTGCTCAAATTCACGTCCACTGAAGAGGTGATGCTAACCATCTTATCCGCTGCTGCCCTCATCTCTTCCTGCTCTCAGTTGTGCCTATCAGGTGACCAAAGTGTTGGAATTTCAGCTTCAGCATCAGTCCTTCAAATAAATATTCAGGACTGATTTCCTGTAGGATGGACTAGTTGGATCTCCATGCAGTCCAAGGGACTCTCAAGAGTCTTCTCCAACACCACAGTTCAAAAGCATCAATTCTTCGGTGCTCAGCTCTCTTTATGGTCCAACTCTCACATCTGTACGTGACTACTGGAAAAACCATAGCTTTGACTATATGGATCTTAGTCAGCAAAGTGATGTCTCTGCTTTTTAATATGCTATCTAGGTTGGTCATAGCTTTCCTTCCAAGGAACAAGCATCTTTTAATTTCATGGCTGCAGTCACCATCCACAGAGATTTTGGAGCCCCCCCAAAAATGAAATCTGTCACCCTTTTAATTTACATCACATTAACAACTCAATAAAAAACAATAACAACTTATCAAATGTGCAAAGTAAAACATTCCATTAGGTTTCAAAATAAATTTAATTATGAAAAGCATGACTATGTATGTGATTATATGTAGAAATTCAAAGTTTAACATAACTGACCATTATGAACCCAGAATTCCTAACTATCTACTTCAAAATTGAAAAGATGTCTATATTTGGAATCAGAAAAGGTGACGTGCTTTTGCTAAATTGTAAGACAAAGTAGATAATTACTCATGTGCTGGGTAAGAGCCTTATCACTAATTCCAAGCAATATTACAGATGCATTTATCCTTGGATCCAGCAATCCCACTTCCAGGAACCTATCCTAAAGATACTCTGGAGAAATAAAAATGCCGTACGCACAAGGCCTGTTTGTAAAACAGTGATGGCACATGTCCATTTCTTTCTACTTTTACATGCATTTGAACGTATTCATAATACAAAGTTTAAAAACAATCTTTCTCAGTCTCTGAAATATATCTACTGAATATATCTACCAAGTGCTCAGTCGCTCAGCTGTGTCCAACTCTTTGCAGTCCTGTGGACTGCAGCCCATCAGGTTCCTGTGTCTGTGGGATTCTTCAGGCAAGAATACTGGAGTGGGCTGCCATTTCCTCTTCCATATCTATCAAGCCTTTTCTACAAATCACTAACGAACGTCTATTTAAACTGGCAAAGGCAATTACAGAGGAGAATGGAAGAAACTATAGCACGTTCTGTCTAAAAGAAAGCACAAGTTATTTTCTGTAATTAACTAACTTGTAAGGAGAAAGATAAGGAGAAAGCACAGTAGATGTGAGAGACGGAAAATTGCTAATTTTGGCTAACCAGGGTAAAGAACTAAGGTAAATATGCATTGATTTCACTCACTGCAAAGAATGTAAAATTTTTTAATTTGTTAGTTACACCTCTCTATTAAAATTTATAGACTATAAAAGACTATAATACAATATTTTACATAATTATATGCTGAATATGATTTATTGTATTTGGGATACTTTGCAAATTAATTAAACCTTGGAAAAAGAACTCTCATTTCAAGTCACATATTCATTTCTTAAATATTCGGTTTGATTTGAATAATGCTAATTTAAATAATACTGCTAAGAGGCGTGTACATCCAAGCAACACAGATGACGGAAAGAATATAAGTGGAGTCAGGCCTACAGGGGTCAAGTTCCAGATTTTCCCAAACCAGATGGACAATTTGTGTGGGGCAAATTATCCAGTCTCCTAGAGGCTGCCTTCTCATCTGTAAAATGGGAACACTAATACCCACCTTAAAGGGCTGTGGAGAAGTGACATGAATTAATATATCCAAAATACCTCCTGCAAAGGCCAACACCTATCCAATTAATGAATGGTAGTCTCAGGTATTATAGTGAATATCAGCGTTAAGCGTTAATATAGCAGAAGCTCCTTAAGGATGACTTGCAGTTTGCTTTCAACAGCACTCGCAAAGACTAAATTCTGAGACGAAGTTTTGATGTCCCAGATTGACAGAACTGTCTTGCTTGTCAACGCCTCCAGCAGATGGTTTCTGCTTATAGTGATTTACTCTCTGATCTGTTGATTAATGGGACTATTAATATAAAGAACAGGAAAGTCTGAAGAAGGTATATTCAGGTTTTTAAAAAGTTAAGCTGTCAAACGACAGTCTGAACTGCCAAGCAAAATTTAAAATGAGAAATAAGAACTCTTGTTGGTTAATGTATTAAAAAGCAGACAATCCTCTCGTACAAGGGACAACTAGATTTCAACCTACATTTTACATTAAAATCCCATAACACTTCCCTAGAACTGAAGGGGAAATTAGTCGTGCATGTCAACAATGGATCTATTATAAGTTTAACTCCAAAGCACATTGCTTGTCTTCTTGAGAATACACATGAGCAAGTTGCAGCCTCCAGACATTTGTTCTGAGCCCTGTTGCTGACCTTGTGCAGTGAAGATCACCTTCGGTGGTAAGAAAGGAGTCTTACCATAAATAAATTCTTTCTTCTTATTAAGGAATGTACACCAAAGAACATTTAGTATAAAAGTATAAAAAGGAAAAAAAATCATCACCCCATCACTCAGGGAAAAAAAAAAGATAACTCTTGGTATACTTCACTCTTTGCAAAGATTTTGTCTGTTTAGTTGGAAAATACAACATATCCAGTTTGATATCCTGATTCTGCCTTTTAATATAATACACAAACATCTCCCATGCTGTTACCTAAAACAGAAGTATCTTTGAAGATTACAAAGCTTTCCCTCATATGAGGTGCCACAGTTTTCTGGTTATGTCCCTAGTGGTTACTTTTGCTTTTGTGTTTTCTATACAGTTTTTCTCCAATACCTGTAATTCTGTAAGGAATTCCCTTATTCACAGGCATTTTTCTGTATCTACACTCAGAATAGCAATATAATGGTGTCTGTTCACTGCATTCTGTCCCCCTAGTCCAACCACAATATTGAAAAAACTTTCATATTAGCAAGGATTTTAAGAATTATCGGCCTCCAGAAACTATATGATTCTCTTCTCCCCACTTTATGATAACCCAAGCTCAGCATAATTAAAACATCCCCTTCCTAGTCCCTTGGACAGCAAGGAGATCAAACCCATCCATCCTAAAGGAAATCAATCCTGAATGTTCATCAGAAGGACTGATGTTGAAGCTGAAGCTCCAATACTTTGGTTACCTGCAAAGAACCGATCATTGGAAAAGACCCTGATGCTGGGAAAGGTTGAAGGCATCAAGAGAAGGGGGCGACAGAGGATGAGATGGCTGGATGGCATCACTGACTCACTGGACATGAGTTTGAACAAGGTCTGGGAGATAGTGAAGGACACACAGTCATGAAAAGGATGAGCTATCATCCATGGTCTCCCTGGCAGTTCTGAGCCAGTGAGTGGACACTGCGGTCTGACATTTTAGAACGGCTGATGGACGGCCACGGCACTCACCACACCCTTCTTTTGAGCTGAGCCACACCAACGGCTCCCTGTCTGACCAGGCGGCCTGTTTCTCTGTGGCCCAGTCATCCCTGTCACTGGGCAAACAGCTCAATGCTATGCACCAGAAGCTCAAGACCCTGAGCCCTGAGCTTCTGGCAACTCACCCTGGAGGGAAAGTCGTTTAATATTAAAAAATCTGAACACCACATGCCCAGTCTGTACAAGGGCGGCAAACCCAAAGAACAGCATGTGACAGTAATACTGTGGCCTTCGAAGACCCAAAGGAGATTTGTCTCAAAGCTGTCTTGCCTAAGTATCCCCCAGCTAAGCCACAGCCCTGGAGTGCCAGCTCCAGGTAGGAGGCACACGGCGTGCCAACACGGCAAGCTCCGAAAGAGAAGCAGCGACTCGGAGCTTCCGATGGGATCGCTTCCGCTTCTCCCCTCGTCTCCCACCATCCTCTAGGTGCATATGAAAGCGGGAACACCACAGCGCCCTGCATTCAGGCCATGCCACTCACCAGCGCTCTTATGACCTTTTTTCTATTTCTTGGTGTGACTTTATCGTGCTTTGGTTTATTTTCATTTTCAAAAAGAATGTTATAAAGAAACATCCAATCTAAGTATGAAAAAAAAAAAAGTTAGAAGTTTCCAAAACTCAAACTTTACTCTTAATCAAGAAAAGAAAACTCCTGGGCAGGACCCTTTATTCCTCCACCCCCCTTTTCTAAAAATAGAAATTTAGAAGCCTGAAGTTGTATATAAAGCAAGGACTTCAAATGTACCCTCTAAGATACAGTAGTCATCAGATTTATTTTTGGAAAGCTGCGTAGGTCAAGAATACCTAGAATAACCAGGTTTCTATTTAAAATACCCTAATCGCTTTGTAACTTAAGAGAAAAAGATTCTTTAAAGGGATTATTCACAATGTAGGCATCTTCCAATATGTATATCTCACATGGGGCTGGTGATAATTACCCTGAAGGACAGGGAAAAGAGATTGCTTTCCACAGGCATGTGAAAATGTATCCAGGCGGGAGAAGAAACGAACAGATTGAACATCAAGATAGTACACTCTCCCAACTCCAAGGAAAAGATGGTAACTGTGAAATGATTTGCTAAATCCCAACAAAATAAGAAAGGTAATTTTAAAGGGACCTTTATATGCTGCAGACTTAAAACGGCTTAACCAAAGGAATTTGACAGCCAAGATGAATTCCATTTTCAAGAGTTAGCCATGAGGAAAAGCGGTTCTGGCCAAAGATGAGTAATGCATATTGGCTGAAATCAGCTGCCAGGGTTCTAACTAGAAGGAGAGAAGCTTTTACGAGGCATTTTATTTCTACAGCTATAAGAAGAGGGTCACTACGGAGTTACTTAACACACAAATATTGCTTTCTATTTTGTTCCTAGGCACCGCTGGGGAATGAAATGGTGATTTAAATGTGCCAGAAATCCACTATTTATAGGTATAGAATTCTGTCATAGGCAGTGTGCTACTAGAAAAAAGAAAAAGGGATTGAAAAAAAAACAAACCAGGAGGCTTTGCCTTACTAGGAGCTTATGAGCAAAGAAGGAGGGGAAGCTAGTAATAAGCTTCAGGTTCTAAGCATGTCAGGGAGGGGCCTGCCCCGCTCAGCCCCTGATCAAGAGTGTTTGCTGTGCTGGACTGGACAACACTGTAAAGTGAGGGCAGAGAGAGGGATGAGAGTCACTGAAAGCACCCAGGCGGCACAGCTTCCACAGGGGCCAAAGAAGAGTGTGCGGCTTCGCTTTCGGCTTGACAAGCTCTCTCTATCTTAGAGAGAGTCTTGGCAAACTGTTTTCCAGTCTACTGTGGACATTTCTTCCTTGATTCAACTGGTTTGGCTGATCACCTACAACTGTGCATGCCTGGGCTACAATTCACCAATGTCTACTGCAATTCACCAACATCGGCTACAACTCACCAACATCGGCTACAACTCACCAACGCTGGCTACAATGTTGGCTACAACTCACCAACGTCGGCTACTACATTGGCTACAACTCACCAACATCGGCTACAACATTGGCTACAACTCACTAACGTTGGCTACAACTCACCAATGTCCAGGCAAGAGATACTGTTACACTTTGTGGGATGACTTCAACAATCCTACGATTGCTTCCGGGTTCTTCTAAGCTTGGGTTCTCTGTCAATATTAAGAGAGCAACGTATCTCCTGGAGCAAGAATCTGCCGTGAACGACCATGTGATCCTACAATCCCACTCCTGGGCGTATGTCCAGAGAAAACCATAATTCAAAAAGACACACGCACCCCGGTGTCCCGATCAGCCCTGTGTACAACAGCCAAGACAGTGCGGCCACCTAGAAGTCCCTCGGCAGAGGAGCGCATCAAGAGGGTGCGGCACGCTGCATACAGTGGAGCATTACTCAGTCATCCAGAAGGACGAATCCTGCCGCTGGCAGCAACGTGGATGGAGCCAGGGATGATCATACCAACCGAAGTAAGTCAGACGGAGAAAGACGAACGCCACAGGCTATCACGTGTGGAATCCAAAACCAAATACAAATGAACTTATTTACAAAACAGAAATAGACGCACAGACACAGAAAACAAACCTATGATTCCTAAAGGGGAAAGGAGGGAGAGGGATAAATGAGGCGGTTGGGATTAACATACACAACTTATTGTGGTCATTCAGTCGCTAAGTCGTGTCCAACTCTCTGCGACCCCATGGACTGCAACACACCAGCCTCCTCTGTCCTCCACTATCCCCTGCAGTTTGCTCAAATTCATTTCCGTTGAGCTGCTGATGCTATCTAGCCATCTCATCTGCATATAAAATAGATAACCAACAAGGACCTACTGTTCATACAGTCAGGGAACTACACTCAATATTTTGTGACAACCTGTAAGGGCTTCCCAGGTGAGGCACCGTAAAGAACCTGCCTGCCACGGCAGGAGACCCAGGTTCTAGCCCTGGTTTGGGAAGATCACCTGGAGAAGGAAGTAATAGCAACCTGCTCCAGTATCTGTGCCTGGAAAATTCCATAGACAGAGGAGCCTGGCAGGCTACAGTTCATGGGATCGCAAAGAGTCCGACACAAGCGCACATAAGAGAGAAGAATCTGAAAAAGAACAGATACATGTACGCGTATATTCTTCCCAGATGGTGCTGGTGGCAAAGAACCCGCCTGCCAACCCAGGGGACAGGGATTTGATCCCTGGGTCGGGAAGATCACTGCAGAAGGAAATGATGACCCACTCTAGTAATCTTCCCTGGAGAATCTCACAGACAGAGGAGCCTGGCGGGCTACAGTCCATGGGGTCGCAGAGAGTCAGGCACAACTGAAGCAATTTAGCATGCACGCATGTATATATATAACTGAAGTACTTTGTTGTACGCCTGGGACTGACACAACATTGTAAATTAACTGTACTTCGACTTTTTAGAAAAGAATACTTAAAATGAGAAAAAACCAAAATGCACCACTGCCGAGCCCACTGCCGCTCCCGTGCATCTCCAACGCCCACCTTTGGTAGGTCCTTTCCTGTTGAGCACGGCCTGCTGCTCCTCGGTGATGTTCAGCCTCCGAACCACATCGGCCAGAGCCGACTTGAGCAGCTGGATGTCGTCCTCCTGCATCTGGACTCGCTGCTCCAGGGAGGCGATGCGGTCTGTCACCTCCATGCTGCTGGCAGCAGAAGCGCTGTCATCTAGACCGGGGGAAAAAGGAGCAACTGAGTCTCAACTGCTGCCCAGAGAAGCCAGACCCAGAGACACACACCAGCACGCGGCCATCACGCAATCATATATAAAAACTAGAGACCGTGGCTTCCCTGCTGGCTCAGGCGGGAAAGAGTCTGCCTGCAGCGCAGGAGACCCACCTGAGTGAAGGAGACCCGGGTTCAACCCCCGGGTCAGGAAGATCCCCTGGAGGAGGAAATGGCAGCCCGCTCGAGTATTCTTGCCTGGGAAATCCCATGGACAGAGGAGCCTGGTGGGCTACAGTCCACGGATCACAAAGAATCAGACGCAACTGAGCAACCAAACCAGAGACCCAGGCGGACTTGTGCGAAATCTTTTATTACAAGAAACTACTGTGCTTCATTCTGCCACTGTCTTTTCATTCTCTAGATCTGTGCTTTTCATTCTTTTAAACTGTGGTTTTAATTGCCATGGCATTTCTCTAGAGCCGGGCCATTTTCTTTGCATGATATTAGAGAACCCTAGCGAGAAGTAGAGTGGATGTCAGCATACGTCTAGGACAACTTCCCACAGGTGGTGGAAATCGGTGGCCCAGCCTCTGGCTTGTGTTCCAGCGATGCTACTGACAGGTCCGTGCAATGACTACCCACCAGTCAAGACGTTAAAGGATTGGCTAATCTGACAAAGAGGCTTCCCAGGTGACTCAGTGGTAAGGAATCTGCCTGCCAGGAGATGCAGGTTTGAACCCTGGGTTGGGAAGATCCCCTGGAGAGGGAAATGAAAACTCACTCCAGTATTCTTGCCTGGGAAATCCCGTGGACAGGGAGCCTGGCAGACTGCAGTCTACGGGATCACAAAAAGTCGGACAACACAACTTAGCAACTAAACAACAAACCTGACAAAGCAATCAGTTCAGTTCATTTGCTCAGTCACGCCTGACTCTTGGCGACCTCATGGACTGCAACACGCCAGGCTTCCCTGTCCATCACCAACTTCTGGAGCTTGCTCAAACTCATGTCCATGAAGTTGGTGATGCCATCCAACCATCTCATCCTCTGTCGCCCCCTTCTCCTCCTGCCTTCAATCTTTCCCAGCATCAGGGTCTTTTCCAATGATCGGCCTTCGCATCAGGTGGTCAAAGTATTGGAGCTTCAGCTTCAGCATCAATTCTTCCAATGAATATTCAGGACTGATTTCCTTCACGATGGACTGGTTGGATTTCCTTGCACTCCAAGGGACTTTCAAGAGTCTTCTCCAACACTACAGTTCAAAAGCATCAATTCTTCACCGCTCAGGTTTCTTTGTGGTCCAGCTCTCACATCATACATGACTACTAGAAAAACCATAGCTTTGACTAGATGGACCTTTGTCAGCAAAGTAATGTTTCTGCTTTTTAACATGCTGTCTAGATTGGTCATAGCTTTTCTTCCAAGGAGCAGGCATCTTTTAATTTCATGGCTGCAGTCACCATCTGCAGTGATTCTGGAGCCCAAGAAAATAAAGTCTGTCAGTGTTTCCACTGTTTCCCCATCTATTTGCCATGAAGTGATGGGACTGGATGCCATGATCTTAATTTTTTGATTGTTGAGTTTTAAGCCAGCTTTTTCACTCTCCTCTTTCACTTTCATCAAGAGGCTCTTTGCTTTCTGCCATAAGGGTGGTGTCATCTGCCTATCTGAGGTTACTGATATTTCTCCCACCAATCTTGATTCCAGCTTGTGCTTCAGTCAGCCCAGCATTTTGCATGATATACTCTGCATATAAGTTAAACAAGCAGGGTGACAATATATAGCCTTAACAACTCATCATAGTTCTGTCTAGGATAGCTAACTCATAATTTCTTAGCAAGGTCCATCAGGGCCCTCCATGGTCCTCCTGGCCTCTCCAACTCATCTTACACCCTTCTTCCCTTCTCTTTCTGAGTTCCTGTCAAACTATCCTTTCTCTCTTACTTTAAGGATTTGTATTCACTGTTGCCTTTGCCTGAAGCATTTCCATGACCAAGTTCTGTTCTTTCAGTCTCAATTAAAATGGGAGTTTTTCAGAGAATCTGGCTAATAACCTTTCCTAAAGTTGTTCTTTTCAGTCACATTCACCTTGTTTCTTTTCTTTTTTTTTTCTGGACATGCTATGCCCTGGTGACTCAGCTGGTAAAGAATCCAAGACCTGGGTTTGATCCCTGGGTTGGGAAGATCCCCTGGAGAAGGGAAAGTCTACCCACTCCAGTATTCTGGCCTAGAGAATTTCATGGATGGTATAGTCCAGACACGACTGATCGACTTTCACTTTCACTTTATGTTATTTACAAAACAGAAATAGACGCACAGACACAGAAAACAAACCTATGATTCCTAAAGGGGAAAGGAGGGAGAGGGATAAATGAGGCGGTTGGGATTAACATACACAACTTATTGTGGTCATTCAGTCGCTAAGTCGTGTCCAACTCTCTGCGACCCCATGGACTGCAACACACCAGCCTCCTCTGTCCTCCACTATCCCCTGCAGTTTGCTCAAATTCATTTCCGTTGAGCTGCTGATGCTATCTAGCCATCTCATCTGCATATAAAATAGATAACCAACAAGGACCTACTGTTCATACAGTCAGGGAACTACACTCAATATTTTGTGACAACCTGTAAGGGCTTCCCAGGTGAGGCACCGTAAAGAACCTGCCTGCCACGGCAGGAGACCCAGGTTCTAGCCCTGGTTTGGGAAGATCACCTGGAGAAGGAAGTAATAGCAACCTGCTCCAGTATCTGTGCCTGGAAAATTCCATAGACAGAGGAGCCTGGCAGGCTACAGTTCATGGGATCGCAAAGAGTCCGACACAAGCGCACATAAGAGAGAAGAATCTGAAAAAGAACAGATACATGTACGCGTATATTCTTCCCAGATGGTGCTGGTGGCAAAGAACCCGCCTGCCAACCCAGGGGACAGGGATTTGATCCCTGGGTCGGGAAGATCACTGCAGAAGGAAATGATGACCCACTCTAGTAATGTTCCCTGGAGAATCTCACAGACAGAGGAGCCTGGCGGGCTACAGTCCATGGGGTCGCAGAGAGTCAGGCACAACTGAAGCAATTTAGCATGCACGCATGTATATATATAACTGAAGTACTTTGTTGTACGCCTGGGACTGACACAACATTGTAAATTAACTGTACTTCGACTTTTTAGAAAAGAATACTTAAAATGAGAAAAAACCAAAATGCACCACTGCCGAGCCCACTGCCGCTCCCGTGCATCTCCAACGCCCACCTTTGGTAGGTCCTTTCCTGTTGAGCACGGCCTGCTGCTCCTCGGTGATGTTCAGCCTCCGAACCACATCGGCCAGAGCCGACTTGAGCAGCTGGATGTCGTCCTCCTGCATCTGGACTCGCTGCTCCAGGGAGGCGATGCGGTCTGTCACCTCCATGCTGCTGGCAGCAGAAGCGCTGTCATCTAGACCGGGGGAAAAAGGAGCAACTGAGTCTCAACTGCTGCCCAGAGAAGCCAGACCCAGAGACACACACCAGCACGCGGCCATCACGCAATCATATATAAAAACTAGAGACCGTGGCTTCCCTGCTGGCTCAGGCGGGAAAGAGTCTGCCTGCAGCGCAGGAGACCCACCTGAGTGAAGGAGACCCGGGTTCAACCCCCGGGTCAGGAAGATCCCCTGGAGGAGGAAATGGCAGCCCGCTCGAGTATTCTTGCCTGGGAAATCCCATGGACAGAGGAGCCTGGTGGGCTACAGTCCACGGATCACAAAGAATCAGACGCAACTGAGCAACCAAACCAGAGACCCAGGCGGACTTGTGCGAAATCTTTTATTACAAGAAACTACTGTGCTTCATTCTGCCACTGTCTTTTCATTCTCTAGATCTGTGCTTTTCATTCTTTTAAACTGTGGTTTTAATTGCCATGGCATTTCTCTAGAGCCGGGCCATTTTCTTTGCATGATATTAGAGAACCCTAGCGAGAAGTAGAATGGATGTCAGCATACGTCTAGGACAACTTCCCACAGGTGGTGGAAATCGGTGGCCCAGCCTCTGGCTTGTGTTCCAGCGATGCTACTGACAGGTCCGTGCAATGACTACCCACCAGTCAAGACGTTAAAGGATTGGCTAATCTGACAAAGAGGCTTCCCAGGTGACTCAGTGGTAAGGAATCTGCCTGCCAGGAGATGCAGGTTTGAACCCTGGGTTGGGAAGATCCCCTGGAGAGGGAAATGAAAACTCACTCCAGTATTCTTGCCTGGGAAATCCCGTGGACAGGGAGCCTGGCAGACTGCAGTCTACGGGATCACAAAAAGTCGGACAACACAACTTAGCAACTAAACAACAAACCTGACAAAGCAATCAGTTCAGTTCATTTGCTCAGTCACGCCTGACTCTTGGCGACCTCATGGACTGCAACACGCCAGGCTTCCCTGTCCATCACCAACTTCTGGAGCTTGCTCAAACTCATGTCCATGAAGTTGGTGATGCCATCCAACCATCTCATCCTCTGTCGCCCCCTTCTCCTCCTGCCTTCAATCTTTCCCAGCATCAGGGTCTTTTCCAATGATCGGCCTTCGCATCAGGTGGTCAAAGTATTGGAGCTTCAGCTTCAGCATCAATTCTTCCAATGAATATTCAGGACTGATTTCCTTCACGATGGACTGGTTGGATTTCCTTGCACTCCAAGGGACTTTCAAGAGTCTTCTCCAACACTACAGTTCAAAAGCATCAATTCTTCACCGCTCAGGTTTCTTTGTGGTCCAGCTCTCACATCATACATGACTACTGGAAAAACCATAGCTTTGACTAGATGGACCTTTGTCAGCAAAGTAATGTTTCTGCTTTTTAACATGCTGTCTAGATTGGTCATAGCTTTTCTTCCAAGGAGCAGGCATCTTTTAATTTCATGGCTGCAGTCACCATCTGCAGTGATTCTGGAGCCCAAGAAAATAAAGTCTGTCAGTGTTTCCACTGTTTCCCCATCTATTTGCCATGAAGTGATGGGACTGGATGCCATGATCTTAATTTTTTGATTGTTGAGTTTTAAGCCAGCTTTTTCACTCTCCTCTTTCACTTTCATCAAGAGGCTCTTTGCTTTCTGCCATAAGGGTGGTGTCATCTGCCTATCTGAGGTTACTGATATTTCTCCCACCAATCTTGATTCCAGCTTGTGCTTCAGTCAGCCCAGCATTTTGCATGATATACTCTGCATATAAGTTAAACAAGCAGGGTGACAATATATAGCCTTAACAACTCATCATAGTTCTGTCTAGGATAGCTAACTCATAATTTCTTAGCAAGGTCCATCAGGGCCCTCCATGGTCCTCCTGGCCTCTCCAACTCATCTTACACCCTTCTTCCCTTCTCTTTCTGAGTTCCTGTCAAACTATCCTTTCTCTCTTACTTTAAGGATTTGTATTCACTGTTGCCTTTGCCTGAAGCATTTCCATGACCAAGTTCTGTTCTTTCAGTCTCAATTAAAATGGGAGTTTTTCAGAGAATCTGGCTAATAACCTTTCCTAAAGTTGTTCTTTTCAGTCACATTCACCTTGTTTCTTTTCTTTTTTTTTTCTGGACATGCTATGCCCTGGTGACTCAGCTGGTAAAGAATCCAAGACCTGGGTTTGATCCCTGGGTTGGGAAGATCCCCTGGAGAAGGGAAAGTCTACCCACTCCAGTATTCTGGCCTAGAGAATTTCATGGATGGTATAGTCCAGACACGACTGATCGACTTTCACTTTCACTTTATGTACAGAGGAGCCTGGTGAGCTTCAGTCCATAGGGTCACAAAGAATGGGATTCGAATGAAATGACTCAGCACGCATGCACGCAGTTTGCAGATGGCAGTTCCCCGCGCAGTCTTTATCACTGGCCCGCCAAGGAAGTCGCATCCATCTTACTTCTTTCTTTCGTAGCGTCACCATGAACCATGATCACCTTGCTTGTTTGCTCGCTGTTTATGTCTCCTAATGAACATGAAAGCATCATGAATCTCTTCTGCTTCTGGGTATGATGACTCCTCTTGGGTAGCACTCCCTGCAGAAAGGCATTGTTAAGCTTGCAAATCATACAGACAACGGAAGCAGCACCGGAGCATGGACGCAAGCACACAGACTCCAGCAGGAGTTTGCACTCGCCTGGTGGAGGGAAGACGGGGAACTAGAAAAAACCCCAGACTCCCTGTGTTTCGTGGTTTTTATGATTTCATGTTTCATGATTTCCCTGGGCTAAGCAGTAAATACACAGGTGGGTGAGCTCACATGTGGAAAAACCTGCAGTCTTTTTGTCCTTGAAAAGTAAAAAAACGAAGTCTGAAAACTGTGAACACTGGAGAGAGTGGGGAAATCCCCAAATGAAAAAAGCTAGAGGTGGGGGGGATCCCCAAACTCTGTCTCTTCATTTCTGACTGAATATCATGATATAAAATAGCGCTGAAAAATTCTTTAGACATTAGCGTTTGATTAATAACGTGTTTTCTAAGCCATAAAATAATCTGCTTATGGAAAATGAAAGTGAAATTTGCTCAGTCGTGTCCAACTCTTTGCGACCCCATGGACTATACAGTCCATGGAAAGAATTCTCCAGGCCAGAATACTGGAATGGGTAGCCTTTCCCTTGTCCAAGGATCTTCCCAACCCAGGGATTGAACCCAGGTCTCCCACATTACAGATGGATTCTTAACCAGTTGAACCACAAGGGAAGCCCAAGAATACTGAAGGGGTAGCCTATCCCTTCTCCAGGGGATCTTTGTGACCCAGGAACTGAACTGGGGCCTCCTGCATTGCAGGCAGATTCTTTACCAACTGAGCTATCAGGGCAGCCCCCTATCTGCTTATAGAATCATATTTTTTGAGTTGTCTGAGTGGACGGCAGCTTTGAGCAGGGTGCCACATCCGTCAGTGGGACCTGAACACACAGAATGTGCTGGCCAGCACAGCTCTGGACGGGAATCAGGCAGCCTCTGTCGTTCAACCTTGTGTCTTATAATCAATGTCACATAATCCAGCACGTAAGACAGGCAGCTATACATCTGCTGCTCTATACTGTCAACATTTATGATGCAAAACAGCATTCCAGTGGCCTGTTGTGCGTGCATGCGTGCTAAGTCGCTTTAGTCGTGTCCAACTCTGTGTGACCTTATGGACTTCAGCCCGCCAGGCTCCTCTGTCCATGGGATTCTTCAGGCCAGAATACTGGAGCGGGTAGATGTTCCCTTCTCCGGGTGATCTTCCCAACCCGGGGATCGAACTCCGGTCTCCTGCACTGCACGTGGATTCTTTACCATCTGAGCCACCAGGGAAGCCCAAGACCCTCCGTATCTGCCTTCAGATACAAGTGATTAAAAACGTAAATGTCTGATCTGCTAAGAGGACCTCCATTGGTGACACTGGCTGAAGCTCTCCTCAGGCCACATAATCCCAGGGCTTATCAGGCTGCCAGCACCACCGCCTTCCCCGCTGAGGACTGGCTGCTGCTGCGGCAGTGGCCCTCAAGACCAGACTCGGGCTTCTTGGCAGCAGTGGCAGCCGCCTGGAGTTCTTAACCTTGTGCACAGAAAAGGCCAGTGTTGTTCGAATGACTTACCATGTCAATTCAGCTGGGGCCAAGCTGATTAGCATAATGAGCAACAAAACCCCAAGCTCAGTTTAACCAACACAAACCATTTCCAACCTCTGCGCATGGCACAGCACAGGATGGGCGAGTGCATCTGAATTCCATCAAAGAAAACCTCATGAGACTGGGAATCCAGCCCACATGAAACCTTCACAGGTTATTTATTTAAGTAATTTTCATTCTAAGGCCTCTAAAGTTCGTCTACAGAGGTCGTTAAGATGGTGTTAACAAGAGGGCAGCTTGATCGGTTTTCAAAGTTTTCGCATTCTTTCAAGCATCACTGCACTCTGGGGTGTGTTGGGGAAGCTTGGAAAAAGATGATATTCTCTGTGTTATTACCTCTTGAGTTTTTACCCAGAACTGGCTGTGGCACTGCTCATTTCCTCAGGAAGTCCCGGGGATCTATTTACACAGGGCGGGCAGGGGGTCCCTTTATTTCAGTGTCGGTAACCATCCCTCAGATGGTGGTAATGCTGTGTGCGAGGGGGTGGACAGGACTTAATGTGAGGTGGGACCGGCCCCACAGTGGGGCGAGGACCTCAGGGCAGATGTCTCAGCGGGCCAGCTGCTCCAGAAGACGCTCTGCCAGCCACAGACCTTCCTGGGGCTGCAAGTCCAGCCTCCTGGCATCCTGCCAAGGTCTGAACACGGTTCAGAAGACTGGTTCTTGGAAAAGATCATGATCAGGGTTACCTGCACTGGACTGTCTGGGTCCTGGGGCTTCTGAGAGGACACTGACCCGGGATTCAAACTCAGCAGGGCTCAGCTCCTGGGTCTGGCACTTATGAACTGTGAGAGCTTGGCCAACGGGACTTGACCCCTCCAGGAATAACACCATAACCTGTCTTCTGAAGTTCTTGTGAGGTCAGAGGTTAATGTATACGAAACATCAAATAGGACGATGGCGAATGGGTGCTCAACACAAATGGTAGTTTAGTATTTTTTTACTTGTTCATATTGCTTTATGGTTTTTAACTTTTTTTTTTGTCGGGGTATAGCCGATTAACACGGAGAAGGCAATGGCACCCCACTCCAGTATCCTTGCCTGGAGAATCCCATGGACAGAGGAGCCTGGCAGGCTACAGTCCATGGGGTCGCTGAGTCGGACACGACTGAGCGACTTCACTTTCACTTCTCACTTTCATGCATTGGAGAAGGAAATGGCAACCCACTCCAGTGTTCTTGCCTGGAGAATCCCAGGGACAGGGGAGCCTGGTGGGCTACCGTCTATGGGGTCACACAGAGTCGGACACGACTGAAGTGACTTAGCAGCAGCAGCAGCAGCCGATTAACAATGTTGTGATGGTTTCAGGTGAACAGCGAAGGAACTCAGTCATGCATATACATGTATCCATTCTCTCCCCCAAACTCCCCTCCCATCCAGGCTGCCGCATAACACTGAGCAGAGTTCCATGCACTACCCATTGGTCCTTGATGGCTATCCATTTTAAATACAGCAGTGTGTACATGTCCATCCCACATTCCCTAGGTGGTCTAGGATTTCTATTGTTCATTGCTGCCAATATTGTTTATCACAGCAAAGAGCAAACACTGAAAACAGTGAAATCAACTTTACTAAGTTATTGAACACATCCTGCAAGTATGCGCAGTGCTTGCCTCATGAGACAGGCTGAGACGAAAGTCAAAAGTACCATTTCTGGCTCTGCAGCACCTTGGTCAGGTTGAGGAAGTGTGACACAAGCTGAAATGGAGAGCAGCTTCAGACAAGTCCTCTGCCGTGACGGTAGGGCCTCCCTGGGGGCTCAGATGGTAAAGCGTCTGCCTGCAGTGCGGGAGACCCAGGCTTGATCCCTGGGTTGGGAACATCCCCCAGAGAAGGAAATGGCAACCCACTTCGGTATCCTTGCCTGGAGAATCCCATGGACAGAGGAGCCTGGTGGGCTACTGTCCATGGGGTTGCAAAGAGTCGGACACAGTGAAGCAACTTAGCACGCTTGCAGGTGCTGTCACGGGAAGGTGTTAGTCACTCAGTCGTGTCCGACTGTGCAACCCCATGGACTGTAGCCTGCCAGGCTCCTCTGTCCATGGGATTCTCCAGGCAAGGATACTGGAGGGGGTTGCCATGCCCTACTCCATGGGATCTTCCCAACCCAAGCATCAAACCTGCGTCTCTCACGTCTCCTGCATTGGCAGGCAGGTTCTTTACCATCTGAGCCAACAGGGAACCCTTGACACCACCTGACTGGTGGCCAAGACACGTACCGAGCATTCCATCCAGGGCTCCATCTTGAGTTGCTTCTCACAAGAACCTAGCCAAACGCCAGCTTCTTTGAGTTTCAGGGGATGTCACTAGGCCTGGTAGGTCCCACAGCACGCCTGGTTCCGTAGGTAAAAAGGTGACCTTGAGCTGTGCCCTTTACCTGGTCCTCATGCTGCTATTTGTGGCTATGACTTTCAAGCTTAATTACTGTTTACAGTAAGAAGTGGCACAAAAAGATCTTCAGGTAACTTATTTGTTTTATTCTATTAAAAAGGCAAGGAAAGTACACTTTTTTCTTCATTCATATGATTATCTCATTACCTAGAGATAAAAACAGACTCTTGACTCTAAATCTCCTGGTGATAGGAAGGTCCTGCTGTTATCTGAAGGATGTTCCAGGAGGTCAACGTGGGGCTGTTCTTTAAAAGGTTAACTGAGAATCTGTCCCCTTTATTTTGAGGTGGCCTCTCTTTTCCTTAATTATTTAAAACATTAAGGATAGCACCAAACAGTAATAGCTACGTTCACGTCCCACCCACTGTGTGTCAAACCCTGGGTCTGATGGTGCATTATCGCCAACCCACACGACGTCTTCTTTTCCTTTTCTTTTTGGCCAGGCCCTGCTGCATGTGGAATCTTAGTTTCCATACCAGGGATGGAACCCATGTCCCCTGCATTAGAAGACTGGCGTCTTAACCACTAGACCACCAGAGAAGTGCTCATACAACTGGCTCCATCTGGGTGTCATGCCTGTTTCAGAGATGAGATTGAAGAAGTTAGGCTTCTCACGCACCTCATCTAAGTCATGCAGTGAACCAGCAAGGCAACAGTGAGCCTTTACACGGGACCCTGGAGTCCCTCCAATTGACAAGTACTCATTCCAGTAGGACGTGTGTGGTACTAAGCATAAAATAAACGCATAATTTTTGCATAATTTTACCTTTTCCAAAATATTCAGTTCAGTTCAGTTGCTCAGTCGTGTCCAACTCTTTGCGACCCCACGAATTGCAGCACGCCAGGCCTCCCTGTCCATCACCATCTCTCGGAGTTCACTCAGACTCACGTCCATCGAGTCCGTAATGCCATCCAGCCATCTCATCCTCGGTCGTCCCCTTCTCCTCCTGCCCCCAATCCCTCCCAGCATCAGAGTCTTTTCCAATGAGTCAACTCTTCGCAAAATATTAGACAAATGCTATTTAGAAAAAGTCTTATAGGGTTCTAGTATTTTAGGAACCAATCATAAAAGCAATAAGGACTAACAACGTCTCAATAATCTATAGGTAGACATCTCACGTAAAAGCTGGCTTTCTGTATCATGCACTGTTCACAGAAAAGTTATATCACTACAGCATTCACTTGCAAAAGAAATATGGAAATAGGCAGCGCGGACACGCAGCATATGCTCTGTCATCCTCAGGCCTGGATTTCAGCTCTACTGTCAGATTTGCGGCCCTGGACACCACCCCTGGCTGAAGGGTTCCAGCTTTATTTCACTTCTAAGACTCTGGCTCCTCCTTTGATCATCTGGGTAGGTCAGGAACTGAGTCCTGCTCATCCCAGGGCTGGACCTGCCACTTGAGCTCTGGCTCTGAAATTCATCACTTCATAGCAAATGACAAGAGCTGACCCTATCCCATTAGTAAACCTGTTTCAAATGACGTTGAGCTCATATTTGTATACTTGATTGTGAAAGAATTCTATAGCCCCTGACTGATATTAAAAAAAGAAAAAAAAATATATATATATAAATCAGTCACTGCCACTGTGACTGATTAAAGGAGCTTCAGCAGGGTCTCTTGAATCTGGAAGGAAATTGCATCAAGATCTTTTATGAGTCTTGGGTTGTGAAACAGTGGTGCTGGACACCTGAAAAAACACATACGATCACCCTAAGTAGTGATATGTGACTCATTTGAATTTAGATGACACAGAGTTTAAAGCTAACAAACTTTCCATTAAATTCAACAAGATGTTACTAAGCATCTTCTGGGCCAGACACTGTGACCTTCCTAACCTTAGGGCTCCCTACCTAGCAGAACAGAGACTGGTCAACAAATAACTATCCCAGAAAAACGGACACAGACCAGAGAGCAATTAAATTGTCCCCACCCCACCTCCATCACGCACTGGGCAAAAAGCCGGCTGGAGATGTAATACAAGGACTAGACAAACCTAGAGCAAAACACAGGTGGAGCACAAAGTAGGGCTCCGGGGGAGCTGCTGGGTTTCAATTAATGAATGACAGATGAGAGAAAAGAAAAAGAATAAGAACAGTCGCTTATGGAAAGACCAGCCTTGAAATTCTCTGGTTGTGTATTTAGGAAATGTGTTGAAATATGCTCTAATTTCATTTTGCCTAACGATAGTTACCAAGCCAGCAAAGACTTCCCACAGAGCTCTGAGATTTCTTGAAATCCTTAGAATGCTTATTTAACACTTAACATTTTAATATTCATTTCTAATACTATACACACTTCCACACACACACACACACATACACACACACACACACACACACAAATATTAGACAAATGCTATTTAGAAAAAGTCTTATAGGGTTCTAGTATTTTAGGAACCAATCATAAAAGCAATAAGGACTAACAACGTCTCAATAATCTATAGGTAGACATCTCACGTAAAAGCTGGCTTTCTGTATCATGCACTGTTCACAGAAAAGTTATATCACTACAGCATTCACTTGCAAAAGAAATATGGAAATAGGCAGCGCGGACACGCAGCATATGCTCTGTCATCCTCAGGCCTGGATTTCAGCTCTACTGTCAGATTTGCGGCCCTGGACACCACCCCTGGCTGAAGGGTTCCAGCTTTATTTCACTTCTAAGACTCTGGCTCCTCCTTTGATCATCTGGGTAGGTCAGGAACTGAGTCCTGCTCATCCCAGGGCTGGACCTGCCACTTGAGCTCTGGCTCTGAAATTCATCACTTCATAGCAAATGACAAGAGCTGACCCTATCCCATTAGTAAACCTGTTTCAAATGACGTTGAGCTCATATTTGTATACTTGATTGTGAAAGAATTCTATAGCCCCTGACTGATATTAAAAAAAGAAAAAAAAATATATATATATAAATCAGTCACTGCCACTGTGACTGATTAAAGGAGCTTCAGCAGGGTCTCTTGAATCTGGAAGGAAATTGCATCAAGATCTTTTATGAGTCTTGGGTTGTGAAACAGTGGTGCTGGACACCTGAAAAAACACATACGATCACCCTAAGTAGTGATATGTGACTCATTTGAATTTAGATGACACAGAGTTTAAAGCTAACAAACTTTCCATTAAATTCAACAAGATGTTACTAAGCATCTTCTGGGCCAGACACTGTGACCTTCCTAACCTTAGGGCTCCCTACCTAGCAGAACAGAGACTGGTCAACAAATAACTATCCCAGAAAAACGGACACAGACCAGAGAGCAATTAAATTGTCCCCACCCCACCTCCATCACGCACTGGGCAAAAAGCCGGCTGGAGATGTAATACAAGGACTAGACAAACCTAGAGCAAAACACAGGTGGAGCACAAAGTAGGGCTCCGGGGGAGCTGCTGGGTTTCAATTAATGAATGACAGATGAGAGAAAAGAGAAAGAATAAGAACAGTCGCTTATGGAAAGACCAGCCTTGAAATTCTCTGGTTGTGTATTTAGGAAATGTGTTGAAATATGCTCTAATTTCATTTTGCCTAACGATAGTTACCAAGCCAGCAAAGACTTCCCACAGAGCTCTGAGATTTCTTGAAATCCTTAGAATGCTTATTTAACACTTAACATTTTAATATTCATTTCTAATACTATACACACTTCCACACACACACACACACATACACACACACACACACACACACAGGTGTAGACACACACCTGCATGCACACACACCCTTAACTTTGCAGAAGAAATTCTGTCTTCTTTCTGTTAGAAATTTAAAGACCTAGATATTGTAAAATGGTTAATATCTTTTCCGTCCATTTTATGTTTTTTTTAACCCTGAATTTTCCAGATTTATTTAATAAATATCTTTGACAGCCTAGTACATATCAAGTATACATCAAGCCTGATTTTCACTTCAGAGAATATGACTTAAATGAGCACAGTTCATGTAAAAGCAACACAAACCTGCAGGGGGTGAATTCTGCAAGGGAGGAAAGCATTTACAAGACATCCTTTGAGCAAGCATCTTGAAGTCTCCCAGGACTATGGACCAGGATTACTAAACCTCAGTGTTCCCAAGAGCATAAGCAAGCAACGACATTAAAATCAAAAAATTAATATGGTAATTCTAAGATCTTTAACCGGAGAAGGCAATGGCATCCCACTCCAGTACTCTTGCCTGGAAACTCCCATGGACGGAGGAGCCTGGTGGGCTGCAGTCCATGGGGTCACTGAGTCAGACACGACTGAGCG
>SJYT01076621.1:368884-405848 GCA_006410635.1 Cephalophus harveyi
GGAGAGGGGAGGAGGGGAGGAGAGACAAGCCGAGAGGAGGGAGAAGAAAAAAGACGAAAGCTTTGTAACAAAGCTCCTAGCAAGTCATGCAGGATCCCCAAATCCTTACCATAAAAGGCAAGATTAAAATTTTGGAGGTGGGGAAGGGGAGAGCCGACAGAATAACAAGCACAAGAGTGGGACTTGATAGAGATCTAAATCCAGAGCCCACATTTCTATTTCACGTGGAGGCTAGTGTAGCACGCACTCGTATTTGTTGTACACCACTCCATAAGAGGCCCTCACTTCATAAATGGACTTAACAAAAATATCTAAAAAGGAAGCTTTAACAAGTCTTTATTTGATACAATGGATTTAAAACCTTTCAGTGAAAGAAATAAAATGAAAGCTATTCTCGTTATTTTTTCTACTAATTTCCATTAGTATAAAAATGTTTTGATTTAAAGTTCTCTACAGTTACATTACCCATAACACTGACTGTCTTCTAAAGTGAACTGTTTTGATTAGTTTTAGATAATATTCCCCCGCAAGAAAGCCTGTGCTTTCATTAATTGAGAGGAAGGTCAGAAAAGCACAATTTAAATGGCCTGAAATACACCACTGGGGCTAAAGCCAGGCCACTGGCTCTTCAAGATACAACTTTCTAAAACATACTGAAAACCAGTGCTCTATCTTCAGGATAATACGGCAGACAGGACTGGTTCATGGATGACCTTACAAGGGAAAGTACCTAGGTTCTCATTGTACAGATTATCTTTTAGGTTCCGATCAAAAAAGTGGAGCTCCAACACTCTCAGGTTAGACTCTAAAAGGATGTTTGAACTCTAACCTCTCCCACCCACATTCTTTTCTGTGATTATCTTTACTGTAGAATTTTTTCTTTGTCCTTTTTTATTGACATTGTGTAACTACTTTTTTTTTTCAAGGTGTCATCAGCTTCTGCCTTGAGCCAGGATGGAGCAACAGGGACTGGACTTGCCATCCCACCTCAGACAGCTGAAAAGAACGGACGGGATCTATCACACTGCGCTCTGTCAAGACACTGGACATCAGACGGTGAGGGCAGTGACAGCTAAGAGAGGACAAGCAAAGAGGGGAGCCCATGACTGCCCCAGGCACGGCCTGCCGCGTTCCCAGGAAGCGATGCCGGGGGGAGCCAGGGGGAGCCTGGGAGGGGGTCTCCTTTGGTGGGAGAGACAGTGCTGGAAGTCCAGAAAAGCCAAGATGATGAGAGTTCAGAGGGCAGAATACCAAAGTGGAGGGACCCGCAGAGAGAGGACCCTCCAGGGATGTGCAGAGGATGCCTGCAAGTCTTCGGCTTCAGCCGTCAGCACTAACGCGTGTGGAGATTAGCCGGGTCTTGGACAGCAGCCACCCAATGAGAATAAAGACAGCCGTTCCAGAGCTCACACAGGGCTGCGAACAGTTCCTGTCAGGCTGAGCTAGGGTGGAAAACCGCAATCCACAGGGTCCTGGGTTGAGAACACAGAGGATTTTACCCCAGACTAAATGCTACTCTGCTTCCCCCTAATGAAGCTGAAGAGCAAGACTTGAAAGAATCAAACTGTTTCCAAGTAACTTAACCACGTCCCAGAACAAAGCTCAAAAAATTTATCGGAATATAAAATATCCTTCTCTCAACAAGGTAAAATTCATGTCTGGCATCAAATAAAAAACCACCAGGCATTCAAAGAAGCAGGAAAATATGACCCATAAGAAGGAAAAGAATCAACTGACAAAACTCACCCAGAAATGATAGAATTACGAGGCAAGGAAATTAAAGCTATCGTAACTGTATTGCCTATGTTCCAGAAGCTAAAAGAAAGAAATGAATGTGTTAGGAAGATGCATGGAAGATATATATTAAGATATAAAATAAGGAAAACTTCTGGAGATGAAAACTATAACACACTAGATGAGAGTAACTGAAAAAATGAGTGAGCGTGAAGAAACAGCAATAGAAATTTCCCAAAATGAAATTCAGAGAAAAAAAAGCCTCAAAAGAGGGTGGAAGAGAGAGAGAAAAGATGAATGAGAATGAAGCATCAGAAGGGTTGTAAGGAAACTTCAAGCGTCCTAACGTCTACGTAGCTGAAGTCCCTGAGAAGATGAAACCAGTCAGTCCTAAAGGAAAACAACCCTGGAAGGGACTGGAAGGACGGTCGCTGAGGCTGAAGCTCCAATACTCTGGCCACCTGATGCAGAGTTGACTCACTGGGAAAGACGCTGAAGATGGGAAAGACTGAAGACAAAGCTTACTTCTGCTGCTTGATCCAACCATTCCACTCTTAGGTATTCACCCAAGAGAAAATGAAAACATAGGCGCACACAAAGACTGGAAACAGCCCAAACGTCCATCAACAAATGAACACGTAAACAAACTGTGGTATGTCCACACAACGGATACACTAGTCGGGAGTAAAAGTATACCTACAACGAACAAGCAACAACACGGAGGAACGTCAGAATGATTATGCTGCGTAAAAGAAGCCAGAAAACAGAGTACATGCTGTACGATTCCTTTATATAAAATCACACAAGGTGCAAACCAGTCTACAAGGACAGAACATCAGTGGCTGAAGAGCTGAGCGAGGCCGAACGATGATGGAGGGGCACAAAGAAACTTCAGGGCTTGGTTATCTTCATTATCGTGATTGTGGTTATGGTTTCCTGGATACACGCATCTGTCAAAACTTATCAAATTGCTCATTTAAGTATGTTCAGATTACTGTATGTCAATGATACTTCCAGAAAGCTTTTTTTTTTTTTTTAAAGGGGAGAAAAGCAGTAGCAGGAAAAACAAGAAAGAAAAAAAAAGGATGTACATTTTAATGATTCCAGAAAATCCAGTGTTACAAGGTACCAAAAATCCTTTGTGGAATGAGGCAAAATACAAAAGATTAGAAAATATTGGCTTGGATAAAGAAACGAAAAGGATAAATTAAACTGTTTCTGGACCTAAAGCTTGTAACAGACTTTTTCTTAATGGGCTTAAAAAAAAAAAAATAGTTTTGATCAAGGTCAGTGCTATATATTCAGCAGTCATAGCAAAATGACATTTCCCCCATCTCCCATCCCCCAATTTAACTCAGAACAGCTTTTAAAATTCTCCTAAAGTTCCTCATTCCAAATTCCATAAAAGAGACAAATTCCCTGGCTCACAGCTGCTGGTTGCCCGAAGCGAGCGGTGCCTCAGAGCCCAGGGCCCAGGTCCAAGGCCCTGAAGACACACTTCCATGGTACCTGTCCCTGAGGGTTGCAGTCTCCCCCGCCCCGACCTGGTTCTCTTTCCACTGAGAGTTCAGAGAGTGAGACTGAGATTAAACAACCAACAGAACCATTCGGCTAAAACATTCAGATCTATCCACAAAGACATTTTGCCTTTGCACAATCAAAACCCTGCTTCCAGCCCCAACCAAAACACACTGGGAAACACTGCCTGGAGTGCATACCTATAACACTGTCCCTGTCAAAGAGCATTCGAATAACACAAACGGACGATCTAGTTCTCGCATCTTTGTAACACATTTGAAAAGGATCTTGGTGCATTTGAGTTGTGGCAGCTTCCCAAAGTGAAATTCTGCAGCCTGATTCTTTATTCAAGTACCATGTGACGTTTAATCTGAAAGATGAACTCTAGGAAAAATGAGGGGGGGCGGTGAGCCAAGAGAGTGGGAGGGGGAAGAGATGACTGAAATAACCTTGTCAGTCTAGAACCCCTGGAGAATAACATTCCTAGAAAGCTGAGTATTAGGAGGGGGTCATCCTTTTAAGGAGCACATTTTTAAGTTTCAACCATTTTGTGCAATAACAGAAAGATAAAAATGGTCAAAGGACTTGAGTAGACATTTGTCCAAAGAAAATACACAGATGGCCACTAAGCACATGAAAAAATGTTCGACATCATCAGTCATTAGGGAATTGTAAGTCAAAACCACAATGAGCCAGCCCTCCATCTCATACACCAGGAGGGGTAAAATCAACAAAATTGAAAATGACAAGTGTTGGCAAGGACGTGGAGAAACTGAACCTTGTATACTACTGGTAGGAAAGTATTAATAAGATGGTACAGCCTCTGTGGCACAGTATGGCAGTTTCTCAAGAAGGTGAACACAGAATTATCAGTTACCATTCCACCCCTAACGTGGTGGTTGCTGTTTGGTCGCTAAGTCATGTCTGACTTTTTGTGACCCCAGAGGCTGCAGAGCTCCAGGCTCCCCCGTTCTTCACCATCTCCCAGTTTGCTCTGACTCAAGTCCATTGACTCGATGATGCCATCCAACCATCTCATCCTCTGTCACTCCCTTCTCCTCAGTCTCCAGGGTATACACCACAGATATCTGAAGACAAGGGGTGTCTAAAAGGTATCTGTACACTCATGTCACAGTAGCCTTAGTCACAACAGCCAAAAGTTAAGAGACGACGACTGGATAAACAAAACTCCGTCTTTCCACAAATGGACTATTACTCGGGTGAAAAAATGAAGTTGTGATACATGCTACAACATGGATGGAACTTGAGAACACTATGCCAAGTGAAATCAGCCAGTTATAAAAAGCCAAGTATTGTATGATCCCACTTATATGAAGGGCTTCCCTGGTGGCTCAGACGGTAAAGAATTCACCTGCAATGCAGGAGACTCGGGCTTGATCCTTGGGTTGGGAAGACCCTCTGGAGGAGGAAATGGCAACCCACGCCAGTATTCTTCCTTGAATAATCCCCTGGACAGAAGAGGACGGAATGTCTAGAATAAGCAAGTTCATAGAGGCAGAAGGCAGATTAGAGGTCACCAGGACATGGGGTTGGGGTGGGGGGAGAATGGGGGGTTATTGGCTAAAGGGGACTGTTTTGTCTGGTGTGATGAAAACAGTTTGGAAATAGATGCTGGTGATGGTTGCACAACGATGTGACTCTAATTAATGTCACTGAATCTGTACACTTAAAAATGGTTGAAATCTCAAATTTCATTGTATGTATTTTACCACAATAAAAAATGTACCCCCCAAACTTCAACCATTTTGAATGACTGGCAGTGACCCATCCATCCTTTAGTTCATCTGCTCACCCTGCAGCGGAGGCTGCAGGCTGGACAAGAGCATGGGTGACATGCAGTGGGAGAGAAAAAGCATAGACAGGGGCCCTCAGACCACCCCAGAGGCGACAGTGGTGGCTGAGTTTTAAAGGAGTGAAGGAGCCAAACAGAAAAAAAGGCAGCCCAGGAAGCGCTGCTCTGCATAAGAATAGCTATGCTCCTGGTATTTTAAAATAAAGAAAACCAAGGGTGTGAAGAAAAAGGAACCTTTGCACATGGTTGGCGGGAATGTAAATTGGTGTGGTTGCTATGAAAAACAGTACGGAGGTCCTCAAGACACGAAAGACAGAAACACCATACGACCCTGCAATTCCGCTCCTGAAAATGTCTGGAAAACATGAAAACACTGATTTGAAAAGATACAGGTGCTCCCATGTTCGGAGCTCACTATCTACAGTGGCCGGGACGTGGAAGCGACCTAAGTGCCCATTAGCACGTGGCTGGGTAAAGGTGGGGTGATTCACACACGTACGCAATGGAACACCACTCAGCCATAGAAAGAAAGAAGCTCTGCCAGTTGCAGCCAGCACGGATGGACTTGGAGGGCGTTATCCTCTCCAAGTGAAATATGTCAGACAGAGAAAGGCAAATACTGCATGATATCACTTACCCGTGGAATCCAAAAAAATACAACAAACTAGTGAATCAAACAAAAAAAGGAGATGCAGAGAACAAACCAGAGGTTACCAGTGGGGAGAGGGGAGAGGTGAAGGGGACTTGCATAATGAAACCTACTCCCTTACAACCCTGGAGGCTGGAAGCCCAAGATGAAGGCGTTGCAGGGTCAGGTTCTCCTGAGGCCTCACTCTCCGGCTTGCAGACGACTGTTTTCTCTGTGTCCCCACGAACATCTGTGTCCTCATCTCCTCTTCTTGTACAGACACCAGGCAGGTTGCATCAGGGTCCGCCCTGGTGACTTTCAGGGCTTCCCAAGTGGCACCAGTGTAAAGAGCCCACCTGCCACTGCAGGAGACACAAGAGACACGGGTCTGATCCCTGGGAGGGGAAGATCCCCTGGAGAAGGAGATGGCAACCTGCTCCAGTATTCTTGCCCGGGAAATCCCACGGACAGGGGAGCTTGGTGGGCTACAGCCTATGGGACTGCAAAGATGCGATTGAGCACATGCGCGCGCACACACACGCACAACCTCATCTTAACCTCATTAACTCTATCAAGACCCTCTCTCCAAATAAGATCACATTCTGAGGTTCTAGGGGGTAAGGGCTTCCACATATGAATCTGGGCATAGACACGGTTCAGCCCATAACAGAGTGTTTGCAGCACCCATGCCCTCTAGGTCCACATGCGCTACAAAGATAGACACAGTGCTGGGACCTACCAGGTACGGCTGCTCTGCCAGGGATCTGCCGGCCGCTAAATGGCTCTCTGTGGAGCAGGACTGTGACCGCCTTCATCACTGTGGTATTTATTCTGCACCTAGTGTGTGCACAATGCCTGGCTCTGAATGAATGAGAAAATAAATGGATGAATTTCCTGACACTCTAGCTCGCTGAAATCCGTATCTGGAACCACCTTGAATAGTCTTCTCTGCTGTTCTGACCCACAATCGGGTTCTGTCCCCCATCAATACTGAAGTCTTTGTTTGTAGAACATTCCTGGTCACAACAAAGTTCTAAACACACTCTGTTCCTAACTCATTTTCTCTCTTTGGCTTTGACGAGACTTCAGCTTTCTTCCTCTAAAATGGAATCACATCTGTAATGCTCGGAGTATCATGTCAGCTTTGCCCTAAGACAAAGAAGCAGGGTAATACTAAAATCAGACACCACCACCGTCTTACATAGTGACACTGTCAGTGAGCAAAGCAGAGTGCCATTCTTGGTGGGAAATTAACCAGGGTTCATTTTCATAAGACCGATGGGAGCCGTGGAGGGCTGTGGCACGTGGCTCAAAGTAACGATGCTCCAGACGGTTGGATGGCAGTCCCCTGGTGGAGGGAGTGGTCGGGACTGGAATGTGAGCCCCTCCTTGACAGGTGCTCAGCTCATCCACAGAACTGTGTTTTTAGTACTTATTTATTAATGCATTTATTAGGCTGTGCAGGGTCTTAGCGATGGCACGTGGGGTCTTCTTTGCAAGACGCTGGATCCTTTTTGCTGTTGTTGTGGCAGACACTCTCTAGCTGTGGCATACAGGCTCTGGAACACACTGGCTCAGTGGTTGTGGTGTGTGGGCTTAGCTGCTCTGTGGTGTGTGGGATCTCAGTTCCCCAACCCAGGATGGAACCCACATTCCCTTCACTGAAAGATGGACTCCCAACCACTGGACCACCAGGGAAGTCTCCATCTACAGAATTTAACTGTATCCCTTTCCTGTTCAAAATCAGTGCATGCAAACCTACTTAAAATGCTACAAAGTTTCCAGATGCAAATGGTCACCCCTCACAAGAATGAACACTCAGGATAAGCCAGTTGCTATATGTACTCTTGTGCGCTAAGGCTTTTCTGCTGCTGTAGGTAGGGATCTACACTTGCTTAGGGTAAAGCTGAGACGTGAAAGTGTCAGTTGCTCAGTCATTGTCCGATTCTTTGTGACCCCATGGACTGTAGCCTGCCAGGCTCCTCTGTCCATGGGATTTTCCAGGCAAGAATACTGGAATGGGTTGCCATTTCTTCCTCTGGGGAGAGTCTTCCTGACCCAGGGATCAAACTCAAATCTCCTGCATTGCAGGCAGAGTCTTTACCATCTGAGCCACCAGGGAAGCCCAAAGTTGAGATGTAAGACTCAAGTCTTTGTGTCTGTGAATCAAGATGGCTAACATCTAAAGCAATTTTTTTTTTTTTAACATGAAAGAACCTTCCTTTCCCCTATTTTCTCTCCATCATATCCAGCTTGACTGTTCACTTAGTCTATAGAGTAGAATTCTGGAAACTGGTAAGGGGAAATCCATGGCATCCACATATATGGCCAGGGGTTGTCACTGCTGGAGCTGGTGATGGATTCAGTGAACTTGGGAAAAGCTCCCAGGATTCTCCAGGCACTGCTCTGGTGCTCAGGCGACAGTCCCATCCCGTGGGAGCACAGAGGCTCGCATGGAAAACCTCCGAGTCCACAGGCTACGGTGAGTGTTGGATCAGCTATGACCATGTGGTCCTGAGAGAACAGGGAGGACGGGAGGTGTGGTGGGCAGGGCAGAGACTGCAGTCGGACATTCAGGTCTGCCTCCTTCCAGCTCGGAGATACTGGGCGACTGTTGATCTCTCTGAGCCTGCGTCTCCTTATTATAAAGTATTAGACATACTCTAAGTGTCAGACAGGAGACTGAAGTTGGAAATAAGGCACAGGGAAGTCCTTGGCTCCTAACCACATTACTCAGCTATGCTGTTTCAGTTGAGCAACCAGGCAGAACTTCCTGGAGGAAATGGTACTTAACCTGGAGCGATACTAAGCGATACCTGGCATCTCAGTCACTGGTTCGTTTACTTCAGAGGACTTATACACTGTAGGAAATGACCTTGTTCACCCTTGCTTGCTTGCTCACTGTCCCTCTCCCACTAGGATGGAAGGGCCTCCTGGGGTTTGCTTTCTTCCCTTGCTCTTTTCCCAGAGCCTAGAAGTGGGCTTGGCAAGCTGGAGGCGTACAATAAAAACATGTTGGAAGATTAAGTAAACCAACCCTCCTCCTGTGCTTGTGTCCAAGGCCTTTCCACACACACTGCTTCATCTGTCTCCACAATGAACAGGCCACTGGGACTGATGTTATCTGGACACTTAGCCCGATTTTTTAGAAAAGATTTATTTTTGTTTTATTCTTTGGCTGTACTGGGTCTTTGTTGCAGCGCACGGGCTTTCTCTGGCTGCGGTGGGCTGGGGGCCCCTCTCTGGTGCCCTGCGAGGGATTCTCACGGTGGCGGCTTCTTTTTTGTGGAGAACCAGCTCCAGGCACCTGGACTTCAGTAGCTGTGGCCCCCAGGCTCTAGATCATGAGCTCAACAGCTGTGGCGCACGGACTCAGATGCCCTGTGGCAAGTGGGATCTTCCTGGACCAGGTATCAAACCAGTGTCCCTTGCATTTCCAGGCGGATTCTTAACCACTGACTACCAGGGAAGTCTCTAATCCAGTTTTCCAGATGATAGAAATTCAGCCTCAGAGAGGATGGACCACCTGTGGGCCCAAGGTCTCCTGCAGCTCTCATGAAGCCAGGCCCTGACACCCTCTGCCATGCCAGCTCCACCAGAAGGGGCCCCAGGTTTGACCGGGACACAGCTCTGCCAGGCCAGGGCAAGAGCATCACCAAGGGCAGCTGACAAGGCCCCCGTACGGGGCGATGCTGCTGGAGCTGGGAGCCAGCACCAGCCTAAGAAAGGAAGCTATTCCGCCAGCAGTGGGGTCTCCGAAATGGCAATTCTGTACAAAGAAATGGAATCAGTGTAAAAAGATGCTGGTTACACATCTTAAGGCAGCCTCCCTACCAGCCCCTGGAGCTGACGGGCACAGCAGGCCAGTGAGTCTCGGGGATGGGGGATGTGTGTGTCTGTGTGTGTGGTGGTGGGATGGGGGGGCTTGGTCCTCTTCCCGGAGGAGACGGCTGCTGGAGGGCCAGCCGTCGGCGTGTGGGGACCCAGCTTGTCGAGGCCCTGGCGCTTGTGTGCATCCAGAAAACACAGATGGGTTGGACGGGTGACAGCCAGCATGTCTGGTGGGGCACAGCAGGCCAAAAAGAGGGAGTGCTAAAACATGACAAGGCTCGAGAGAGGTTCCAGCAGCCTGAAACAGGGACGGAAGGAGTGGAGATGAAGACACAGTTGGAAAGAGGAGATGGGCGAGGTGTGGACCAGCAGGTCCATCCAAGGGGGCGTCCTCAGCCACCGAACCGCGCGGGCAAATGCAAGGGGCTTTCACGCGGGACGCCTGACGACAGAAGGGAAATTAATGGCATCTTAAAACAAAGATGTTCGCCACAATCACCTGGGTCTGGGAGATGCGGTCCAGGAGGCTGAGAGAGGACCTGGGGTGGGGGATAGGGTGGGAAAATGCTATCCATGTGAATAAAGGAAAGTGAAGGGAGAGAGGGAAGGGATGGGGGCGGGTCTCTGCTTCCCTCACCCCTCACTGGGGGGTCCATCCCCTCAGAGCAGGAGTGGGAACAGTGATGATCTGTAACTGTGAGTGAATTATCATTCCAATGATATCTGGGCAAGAGCTGTGGAAATGTTAATGTACCTTATAAATATAAGGGATTATCACTAGTGTTATTCAAACAATTGAATTGTTGTTAAATGATTATTCATCGGCCACCATGGTTCCCTACACACACACACACACACTCACTCACATAGAATATATAGCTCCTGCATTTGACATTCAAAAACACCATTCATGACAGTGCCATGGTCTATAAAGGTAGAAATTTTTTTTTTTTCCAAAAGATCCTTAGAATGACAAGTAGTCCTAACCATATTGGAAATAGACATCGTCTGCCCTCCGGTTAGAGGCCGCAGCTTCTATTTGCAATCATGTGCAACCACCTCCCAGGCTGCAAAATGCCTTTGTTCAAAAAAGAGCAACCCCATCTCTCGCTTCTGCACACCAGGCTGTCTGCTCCCGTTACTCAGTGTCCCACAGCGCCGCGCCCTCGCTGAAGCTGTGCTCCCACCTGCCTTCCTGATTCACTGCCTCCTAACAGGCAGTGCACATTCTAGCTTTCTAACCACAGAGACACTTGCTGTTCATGGTCTGCGGTTAGCCACAGAGATACTTTACAGAGCCGACACGTGAGCAGATAACGCAACCGAAGATCCTAATCTAAGTGCTTGTTAGATCTGCTCCTATTCCTTGGCATCACTCGCCGCCACATGGTGTAGAAGCCCTAGAATAAGAGATGAGAGCCCCCTTCCTAGGGGCAGAGGGCAGCCAGGGTAACAAACAGAGCCCTTTAAGGAGCCAGGAGAGGGGTGTGTCACACCAAATAAGCCCTTTAACTCGCCCTTCACTTCCCTCATCTGTACCATAGGGGTCACAATCTGATTTCACAAGGTCACCAAGCTGAGAGGCTTGGATTTAAAGAGCGCTATATGCAAGCAGGAATCATTTTAAAGTTAGTCCAAGGATCTGTTCTTGGAGTAGGAAATGGCAACCCGCTCCAGTATTCTTGCCTGGAAAATCCCATGGACAGAGAAGCTTGACGGACTGTAGTCCATGGGGTCACAAAGAGTCGGACAGGACTGAGCGTAAGAATCTCTTCTACAATAACCATGTAAATTACCAGCCTCTGCTTTCACCTGCAAATGAAGCCAGAGGAGACTTCCTTTTTTTTTTTGGCCACCAGGCATGTTGGATTTTCCCTGATCAAAGATCGAACCTGCACTCCCCGCAGCAGAAGCTCAGAGCCTTAACCACTGGACCACCAGGGAAGCCCCAGAACAGGCTACTGTCTACAGCAGGGGATCCTAGGTCAGGAGTGTATTGGCTTTTTAAAAACCTCAGCCAATATTTGCTGCTGGGCCTCTGCAGGCCTTCCCCCCACGTGGCTGCCTCCCCCCAGGCTTTTCCTCACTTCCTTGCAATCACTGCACTCCGGCTCGCTTTAGAGCAACGACTTAGATGTTACACTTGAACACAACTGTTAATGGAGCTGAACTAAAGGAAATGCAGCTTTGGTTCTGAACCTGCTCCTGGATCCTTACTTGAGGTCAGGACATGGTAGGAACTGGCTTGCTCACAGGGAATGCAGTGGGTTAAGGGAAAAATAACGTCTCTCTGTCCTCAGTCTGGTGCTTTCTCTATTGTCTGAATTAGACACAGAACTTTTCTAAGAACTTGCTTCTTACCAAGGACTAAGAATCCACCTACCAATACGGGAGACTCGGGTTAAATTCCTGGGCCAAGATGATCTCCCTGGAGTAGGAAATGGCCACTCCAGGCTTCTTGCCTGGAAAATTCCGTGAACAGAAGAGCCTGGTGGGCTACAGTCCACAAGGTCGCAAAGAGTCAGACACAACTGAGCACACGCGTGGCGTGCGGCTTCACACCCAAACTCTGATGCAGAAAGCAGACAGCGGAGGTGCCGGGATGGCAAGACTCTCCCTCTTCATCCTCGATGAGCCTCCCGCTACGAGCTGCCACGTGCTGGGCCTCAGACAGCTGACAGCGAGAGCTGAGGTGCGAAGCTGCCTCCTGAAGGTCTCCTCCACACCCAGCCATGTGGTCCAGCCTGGGTTTCTCAGGACCCATCAATATTCATTACCAGCAAGAGCAACACATCATACAATCCATTTTCAGTAAACACAAAACTAGGAATATACGGGAAAAAAAATACCACCCCTCAGCCAAAAAAAGCACACTTTCATAGATGGTTGTTGTTTAGTTGCTAAGGCGTATCTGCCTCTTCAGCAACCCCATGGACTACAGTCCATCAGGCTCCTCTGTCTATGGGACTCTCCAGACAAGAATACAGGAGTGCGTTGCCATTTCCTCCTCCAGGGGATCCTTCCAACCCAGGGATCGAACCCGAATCTCCTACATTTGCAGGTGGATTCTTCACTGAGAAACCTGGGAAGCCCCACAGTGAATATATAGTAGGGCTAAAAAGCTTTAAATACAAACATTTAAAGATAGATCAACTTTCACAATCACCTAGCCGGTTGATAAAACTCTAAAACCCTTTCTGGCAAGCTGCCTGCTTATGAGGTGGTACCATCTTCCATGTGGACACCCAGTCTTTCCACCCTAACCCCTCCTGGATCCCGAGTGATGAAGGAGTCCCTTTCACAGATACTAGGGCATAAGCAAATTGTCTGAGTGTCCCAAGTTTAGAATTAGACGACATTTTCACTGGTTATTCTTTATTTGATCTTGATTTTTAAAGTGCAGAAACATATTAGAAAAGATGTTAAAATGTAAAGAGAAAGAAATCACCAGCACCTCGCACCCCAAGCGAGGTCAGTCACCCCGGTGCCAAGCCAGGGTTCGGGACCCACCTGGGTGTTACCAGGGATGCTGATGGAGGGGAAGCCTGAGCTGTCGGTCCAGACTCTCCTATCTTTCCACCCACGTCTGCTTCACACCTGCTCCACGGTGGAAACCACGAGGAAAAGCGCCTGACACTATTCAGTTCTGAAATGAGAAAGAAATCCCCTGCTTCCCTCTTCCTGCCACACCAGCGCCAAAGCCCACTGTGCATCCAAATCTCATGTGACAGATGGCACTCCTGGTGTTACTGTTCCCATCTCTGGCCATCCGACAGACTGGAAATCGTACCTTCTAAAAATCACCACATACCTTATTAGCCATAAGGAAAGAAGAGTAAAATTTCTGCAAACTGTAAAAACCATGGATGAGAGGAAAAGGCACTGTTTTTAAAAAAAATTTATATTTATTTATTTATGGCTGGGCTAGGTCTTCAGTGCTGCTCACGGGCTTTTTCTAGTTGTAGTGGGCTGGGGCTACTTCTAGCTGCAGTGCGTGAAGTCACCCTATTTAAAAAAAAAAAAAATTGAATGGGTGGATAAGGAATATAAACCGTAATTGGTATTTTCACTCTTCTTTACAGATTTCCAGTCTGGTTAAGTTCAGGAACAAAAATATGTGTTGCAGCGGCCGTACTGCTCATAAAGCATTCATGTTTAGTGTGAAACATTTAAAAGCGTGCTCAGATCGTAACTAAACTAATTGAAGAGTGATGACTTCAGGTCTTTGCTTCTTCTGCACGTGGCGGGGGCCAGGAAGAGCCGGCTCCGGCTGTCACGCCTGCTGACCTGCTGTGGCTTCCCTCCTGACTCGGGCCCCGCTCCTCCTGGGTGACCTCACCAGCTCTCCCAGCTGCAACCCCGACCTCCACTGTCAGCTCCTCAACCAGCATCTCTGACCAAAGCTGTCTCGAGCTCCTGATCTAACTGCATCTGCCCTCCGACATCTTCACCTGAAGACGTGGGCATGTGTAGATGTGTAAACACACACGCGCGTACACAGGAACGTGACGCACGAAGCTAGACGGGCCGTCTGGCCTGGAACCCCTCCCCTGCTCCCTCACCTCTATGGACGCAGCGCCGTGCAGCCTCTTGTTGATCTACAGATCTCGGGGTTTCCTAGCCTGCTTCCATATTTCTTACCCTCAACATCAAATCAGTCCTCAAACTCTGCTGACTCTGAAGTACCCAAATATTCAGAACATTAAACAGTCTCAGTGTCGACAGATCTTGTCTCCGAGGTGTGAAGGTACCATCCTCCACGTGTATGCCCAGTCCTTCCATAATAACAACTCCTGGATCCTGAGTGAGGGGGAGTCCCTTTCATAGACATAAGCAAATTGTCTATCATGCCCTGGCCCAGCCCTGGTCGCGTGCTCTCCGGACTCCAGCCATGCGCCATGGGCTCACCTGTCAACAGTCTCACCGGTTCCCTTCCCACTCCTCCTCATACGGCAGAGTGACCTAAAATACAAACTGGGCCATATCTCTGCTTAAATCCGCTGTCTTCAGGACAAAGCACTCAACACCTGGGATCTCCCCTCTGCAACATCTTCAGCCCACGTGACGCCCCGGCTCCTGTGCTCCAGCTCGAGCTGGACTATTGTTGTTTACTTACCAAGTCATGTCCGATTCTCTGTGACCCTGTGGACTGTAGCCCGCCAGGCTCCTCTGTCTGTGGGATTTCCCAGGCAAGAATACTGGAGTGGGTTGCCATTTCCTTCTCCGGGGGATCTTCCCAACCCAGGGAACCCACGTCTCCTGCATTGGCAGGCAGCTTTTTTTTTTTTTTTTTTTTTTACCACTGAGCCACTCGGGAAACTCAGCTGGGCTCCTTGGAGCTTCTCAAATATTTCAAACTCTCTCCTGCTTCCACGCCTTTTCTCAAGCCACTCAGTCTTCGTGGGACTCGCCCCCTTGTCTTCTAACCTGGCTTACTTCTGCTTCTCTCAAAGCTCATCAGCTCAGGGCTATTTCCTCCAAGACACACCTTTCACCAGCACCGCTAGGAGAGCAAGCTGGGCTGGGTGACCCTCCCACATAGTTCCCGAGCATCCGCTTGCCTGACCATTATCACTGCACTTACGAGGCTGTTTTGAAGCCATCTGTTCGCCTGACCCCCTTCTCCACTAGACTGTGAGCTTCTTGAAGACAGGGACGGGCCATTCACACAGGGCATCTTCAGCCCCCAGGACAATACTAGGCACAAAGCCGGTCCCCCAGGAAGGCACCCAACGGAGAGCTGTTTCTAACACGGAGGGCAGCCATTCTAAAAGTACAGAAAGATGCCGAGAGTCCCTGAGAGCTGCTCGGGTACTCCATGAGGTCAAGACTATCCTCACAGCAATACCCAGATGTTACCCGCCTTTGTCACGGCCTGGCATGCGTGCTGAGCGTGCAGAAGGGAGGTGGGCAAGAATGCTGCGCCTTAGCCCAAACCCTTGCTGCCACTGAGTGTGGAAAGCTGGGCTCACGGAAGAATGTCTTTAATGAAGCTGCCCAATCAGTTCAGTTCAGTCGCTTAGTTGTGTCCAACTCTTTGTGACCCCGTGGTCTGCAGCATGCCAGGCCTCCCTGTCCATCACCAACTCCCAGAGTTTACTCAAACTCATGTCCACTGAGTCGGTGATGCCATCCAACCATCTCATCCTCTGTCGTCCCCTTTTCTCCTCCCACCTTCAATCTCTCCCAGCATCAGGGTCTTTTCCAATGAGCCAGTTCTTCGCATGAGGTGGCCAAGGTATTGGAGTTTCAGCTTCAGCATCAGTCCTTTCAATGAATATTCAGGACTGATTTCCTTTAGGATGGACTGGTTGGATCGCCACTATCCTAACATTATTGTTAAAGCACATCCTGGAGAACAGGCCTCTTTCCTCTGTGTGAGGAGTGGAAAGCACTCAGCTGCTCACGGCTGTCTCAGGGCTGAGCACGGGCAGCGCCGTGAGCTCTGACTCCGGGAGCATCACCTTCACCTGTGCGACAGACTATTATTCAGACGGGGTGCTCTGCAGCCATTCTCTTGAAAGTGAATGAAGTGAGCCTGTCCCATCAAGAAAAACAATTGACAGTATTTGCTGCCAATGATAAAAATCTGAGCTCTTAAGGGAAAAAAGCCAGAACGTTGGAAAACTTTTATCAGCCACTGTGAGCTGGAAAGCCTCCTAATAGTTTTCCGCTACTTGGTGGCGATATTAACCCACGTGATTCTTCTAAATTGTATAATGAAATGTCAACATTTAGAAGATCTGTGTAACAGAGTCAGTATTTTTTGAGTGACCAAAGCGTGACATCAGAAAATCACGTGGGGTCCAAAGAGATGTTCAAAGACCAGATGGACCAAAATGTTTGAGACCCTCTAACCTCCAGACTCAAACTGAAGGACCCATAGGAGAGAGGCACAAAGGCCCACACGCCTCCATCAGGACCCAGAGGAGAGAGGCACAAAGGCCCACACGCCTCCATCAGGACCCAGAGGAGAGAGGCACAAAGGCCCACACGCCTCCATCAAATCTCCATCTCTGCCCATCCCAGGAATCGGCCGTGTGCCCTAGCAGTCAGAGATAACACCCTGTACTTGCATCCAACAGTGAGACTGTTGCAGCTTGAGTTTTTCTCATTTCAAAGGAAATGTGCACCTTTCAAAGGCAGGGAAGACTGAGACGTGATGTGGATCGGAAGGAGGCCCGTGGACCAGGAGCCGCAAGAACTGTGCTCCAGCGGTCAACCAGGGGCCCGGGGTGCCACCGGGTGAGCTAAGCGAAGCATCCAGCCTCCAGGATGGCAGTGACTTTACCTGCTGGGGAGGAGCCTGTGTGTGCCTGCGGGGCCTCTGCATCGAGGGGAGACCTGCAGCTGTGCTCCTGGGCCACAGGTGTCCCCATGCCAGGCGTCAGGTGTCACCCGACAGCATCTGGTATCAGCACTAATCCTCCAAAAGGCAGGGGTGTCAGGGGTTACAGTTGGGCGAAGGAAGGGGCAGGGGCACCACAGGGCGGGACCGTGGGCCCCAACAATTTTGGCACCAGGGAGCAGTTCTGTGGAAGATGTTTCCATGGATGGTGGTGGGGAGAGGTTCAGGGTGATTCAAGCACATTACATTTATTGGGCACTTTACTGCTATTATTATTGCATCAGCTCCATCCAGGCATTAGATCCTGGAGGCTGGGGACCCCCGGGGTAGAGGATTAAAAGGTACAAATCATCAGGCATAAAATAAGCTACAAGGATATACGGTAGAGGGGAACACAGCCAATTTTTTTTACAATAACTATAAATGGAATATAACCTTTAAAAATTGTGACTCACTATATGGCACATCTGTAACTTATATACTATTGTACAGTAACTATACTTCAATTAAGAATTTGTTTTAAAGTCAGTGGGGTGACATGGTATTGAGAAATGAAGTGGAAAAGGCTGGAACGAGGGAGAAGTTAAAAGAGCGCTTAAACATCTGTGCTCTGAAGTCAGTAGGCATCTCTGGAAGGACCAGCCGCACAGGAATCCCCACATTCTTCATCCTGCCAGATTCCTATCTCCTCCGAGTCACATTTCACCTCGAGTCACTAACATGGTTTACCTTTTAAATCACAAAGAAGGGACTTCCCTGGCGGCTCGATCCCTGCTTTGGGAAAATTCCACCTGCTGCAGGGCAACTGGGGCTTTGGGCGGCACCAGCGGTAGAGAACCCGCCTGTCGATGCAGGAGACTTAAGAGGCGACGGTTCAGTCCCTGGGTGGGAGAGACGCCCTGGAGGAGGGCAAGGCAACCCAGTCCAGCATTCTTACCTGGAGAATCCCACGGACAGAGGAGCCTGGTGGGTTACAGTCCATGGGGGCGCAAAGAGTTGGACACGACTGAAGCAACTCTGCACGCGTGCACACGTGTGCCACAACCACAGAGCCCGAGCTCCAGAGCCCAGGGGCTGCAGCTGCTCAGCCCACAGCCTACAGCTCCCGAAACCCTCGCACCTAGAGCCGAGGTCTACGGTGGAAGAACCACCAGGAGAAGCCCGCATGCCAGAGAGAGTGGCCCCTACTCGCTGCAACTGGAGAAGCACTCCACCCGCCCCGCAGGCAGCAACAAAGACCCAGCGCAGCCAAAAAGCAAAATCACGAAGACAGGAAGAGCCATCAGAAGCACCCGAAGATCCTCTTCGTGCAAACCCAACAAAAAGCCACTCCAGGCTACTCTCCCAGCTGCGGGTCTGCTGCCCCATCAAATCCTCTCCCCACCACCGAGAGCATTCACAGAGCTGCTGCTGCCCGGCTACCGAAATTAACCATCTGCTGCTGCTGCTGCTAAGTCACTTCAGTCGTGTCCGACTCTGCGACCCCATAGACGGCAGCCCACCAGGCTCCCCCGTCCCTGGGATTCTCCAGGCAAGAACACTGGAGTGGGTTGCCATTTCCTTCTCCAATGCATGAAAGTGAAAAGTGAAAGTGAAGCCACTCAGTTGTGCCCGACCCTCAGTGACCCCATGGACTGCAGCCTTCCAGGCTCCTCCATCCAGGGGATTTTCCAGGCAAGAGTACTGGAGTATCTATTCCTCCCCATTTAAAGACAAACAAGAAGAAGCCACTGTTTGTAGGAAAAAAAAAAATCCACATCATTTCAGATTTCACCTAAAATAAGTCAAAGCTGTAGGTCTCTGTCTGGTTTTGGTACCGGGTAAATGGTGGCCTCATACAAGGAGTTTGGAAGTTTTCCTTCCTCTGCAATTTTTTGGAACTGTTTCAGAAGGAGAGGTATTAACTCTTCTCTAAATGCTTGATAAAATTCACCTGTGAAGCCCGTGGGTCCTGGACTTTTGTTTGTTGGGAGGTTTTTAATCACAGTTTCAATTTCAATGCTTGGGATTGGTTTGTTCACATAAAATAAATCAGCGTTACTTGTGAGACAAGGCGGGTATATCATGATCTTATTAGGTGTGTTTTTCAAAGTCTCACCGATCTCAGTTTAAGCAGCACAGGAATGCAAGCTCACAGGTATCAAAGTGACAGGCAATGCTCGAACCATGAACCGTGGGTTATACAGGAATCAAACAGGACAGAGTTTGAATATTGGTTCTGCCCCTCCGGAGCTGTGCGATCTCAAGCAAGTGACTGCCTCTCTGAGGCTCAGCTACGTCACCTCTAAACATCCCAAGCCACCCCCATGACAAGTGAACACCCCTCTGCTGTATGGGGTCACCCAACCTGCCCACCACCAGACAGCTCTGAAGAGTACGGAGCATACAGGCCTGGCCCAGGATGTGGCACAAAGTCACTCACTCAGCGGGGCTCCCCAGGCGGCTCAGGGGTAAAGAATCTTTACTCGCCAATGAAGGAGACTTGGGTTCAATCCCTGTGTTGGGAAGATCCCCCGGAGAAGGAAATGGCAACCTACTCCAGTACTGTTGCCTGGAGAATCCCATGAACAGAGAAACCTGGTGGGCTACAGTCCAGGAGGTGGCAAAGAGTTGAACCCAACTGCGTGACTGAGCACGCACAGACACACTCACTCAGGAACTGTCTTTGCTAGAATGACGGCCGCCAAGACACCTGCAGGGCTGCTGCCTTGCACCAGACGTGCAGCTGAGGCTGGGAAAGCGGGGAAGGGCCGGCAGCTCCGTGGCTCCCAGATACCCGGTCCATCGGGTTTGGATTCACTGAGGATGGCGTGGGGGAGGGAAGGTGGACGGGAGGCTCTGAATTCTGTAAAATAGTGTTAACACTGTTAACACGATCCCTTATATAATCTATTCTTCTTTTTTTAAGATTTTTTTGATGTGGACCAGTTTAAAGTCTTTATTGAATTTGTTACAATATTGTTTCTGCTTTGTGTTTTGGGTTTTGGCCACAAGGCATGTGTGAGCTGAGCTCCCCCACCAGGGATCAAACCCACATTCTTGAAGGTGAAATGCTAACCACTGGCCCACCAAGGAAGTCCCAACCTATTCTTTCTTTTATAGTTTTATGACCTATTAATTTAAAAAAATACCTGATAATGAAATTGGCTCATTTGACCTTCATTTTTGAACTCTTTCTTTTTTTTAAAGATGAACTTTCACCCTGAATCCTTTTAGGTCTTTTCCATCTCCAGGTTTCCATGACAACAACAGCTCGACATCATCAGTGTTTGGGGGAAAAAACAGCATCAACTCTTAGAAGTGGTGATTACAGAAAAATAATCTACCAGATTATTCTCTCTACAAACAACAACAAAATCGTATAAATGTATAAGCTAGGGTATTTGAATTTCTGCCTCCAAGTTTAGAAGAAGAACAAAAGGTAAGCTTCTGTTTGATTTGTTTCCCCTTAAATCAAAAGCCAGTATTTCTCTTGCAGGAGATTGACATTTGCTGTCCCTGGTTGAGAAACACAAAATTGACAAGGTTGGAACTGCAAAGCATACAAAACGGGTTTGCTCAGCATAATAAGATTAATCGTCGTCCCTTCAGAAAGGTAACTAACGAAGATTCCTGGGCCAAAATGGGGTACATTTTTTTTTCCCAAGGGCGGCAATAATTTATTCAGCTTTAAGGGGCAAGATGGGGAGCTGACTGAGTGTGGAAAGGAGTTTTTGGCAGAGCAAATTAGAGATCCTTTGGCTTATGGCCCCTCTGCCTCCTCTGCTTGTTAGCCATGGATCAGAAGAGAGAATTATTATACTTAGAGACACTTTGTCCCGTTCACTTGCTGTAAAAACCATATAAGAATGTTTAGCTTAAAGAAAAGCAAATTGTAACAAAGCAGTTGGTAACTGGGATGCTAGTCACTGGGGAATGCCAAACAAACTATTCAGGAGGCTCTATTCAAAGGTTTATATTATTTCCTTGACCCCTGAAACATTCCGCAACCCTGCTGAGAGGCCTGCGTCCTCCCACCCCCTCCCACTGCAAACCAGCCCTAAATCTTGACTCTGGGAGTCTCGCTGGTATGGAGGAAACCCCTGCGCCAGACACATTATAGCGGCCATTGTAAAGAGAGGGAGCAGAGTGCAGGGAGGAAAGGTCACCCAGAGGAGCCGGGCAGGGCAGACGTTCCCACGGGCACCTGAGCGCTGGAGGGTTGCTGCAAAGGCCGTGTGGGCTGCAGACCAATCTGCCAGCCTCACACTTGGTGCTTCCAGTTCAGTGTAGTAAAGAAGAATCCTCATCCGGATGTCGCCTGAAATCTGCACTATTCAATTCAGCTTAGAAAGGACTCCTGGACTGACTGCTTTCTCAGTTCATACCCAGCAGTTCTGGTGTCCTAAGGACAAAGTCCCGTGAAAGCCCCCAGGCACGCCTGACTGAGGAGGCCAGCCTGCCCCAGCTGCCAAGGTGTCACGGTCAATGTCAGGCATCCCGAGCCAACCCCACGACAAGCGTACACCCCTCTCTGTACAACTCGTGCTGTGGCTCAGTTGTGTCTGAATCTTTGTGCCCGCCATGGACTGCAGCCCACCAGGCTCTGCCCACGGGATTCTCCAGGGAAGAATACCGGAGTGGGTTGCCACTTTCCTTCTCCAGGGGGTCTCCTCGACCATGGGACCGAGCCTGCGTCTCCTGCCTTGTCGGTGGATTCTTTACCACTCAGCCTCTAGGGAATAACTATTTATGTTGGTCAATGTCAGGCATCCCGAGCCAACCCCACGACAAGCGTACACCCCTCTCTGTACAACTCCTGCTGTGGCTCAGTTGTGTCTGAATCTTTGTGCCCGCCATGGACTGCAGCCCACCAGGCTCTTCTGCCCACGGGATTCTCCAGGGAAGAATACCGGAGTGGGTTGCCACTTTCCTTCTCCAGGGGGTCTCCACGACCATGGGACCGAGCCTGCGTCTCCTGCCTTGTCGGTGGATTCTTTACCACTCAGCCTCTAGGGAATAACTATTTATGGTTCGCTCGTGAGCAGGGGAACACGACCCTCAAAGACAAAGGGGCTCTGCCCTTGAGGATGTCAGGAAGCAGAGTGTGGAAAGGAGAGGAGGCGAGCCCCGGAAAGCCTGGGAGGGAGCCCCACGGCGGGAGACAGACACATCTGGATGCGGGGATGGAGAAGAATTAGGAAATTCTGCACCACGCGGCGGGGCCCTCTGAAGTGCACAAGGTGCAGTCTGCTGGGGGATTTGACTTGCCAGGATCAGGAAGCCCACTTTAGGGCAGGGAAAACTGAGGTTAAATGATTGGTCCCAGGAATCTGAAAAGGAGCCACTCACGCCACCCGGCTTGGGTTTTGAGGCGCTAAGTCCTAGAAGGGAGGAATGTGTTTGAATCAACACATGATTTGAGGGCAGCAGAGAAGGAAACGCCTGGGGCCAGCCTCTGCAGACTGACAGCTGTGAGTCCTGGGCGGGGGACTTAACCCCCAGCTCCTCAGCTGTGAAAGAGGCCAAGCCTGGTGAAGCCGGGGGGACCGCTGGTGCAGGGACGGGCTGAGAACAACACGCGGTAAGCTGCAAATACTCAGCAGACGTGGAATAGCCCTGTCCGGCTTCACAGGCCAAGAGCCAGGCCTTGTCACTGGGAGACACAGATTCCTGCGGAAGGAAGGGAAAGAGGCAGGGAGGCGAGTGGATCTAGAAGTGTCAGTAGACCCCCCTGAGCTCCGCTTTCACAGGACAAACCTCAGCACACCTGGCTGCCTGGCCCTGTGGGCGGCTGCGACTAACAACTGTGCCACGGGGCCCTCCTGGCACCCACCAGGGCACCACCCGCCTACCAACCAGGCTCTCCCATGAATGGGAGTCCAGCGCCAGGCCAGCATCCACGGAAACGGTCCTCAGCAGGCCCTGCCCTGGGCACGCACCAGCCTGTCATTGGGTCCGACTGGTCTACAGACCCTTTCGCAGTCCCCTGGGGCCTGACGGGCTTCTCATCCAGGTTCTGACTCAGAACAAAAGCCGGCGGTGTATTACCCACTGTACTACCCAATACCCCAGAAGGGTCCGGGGCAGCACCAGTAATCACGCTTGAAAACGGCTCTACAAAAGAGAAGAACTTTCAAACGAAAAGAGAGGGCTAGAAACCCTTAAAAGCCACATGTTTCAATACAGGGGAGGTTTTCCCATGCCCCCACCCCCACAAGCCTCCACCAAATGATGTCCGATCAGGCCAAGTCTAAGCAAAAACTGAGTCACCAAAAGACATATGGTGCTCAGAGCCTTCTGGGTTTTGAAATCACAGATAAAGGATTACAGGCCGATTTAGAAGCTAGTTCTCCCTCGGGCCACTGGATCTTAAGGCATCTGAGATAAACACACAGGAGGGGAGCCACGCAGACTGGGTTCCCCCGCACCTGTCAGAACACTGGATGTGACTTCTGGGCACGTCTCCACCCACGTTTTCAGCCAGAATGGAAAACCACACAAGTGAGAGGCACTGCTGCGAAGCCAGCGGTCTCCCCACTCTTGACGATGACTCGGGGGGAGAACGGGAATTAGAAACTTAAAAAAGGCAAGGCACTTTACCCAAGATGTGGCCTCCAAAAGAGCAAGATCAACATTTGGCAAAGATGATAATTAAGTAGATAAGGAAATCTACAGGTTTAAGAAGAGGCTATGGAATCCAGTAAAGAATCTTGTAACGGCTTATGCTGCATCCAGAATGCTGGGTGTCAGGTTTTTCTAAAAGCGAGGGGTAACTATACGTAATTTTTCCAAGGTCCAGGAAAACCACCACCACCACCACCACCACAACAAACTGTACAGAATAGAAGCTACAATGATCTATATCATACTTTTAAAAATAAAGTTCTCTTATCAAGGTTGATTACCAACCAGATCAATGCAGATACTAACACATAGTAGGGGACGTGGCACTGTTCAAAGGACCCTGGGATTTGTCAGGAGGCTGGGTTTGGGGTCTGTCACTTTCTGAACAGAGTGGTCCTGAGGAAGTAACTTAACACCCATCAGTCACCTGATGGAGCTCATCGTCTGTTACGTCAGTGTGACAGAAGAGTATTTATCTAACTCGCCTCCGAGTTTGGTTGTGAGAATTTAGTGAGAAATAGATCTGAAGGTACTTTAAAAAGTATAAAACACTAGAGTGGGAGGGTTTTAGGCAGCTTTATGCTGGAGTTACGTTTTATGGTCAGTAAATGAGATGAAATAGCATGTATCAAAATTACTCTTGAAAAATCCCTTCTTGAGAAGTCCACAGTGTTCCACACTATGGTTTTGCATAAACTATAGCGTCTCTCAATGAATCCTTTCAATATTGGAACAAATTACAGCAGCGGGCCTGGGTTTAGAGGCCATGTCAACCCCCAAAATGTAAATAAACAGAATAAAATTGTGTGTATATACATACATATATATATTTTTTTTACCAAGTGTGTACACAGATATGCATAAATCCATGAATGCTGAAAGCTCAGACACCGATCCACTCTATGATAACGAAAAGGCTTTGCTCCATGCAACTGGGAGTTACTTCACTTCTGTAAACAATAACAGCGTGTTTCTGGGAACACTGAAAAGCTTTTCAGTCTCAGGAAGTTCTCCCTTGGCCGTTCGTGATAATTTAAAGACAGCCAGGCCCCTTGTCTAATTCTAGTATTCGGTTTTCCATTCAACAAGCATTTACTAGACACACATATGACCCAGGCTCTGCGCAGAGCCACGGGAAGGAAGCAAAAAGACAATACAGGCCCCCACCCTCAAGGAACGTGCCAGCCGGTGGGTGGAAACAAAGGCTGCACAGATAACCAGAAGGTGGATTGGAAGGAACCAGACAGCATTTGGAGGGGTATGTGTTGGAATTTGGAAATGCAGAAGTGACCCTGGATAGATCATGGAAGATTTCAGTGAGGAGACAGTGTGTAGGCTGAGTCCCCAGGATAAACTACTTCAATATGGAAACACAAGGGGATAAGGATTGATAAAGCAAGACTAAGAGACTTAGGAGAGTCTTAGGAGACTCCTGGCATGCCGGGAAAGCAACACGCACAGTGGACAGATGGATGGCTCCAGCACTGACGGGGTGCCAACGTGGCATCGGGAACTGGGCTAGATCAACGCAGCTGCAAGCATCAAGACGACACATAAATCTCTACATCTCAGTTCTAGACAACACTGCTGGACCTCTTGCGATTGCCCTCTGACCCTTCCCTGTCCTCTGTGCTGGGAGGCTAACCCTGGCAGGGGTGGGGGGATGCAACACAGCCCCCTGACCCCCTCTGGGTTTGCCCAGTGGGACAGACAGCAGCAGATGGGCAGAAGGGAGGAAAGTGAGGTCAGGGTGTTTATTTTTCATCACTGGCAGAATTGAGATTTGAACCCAAACTTGTCTTTCTCCAGAGCCCATGTTGAGCCTCGGGGATGTAACCTGGTGACAGGCTACAGGAGGCCTTGAGAGACGCGCACAGCATCTTTTGTGACTCATTTCGGACACATGCAGCCTACGCTTGCTCATCTTTTTAAACTGCCTTGTGAGCGTGATGCTCCATTCAGACATTCACGTCAGTAGATGGTGCCAAATATGCAACAGCCATCTTTAAAAAAAAAAAAGGCACAAAAACTCAGAGATATTCCAAGACTCTGGGCCAGATCCTTTCCTAGACCCTGGGTCTCACACCTGCTGTTTCCTTTCTTAGGTTCTTAGCTAGTTGAGAGAGAATGAGCGCTATTGGTGATCAGAAGGCGTATGTCATGGAATTTCTCTAGCAAACATATGCCCTTCATCATCTTTCTAAACTGCCCGAAAATTTTTTCCACCACCACCTCCCCCATTCCTAAGAGAGCTTAGACACTTGTCACCATTCCCTGCTTGTCAGAGCGGCCTTTGTCGCTGGTGGGTCGTGTATGGGACAGTGTGAGGTCTGAGCCTTGTTTCAGAGGACTCTGCACCACCCTTCCAGAGCCTGGTCTCGCCCTGACACCAGGGCGGGGAGGGGAAGAGCAGACATTTTATTAGAGGGATTCCAGAGACAAGATGTTTAGACTTTACCGGGGACAGGCTGAACAGAGCTGCTGGCAACGCACGTGGGTGCGATCCAGTGACACCCAGCAGGGGCTCTGACCGCCTCTAACTCCGAGGTAATTACCCCTCTCCCCTCGCACCCAGCTTTGAACCCTTAGTCAGACATTGTTCGGTTTGGGATTCTGTAACTCATGAAACTGGAGTTTTACAAAAGGTTCTGCAAGGGGAATAAGCCGGTTACAAAAGGACAAATACTGTAGGATTCCACTTATATGAGGTCCCTAGAGTAATCAAATTCTTAGAGACAGAAAGTGAATGGAGGGTGCCAGGGCCCCAGGGAGGGAAGAATGGGATTCATTGTTGAATGGGGACAAAGTTTCAGTTTTGCAAGATGAAAAGAGTTCTGTGGACCGATGCTCGTGATGGCTGCACACCATGAGCATGAACTTCATGCTGAACTGTACACTCAAAAATGGCTAACACGGGTCAGTTTCATGTTAAGTGCAAGAGTCAGACCTGACTTAGCAACTAAACCACTACCACAACTAAAAACTGAAAAAGGGTTCTAAAAAGGGCAAGAGAATAATGAATGGGATGAGACTGCTGCAGGAAAAAAGAAAAAAAACAGAAAGAACTAGAGCTACTGACATAGTGAACAGTTTCAAGAGGGAGGGGATATAGCCGTACCTATGCTGGTTCATGTTGAGGTTTGACAGAAAGCCACAAGATTCTGTAAAGCAATTATCCTTCAATTAAAAAACAAATAGATTTTTTTTAAAAGGAATGAACAGTTTCATTAATGCTTTACTATAGGAGAGGGGACAACGCACAGAGCGTGCCAAACCTCTGTAAGTGAGCAATTACCAGACCGAAATGATCGCTTCCTATTTCTACTCTGAGATGACTCACTCTTCGGTCCAGGGACTGAGGGCCCTGATGGGTCCCTGCGGGATCTGCCGGTCTGGAGGGAAATCAGGGTTCGCAGGATGCGGGGACACAGGCGCCAGGCTTGGGGCCCCAAGAGAGCCTCGCCCAGATTCATTATTGCTTTAAGACTTTGTGGAATTTGTGACAGTACTGCTCCAGTTTTGTGTTTTGTTTTTTTCCGGCCATGAGGCATGTGGGATCTTAGCTTCCCAACCAGGGATCAAACCTGCACCTCCTGCATTGGAAGGTGAGGTTTTTTTTTTAACTGGAGGAAAATTGCTTTACAATGCTGTGTTGGTTTCTGCTGTACAACAGCACGAATCAGCCCTAAGTGTACATAATCCCCTCCTCACAGGCCGCCCTCCCCTCTAGGTCATCACAGAGCGCCAGGCTGGGTTCCCTGTGCTATATATCATATAACAACTTCTCGCCCGCTATCTGTCCACACACATGGCAGCGTATGTAAGTCAATGCTACTTTCTCCACTCGTCCCACTGGCTGCTTCCCCCACTGTCCACAAGTCCTTTCTTTACATCTGTATCTCCATTCCTTCCCTGCAAATAGGTTCATCAATACCCTTTTTCTAGATTCCATATATACGCGTTAATATACGATATTTGTTCTTCTCTTCCTTCAGTTCAGTTCAGTTGCTCAGTCGTGTCTCTTTGTGACCCCATGAATCGCAGCACTCAGCCATAAAAAAGAACGAATTTCAGTCAGTTCTAGAGAGATGGATAAAACTAGAGCCGATCATAGAGAGAGAAGGTGAAGTCCTCACCACTGGGCCACCAGGGAGGTCCCACTGCCGAAATTCAGGACACGCGAAGGAGGAGGGGAGGCGTGGGACAGGGTTCCTGCGGGAAAGCCGGGGCACAGCATGTGGGAACAGGTGTCAGCCAGCGGGCTCCTGCAGACACCACCCAGGGGTGGCATCTTAGGGCACCTGGGAGGGGAGGCCGCCTCGGGTCGGGAGAGCAGGCTGGAGGCCGTTGCCAGACGCGATCCCGCATCCTCGGGGCAACGGGCAGCTCCCTGGGGACTTGGGTAACTCAGAGATAAGTGAGACTCCTGCTCTACAAAGCACAGCAGGCATGCAATTTGAAGGGAAACGCGGGTGAAGACCAGGAAACGTGTCCAGAGACTCCCTTGGCAAGCCGGTGAAAGGACCTCAGATCCAACTAGTAACAAGTGCGTGGCTTCTTCGAGAAGCAAGGGGCTGATGAAAACCATCCATACCCCTTCGTGTCTGTGACCAGTCCCGTCTTTGGATCCATCACTCACTCATCAAACATAACTGAGCACTTCATAGGCTACGGACCAGGGAGCCAGATGCCTGGGTTCAAATCCCAGCTCTGAACAGGACAAGCCAGGCGGCCTTGAGCAGGTTTCTCAAATTTGGGGGGCTGTTTCCTCACCAGTCACAATGGAGATGAACACGGAAGCCACCTCAAAGGGCTGGTTGGTACTGTTCAGTCATGTCTGACTCTGTGACCCCATAGACTGCAGCACGCCAGGCTTGCCGTCCTTCACCATCTCCTGGAGTTCGCTCAAACTCATGTCCATTGAGTCAGTGATGCCATCCAACCACCTCATTCAGTGAAGGTTAAACAGGGGACAACGTGCTCAGACCATGTGACATCTGACGTTGCCTGGTGAGCCCTCCACACACACACACACACACACAGCCCGGCCCCTACCTCGGAGAAGCACAAGATCTGGCTGGGAAATAATATCCCTGTGTTGTCAGAGCTGCAATTAAGTACGAGACGCAGTCTGAACACACATTTTTACGTAATTAAATTATATCAACTCAATACAAGGCCGTTTTCTCGGCAGGCAAAGAAATGACACCCAGAGCCGGATCTCAGTCTTGGAGAGCAGTGGAGTGCAGGCAAGGCAGCTTAACTAATTTCTAAAGGACAAATTCGGTGAAGCCACGCTCCCTGGCCATTATCTTTATTATACGGCCCGTGCATTCCCGGGGGAGTAATCTCCGTGCTTCACACACGGGATGGTTCAGCGTGACAAGGGACTGCACGCTACGTGAAGTATCATCACTCAGTTCTGTTCCCAAGGATTTTGAACTGTTGGTGACACTGTAACTGGGCCTACTATGCACAGGCATGCTATAGATGACAGTCCTAATTCTACCAGCGCTTCCCTGGTGGCTCAGCGGTTAAAAACCCGCCTGCCAACGCAGGAGACTCAGGTTCAACCGCTGGAGTGCGAAGATCCCCTGGAGAAGGAGATGGCAACCCACTCCAGTATTCTTGCCTGGAGAACCCCATGGACAGAGGAGCCTGGCGGGCCACAGGGTCGCAAAAGTCAGACAGGACTTAGCGACTAAACAATAACAACAACAACTCTAAGCAACTGCTCGACTGGAACATATCTGTCTAAGAATGGTAAAAATTCTTGCTACACAAAATAATTTTGGGGGGGGATGCTGATTTAACAGTTCAATATTTTTTATGTTGATTTTTCCAGGAACTACTTCATTGGGTCAGTTCCTCTGGCTGAATATAATCTGTGTTAAGCCTATGAAACCACCCCTTGTTGTTGTTTACTCACTGAGTCGTGTCTGACTCTTTTGCGACTCCATGGACTGTAGCCCACCAGGCTACTCTGTCCGTGGGATTTTCCAGGCAAAAACACTGGAATGGGTTGCCATGCCCTCCTCATAAGAAACATATATATATACATATACACATTATTTCAAGGATATGTAGAAGTGGCACCTATTTAATCTCGATTTAGCATACACAGTACAGGTGAGGTGTTTTGACCCGTGCATGTATGTTTCACACACCCACAACAGCCATCAGGATACCCACCAGGTGCACGCTCTGCTGAGGAGCAAAAAGATACAAACACGACCACCGGGAGCCTGTGCCTGGAGGAGGGTGACAGTCTAACGGGCGATCTGAAAATGAATCACCGTGACAGGCCTCTGGGATCGTGGTGATGACAGAGGTTTAGTGGCCACCAAGAAGGGACCCCTTCCCCAGACTCAGGAGCCTGCGGTGGTGGCTGGGGAAGCAGCTGGGAGTCGAGACACGCAGCCGCCTCTTGGGGCTTGCGTGCCAGAAAGGTAGGGGGACCCTGAAGACTTTCCAACAGGAGGGGGTTTCCTGGCTCAGATCGGTCTTTCAGAAGGAGCATTCTAACTCCACCTTAAGTGAGCTCACCTTCGCCCTGATTCCAGTGCCATCCATTTATACGCTGCAAGTGTGAAGTGTCAAAGTGTTACCCGCTCAGTCGTGTCCGACTCTGCGCAACCCTATGGATGCGTAGCCCGCCAGACTCCTCCATCCATGGGATTCTCCAGGCAAGAATACTGGAGTGGGTTGCCATTTCCTTCTCCAGAGGATCTTCCTGACCCAAGGATCGAACCCATGTCTCCTGCATCGCAAAGGTTCTTTACTACCTGAGCCTCCAGGGAAGCCCCAATCTACATACTGATGGCTCTCTACTCTATCGCCTCAAAATTCTCCACCACATTCTCTCTGCTCCCCAGAAATAAGACCAAACTCCTAACGTGGCCCCAAGGCCCCACAGGACACTCCCCGCCTCATTTCACTCTGTCCCGTTTTTCTTTCTTTCGGGGGAAGACTTTCAGTTTCCAAAAAGGTCCTTCCCCGCCCAGGCCTTCGCACCCAGTCTAGAATGTTCTTTCCTGCCCTTTCCCCACTCCTGTGGGTGAGTGGCTTCCACTCCCCAGGGAAAAGCTCACGCAGCCCTTTCCAGGTTCCATGCCCGGCCCCTCTCCTGACCCTGCTTCTCAGCACCGTCTATGCCCAGGGTCGTGAAACAACTGACCGAGGACACAATGCTGAGCGTCCAGCTCCTGAAGGGCAACGCGCGCTTCCTTTTGAAAGCCAGGGCCACGTGGACTCCGCGTGCGGCTGGAACCCTTAGACCTGCGTAGTGAGGAGCTCGGTGGGTACTCAAGCACGTGTTGAGTAAGGAAAAGGAGCTGAGACTGGAGGCAGAAAGGCTAGTTTGGGGCCGCTGCCCTTACAACACACCCCAGATGAGCACTGACCGGGGTCTGAGTAAAGTGGGGGCAGGAATGATGAGATTCGTGGGAGAGGAGGACTCTCCCGTGGAGATGGGAGGCCGGGGGGAAAGACGCATGCAGGACACTGACGAGGGGAAACCGATGCTTCTAGGGAGGACATGTTTTAAACATTTTTCATTGTCCTGGGCACATTGTAGGGACGCACTCGAAATTGGCTCCATCTGCCAAGTGAACTTAAAGGCCTCTCTCTCCATGAATACTCGCCTGATCGTCTCTATCCTCATTATCCTTAACTGTGAGCTCCCCATTGTCCGCGAAAGGTTCTTTGTGGGAATAATTTGCAGTCCAGGACAATGATGCCTTCCCCTCCAGAGGGCACAGAATGAAGGATACAGCCAGTGCTGGACCCCACCGCAAGGACGCACCATGACTGCGACCCCATCCAGAGCGGCTGGCACCTCCGCTCTCCCCCTCTGCAGGTAGCCAAGGTCTCCTGTGGAACTCCCCACCTGGGGCAGGCTCTGGGCTCAGTGATCCCACCCTCTTGCATCATCCAAGGCTAATGGTCAAATTTGCCCCTTCAGAGAGAGGATAGTTTATTAAAGACAGCGAGTTTAAATCTTTTCCAGAAAGCTGGCAGGATAAATATGCTACTGCATTTTAAGACACAACTAAGTACTCTTGTAAAAATGTAGCTTTCCCCACAAATAGTATTTTCCAATAAAGATACGTCTTGAGAGGAAACAAAACTGAAAGTATGTCTACCTAATTCTTGATTGGAAAACAAATACTTTAAAGAATGGAAATCTTCTAAAGAGCTATTTCTTTAAAGGAAACCAAAGAGGTTACGTACTTGCTCCCGGTGGCATATAAGAGCCCCCATCCCACACAACACTGAAACAAACATGCTGCTTGCAGCAGAATATTAAACTTACGTGTCAAACATCTAGTGAGAAAAACATGAAGCTTTGGTGGGGAGGGCATGTTGATAGTACTTACATGCCATTTACAATTTGCAGCAAACTTTTAAAAAAGTTTTCCATGTGTCTGGTGGCATTTAAAACATTTTGCTAATCCTAGAAATCCTCAATTAATAAGCTAGGATTTTAAAGATGAATAATTATAGTTTTCCTGAAAGAGACTTTTGTAAGTGGCACAAAATACCATTGGTTTTAACTCCTTAGAGAAGCTGTTTTTGCTACTAAAAGCAAAGCTTTAATGTTCAATTTTCAATGCTATCATAATTAAGTTTTTCACAATTCTAGTTTTATAGCTCGAACAGACTTTGACAGTAGAAACAAAGATGTTATTTCTTTTTTATCCACTCTCCACTCAACTAAAATGTTTATTTTTTAAGAGACTATATGAAAAAGCTTACATTATCTCAGAAATTAACAAGAACTAATAGTTACTTTTAAGCCTGAACTTTCCATCAGAATGCTTGGGTTTGTTTATAATGTCATAAATGCTTGTGGTTTGGCTATAAAATATATTCCCTGCCAGAATATCAAGTATACCAATTAAAAATTCTCACTTAGTATGGGTGCTTACTTGGCATTTTCCTGTAAAAACTATTTTCTTTGGATTTTGCTAACAGAGAAAATCTAACTCAGTCCTCAGCCACCACAGAAGAATACATGAGGTTTGAAAAGACTTCATATTGTTAGGTTCAGAGTGATTTCTTCACATGAGTTCCTTGACCTTGTTTCAAACCCAACATGAAAATTTGCCAACATGAAAATTCTATCTGAATCAGAGTTAACAGAATCACAGATGCCAAAATATTTCTAAGATTTTAAATAAAGTATTCTTATATCCCTCAATATAAAAGCTTAGAAATAAAAACAAGTTTTCATTTATTTAGAAAAAATAAATGGCAGTAGCTGCGGCCATGAAATTAAAAAACGCTTGCTCCTTGGAAGAAAAGCTATGACCAACCTAGACAGCATGTTAAAATGCAGAGATACCACTTTGCCAACAAAGGTCCGCAGAGCCAAAGCTATGGTTTTTCCAGCAGTCATGGATGTGAGAGCTGGACCATAAAGAAGGCTGAGCGCTGAAGAATCGATGCTTTTGAACTGTGGTGTTGGAGAAGACTGCTGAGAGTGCCCTGGACTACAAGGAGATCCAACCAGTTACTCCTAAGGGAAATCAGTCCTGAATATTCACTGGAAGGACTGATGCTGAAGCTGAAGCTCCAACACTTTGGCCACATGATGCAAAGAGCTGACTCACTGGAAAAAAACTCTGATGCTAAGAAAGACTGAGAACAGAAGAAAGGGATGACGGAAGATGAGATGGTTGGATGGCATCACCGACTCAATGGACGTGAACCTGAGCAAACTCTGGGAGATCGTGAAGGACAGGGAAACCCGGTGTGCTGCAGTCCCTGGGGTCACAAAGAGTCGGACTCAACTTAGCAAGTGAACAACGACAACAAAGTTCAAAAGATTGCTGTAGTGGCTTCGGAATGTCATTGGGAGCAGGAGGTAGCAGGGACTTGGCAGGCTAAGGTTATTAACAAGTGGCACCTGCAGGGGAAGTCCAGTTACATCAGAAGTGGTAGCTGAGCCGTGTATAGGCTGTAGAAAGGAACATGGGAAGATCTCTCACAGCACCTTTCCAGGCAAGACAGAAAAAAAAGCTATCAGCCAGAATCATAACCTTTAAGGCAATGACCAACTTTCATGTTATTATAACACTGAAATATTTTATATAAGTGTTGGGAGTATTTACAGCATTACAGTACAGATTACAATTATGCTGTATTGCAGGAAATTACCCCTAAAATAAAAAAGGAAATATCCCCTTAAAAAGAAAAGGGAAAAGTATGGGAAAAAAGGGGGTTAGCAACAATACATGTAAAACAGACAAGAATTTTAGGTGAAAACCGATAAAAGGTAACAACGTGAAGTGGCGAGCAAAAGGACTAATATGGTCTTGGGCTACATTACTAGAAGTATAGACTTTAGAACAAGGGAGGTGAAGTATCCAGCTCTACTCCGCTCTATTAAAAGCCATGCTTGGAATACGCAGATATGCTGCTGTGTTAAATTTAAAGAGGCATATAAGTGAGTGAGTGAAAGTTGCTCAGTTGTGTCCGACTCTTTGCAACCCCTGGACTATACAGTCCATGGAATTCTCCAGGCTGGAATACTGGAGTGGGTGGAGCCTTTCCCTTCTCCAGGAACTCTTACCAACCCAGGGATCGAACCCAGGTCTCCAGCATTGCAGGCAGATTCTTTACCAGCTGAGCCACAAGGGAAGCCCAAAGAGGGATACAGACAAAAGAAAAGAAGTATAGACTGGGCAAACCAGGATGATGAAGGGCCTAAAACTGTCTTGTGAGGATTTCTTTTTTTAAAGGTAATATTTAGCTGGAATCAGACCTGAGAAGGACTGTCTTCAAACATGGGATGACCTATACATGGAGAAGAGATTAAACCTATTTCCTATGGACCCAAAGGGCAGAACTTGGGCCAAATTTTGACTGTATTTAGCAAGTGACGTCTGAATCACACAAAGAGGGAATGGACGGCATGCAGAGATAGTGAGTTTTCAGTTCTTTGGAACTGCTCTAACAGGGGTTGAATAACCTCTGGAACAGAGGGCTGGGTGGATGGAATCAGGGAATGATAGGACAGGCAAGAGGATCAGAGGCACTGCCCTCTCCCCGAGTTCAGCGGGGGATGCTCCCCAGGGTTTATCTCCCTGACATTTGCGTTCCTGGGTGAGCTGTACTTTGACGAAACATTCAGAGGCTTAAGAAAGAAAATCATGAGATGAGATCACCCCCTCAAACTCAGGTCCCCTCAAACTCTGAAATTCTTGTAACCTACGGCAACGAAGCCAACGTGTGCGTTGACTTGTTTTGAAGAACTGTGATTGATGGAAGAATCCAAAGTGACTCAAAGAAGTGAAATAGCAACAGTATGTTCTTCCCACCCACTTCCTTCCCTCTTTCATCCAGTTTCTTGACTCCCCAGACTCATACCAATAAGGTTGCTCAATCCTTGTCTAACTCTTTGCGACCCCATGGACTGCACAGGCCTCCCTGTCCGTCACCAACTCCCGGAGCTTGCTCAAACTCATGTCCATTGAGTCAGTGATGCCATCCAACCATCTCATCCTCTGCTGTCCCCTTCTCCTCCCACCTTCAATCCTTCCCAGCATCAGAGTCATTTCCAAGGAGTCAGTTCTTCACATCAGATGGCCAAAGTATTGGAGTTTCAGCTTCAACATCAGTCCTTCCAATGAATATTCAGGACTGATTTCTTTTAGGATGGACTGCTTGATGTTTAGGCTTCAAAAATTCAGACTAGTTCCTCAAAAATGTTAAACCCAGAGCTACCATACGCCTCAGCAATTCTATTCCTAGGTAAGTGTGAAAGTGCGTCAGGCACTCAGTCATGTGCAACTCTTTTCGACCCCATGGACTGGAGCCTGCCAGGCTCCCCTGTTCGTGGGATTCTCCAGGGAAAAAGACTCGAGTTGGTTGCCATTCCCTTTTTCAGGGAATCTTCCCGACCCAGGGACTGAACCTGGGTCTCATGCATTGAAGGCAGATTCTTTACCATCTGAGCCACCAGGGAAGCCCTACTTCCAGGTATCAACCAAACAGAAATGAAAACATATGTTTACACAAAAACCTGGATATGAATGTTCCTAACAGTATTATTTATGACAGTCAAAAAGTAGAAACAACCCAAATGCCTGTCTACTGGTGAACAGAGAAATAAAGTAGGGTCTACCCATATAACAGAATATTATTTGGCCATAAAAAGAATGGAGTACATTCTACATGCTACAGCGCGGATGACCCTTCAATCATTATGCTAAGTGAAAACAGCCGGATAAAAGGCCACACGCATGATCCCATTTATACTGAATATTCAGAATCCATAGTAACAGAGAAATAGGTTGGTATTGCCAAAGGGTCAGGGCAATGGGGAATACAACCTAGTGGGTGCTGGGGTTTCTTGGGTGGTGATGAAAATGTTCTAAAATTAGATAATGTTGACGCATGTACAATTCTGTGAATATACTAACAGCCACTTAACTGTATACTTTAAAAAGGGAGAATTTTTATAGAAAGTGAATTATCTCTCTCAATAGCTGTTATTAAAACAAACCAAAAAAATTCATACTAGTATCCAAGCCTTACTAGCTGTGTGGCCTTATAAAGTTAGAAAAATCTCTTTGAGCCTCAGTTTCCCCCTATGCAAAAGGAAGGGTTTGAAGAAAAAAATGGAGTAAAAGATGGCAAGTATTTCCCAAACAGGAAATTGGCTTATAAATGACAGCTTTAGTCCACTTTCCAACGGTTGTAGTTTTTTCTTAGGCGGACAGAAGTTTGTGATTCCTAGCTCACTTTACAGAGTCCTAAACAGTTTGGAGAAAAAAACACTGCACACATTTCCTACTGAAATGAGACAACCAGTATCTAAAAGGAGTATGGATAGCCTTTTCATGAGGCTAGATACTGCCTGTGTTGACACTGAATATCCACTACAAATTAAGTGCGAGAGACAGTAAGGGAAAAAATACAGTGGAAACTAGAGATTTCACTCAGTAGAACAACGTTTTCTCTTCCTTCCTTTTCACATTACTAACTTCTATCTTGATCGCACCAGGAAGACGTTAACTGTGGCAGTCATCCAAATAACAAGTATGGGATGCATTTTCTGAAGCTAATAAACAACTATGACTTTTTGGTTCCTGTCACTATCGAAAGCATGGAGTGTGCTCAACATATGAACACGGATGGGTTCATCTACTGTGTGGTGTAGTCCTGCCATTGTCATGGAAATCTCTAATTCAAAAAGAATTTTTTTTCACTGTTGCCAATAAAATACCCAAATGTTTAATTTAATGCTTGGTGAAATGGTGTTCCTGTGATCCACTGCTTTCATTGAATCATCATAGTCATTAATTGGGTTGTACTCATTTATATTTTCACTTAGCAAAGGCCTCTTAAAATGAGTAATTTCTCATCCAAACATCTGCTGCCTAAAACATCACCAGGGTGACACTCACTTCTACCTCAGAGACCATTCTCTCTTTAAACTTTATTCATTAAGCTAACCAAAAAAAAAAAAAAAAAAAAA
>SJYT01076621.1:408592-429110 GCA_006410635.1 Cephalophus harveyi
GCGGGAGGGGGCGGGCGGGGAGCGGGGGAGCCGCACCCCCACCCCACCCCCGGCCCCGGCCGGGGCAGCCCCTGCCGCGGCCGCCGGCGCCCGCGCTCCCCCGGGGGCGCTGTCCCCGCGCGCCCCGCGGGCGCCTCCAGGACCAAACATGGGCAACTCGCGGGCCCATCTCGGCCGGGTGTCCACGGCGGAGCAGCTCCACTTCTGGCCACGTCCTGCCAGGCGCGCCCCTCTCTCCGCGCGTTCTTCCGCCGCGGCCAGGCCCTGCCTCGAGTGAGAATCGGCGCCGGGCTGGTGACTCGGCTCGAACCGATGCGGCTTCCCACGTCCAACAGGGGCCCTCCAGATGTCAGGCTGGAAAGGCCCGGGTCTTTAAGGGGAGCTAAGACGTCTGCCGAGGTCCCTCCCACCCCTGATCAGCCCCTGGGGTGGCGGGGAGATTTGTCACATAAGACACTTGTTAACTTGCTACAGGACCCACGGAAATCTCTACTTACTGTATCTCAGAGAGACAGGGAGGCGGGACAAAGTACCGCAGAAAGAAGGAAACGCGCAAATCCACGGGGTTGTCATGTTCCCAGTCCCTGCGCATAGTGCCAGTCACTGACCGTGAACTGAAGTGAAGATGCTCGCACGTGACAAGTGAAAGAGAATTTGACGATCCTCTGACTTAGTCCGGGAGGTGGCGATGGACAGGGAGGCCTGGCGTGCTGCGATTCATGGGGTCGCAAAGAGTTGGACACGACTGAGCGACTGAACTGACCTGACTTTGTCCAGAAGAGACGGTGTAACATTTTTGCTCCCAGTTACACAGTAGTCACAATTCCCTTCCACGTTCGATTCTGACTGGTCTCCAGTTGTGGATATTAGCTCCCGTGCTGTGTGCCGTGCTTGGCTGCTCAGTCGTGTCCGACTCTGTGACCCCATGGCTGTAGGCCGCTAGGCTGCTCTGTCCATGGGCTTCTCTAGGCAAGAATACTGGAGTGGGCTGTCATGCCCTCCTCCAGGGGAATCTTCCCAACCCAGGGATCAAACCCAGCTCTTGCTATTGCAGGCGGATTCTTTACTCTCTGAGACTCCAGGGAAGCTGAGGGTTGAACACAAGTAGGTGAAATGAGTAAAAAGTTACTATTAGGAAAACTTTCGGGCCTTGCTGGGGTTCAGAGGTGGATGGGGACCTCTCTTTGCAAAAGCAGAGGGCAGGGTCAGGGATGGGACCCCACCGCTCTGTGCCTGGCACATGGGTTAGGACTGGCATTGGATGCTGTGGACAGACGGGAAAGGTTGAAGCCCCATCCTGGTCAAGGAGACCAAGAACAGAGACCGCACGGATTGCTAAGAGGAAAAGTACACTGGGATGGGCGTGGAAGGGGGTGGGGCGGTGGCGTGACCCTCACGGGCCACAGGTGCTGTGGGTTTAACTGTGACCTGGGGTTGGAAGGACAGGGTTAATGACTGGAAGCAAGCAGCAGGGGCTGCTGACAGGCCCCAGGCTGACCTGCTGTGAGCGGACAGTCTGTATTCAGACAGTGGGGAAACGAGAGTGGCCTGAGCTAAGAGAGAGCCAGCAGAGCGGCCTGAGCCAGACCCCGCAGGAGACAGAGGGAGGCAGGAGGCTTGCACGCCAGCAGGTGGCTGACACCGGCAGTGTTGGAGATGAGCCTGATGCTGAAGCTGCAACTCCGGTACTGTGGCCACCTGATGCGAAGAGCTGACTCATTGGAAAAGACCCTGATGCTGGGAGGGATTGGGGGCAGGAGGAGAAGGGGACGACAGAGGATGAGACGGCTGGATGGCATCACTGACTCGATGGACATGAGTGTGAGCGAACTCCGGGAGTTGGTGATGGACAGGGAGGCCTGGCCTGCTGCAGTCCGTGGGGTCGCAAAGAGTTGCACACAACTGAGAGACTGAACTGAACTGAGTGTGAATCAGACCACAGGGGCCAGGGCCTGGAGCTGGAGCACCCCAGGGTGTCTGCAGCTCTCTGGAAATGAGCACTCAGGGCCCGGGCAGTCAGAGGGAAGAAAGAAGCTGAGAGATGGGCCGGAGGGCACCTGCTCTAGGATGATACAGCTGGAGAGGCAGGAAGGCCAAGCACCAGAGGACAGCAGACCTCCCACTAGAAATGCCCTGTAGCAACTGGGGATGCAGACCAGCTGGCCAGGGAAAGAATGAGAAGTGGGAATTGTCTGCAAAGAGGCTGTAGCAGGAACACTCTAAAGGAGAGGATGGAGGGTGGGAAGGGAGCTGGACAGAGCCTTAGAAAGGGAAGAGAGAAGGGAAGAGAGAAGGAAATTCCGAAGGAGCTAAGAGGCAGGACATCAGCCTAGTGGGCTGTCTCATTAAGCAAAGAGCACAGAAAGTTGCACAGAGGTGGGCCTTTCCGCAAGGTTCTCTGCGGGACAAGTCAAGGGGGATGAGCCTGGGCAAAAGGCTTCAATCTGGTGGTTGAGGGCCCCCAGATGACTTGAAGCACCTTGGTGAAGCAGTGGGGACCGAAGCCGAGCTGCTAGACATCAGAAGGAGAGCACATAGAGACTTCCCTGCTGGCTCAGTGGCTAAGACTTCATATATCCACTGCAGGGGGGATGGGTTTGATCCCTGGCTGGGAATGAAGATCCTGCAAGGTACACAGTACAGTCAAAAATAAAAGGCTTAAAATTTAAAGAGAGAGAGAAAAAACGATCAATGTTGTCTTTAATTTTCCACTTCAGACAACTCAAAATATGTAAATTCTTTTGATCAGTGTAAATCGTTCAGTTCAGTTCAGTCTCTCAGTCGTGTCCGACTCTTTGCGACCCCATGAATCGCAGCACACCAAGCCTCCCTGTCCATCACCAACTCCCAGAGTTTACCCAAACTCATGTCCATTGAGTCAGTGATGCCATCCAGCCATCTCATCCTCTGTCGTCCCTTTCTCCTCTTGCCCCCAATCCCTCCCAGCATCAGGGTCTTTTCCAATGCGTCAGCTCTTCGCATGAGGTGGCCAAAGTATTGAAGTTTCAGCTTCAGCATCAGTCCTTCCAATGAACACCCAGGACTGATCTCCTTTAGGATGGACTGCTCAAAAAAAAAAAAAAACAAGAGAATGCTTGTAGATGCACGTTTCAGAACTTTGACAGAGAAAAGAAATAGAGGCCAAATACAGAGGGCAGAGGTGGCAGAAGAGTTACATGAAGCCCGTACCCCGACCCGGTATGGGCGGACCCTATGCCTCCCAAAGGCAGGTGCTGGGGCTTTTTGAATTTATTTTTTAATTGGAGAAAAATTGCTTGACAACTGTGTTGGCTTCTGCCATACAGCAATGCAAATCAGTCGTAACGTTATACATCCCCTCCCTCTTAAGCCTCCCAGAGTCGGGCTTCTGAAGGCTGGGACTTAACACAGGTGCACATTTGAACTTGGCGCTTCTCTGTTTTCTCTTTTCCCATCTTTCTCCCCTTCCAGTCTGACCTTTATACTGTTGCTACTCCACTTTGAGATTTTATACATTAGGATACTTTGGATAATTAGTATTTAGAAACCAATGTGTGGCATTCTCTGGAAAGGAAGTGATGATCATGAATAAATTATTAAAAAATTATTCTCTTTAAGATGGTTAGCATTCCTGATTTATAATCTGAAAGATATGATATCTGGTGGCCCCAAAGCAGAAAGGTTGGGGAGTAAAGAACACTCAGAAGTGGGATAAGAGAAAAATTGAGCTGGAGATTTTCTCAGAGGATTTTACTTCCGATGGAACAAAATGACAAATAACAACAACACAGCCCACTGCTCTGAGATGATAAAAATCATTATCATCCTCTTAACCTAGAGTATTCAACTGCTATGTTTTTCCCCACGATGGTAAAAGCTTACTCTAACAAAAGCAAATTTTAGTATAATCACAAGGACATGCATGTTCAGTCAACTAAGTATAATCTACACAGCATTTTTAAAAGATCTGTGGAGGAAAAAAAAAAGGGAAAGTTCAAGAAAAAAATCTCTGAAAACTTAATTAATAATGTGAGATTTTGCGCCCAAACATTTTAACAGACTGTTATTCCATGTCATTTTGAGATAATTTATGGCCCGAGTCCAAAACATATCATTGTTGTAATAAATGATGTATGCTCTCTAGGACAATATAACCATAGCATTCTATGACATTAATAGCAGCATTTGTACAACATGTGAAAAAAGAAAGAAAAATGAGAGCTCTGTAGCCTTTATTCATGGAAAAGTAATAAAGAAAAATTACCCAAAAATGGAGAGCCTTGTGCTCTATAGTTTAATTCAACATTCCTCCGAAAATAGTTCTACAGTTCTAGACACCATGCTTGGGGCTGGGGATATAGCACAAAAAACACAGTGTGTTCTAAACGGCAAGTGTTACAAAGTTAATTTAAAGTCACATCAGCACTTTGAAACAGAATCAACTATAATTTAAAAAAAAAAGAAAGAAAAGAGAAGCAGAAAATTCCATTCTGGGTGTATACCCAAAGAAATTGAAAGCAGAGTCTCAAATAGATGTCTGTACACCCATGTTTATAGAAGCATCATTCACAACGGCCAAAATGGGAAAGCAACCCATCGTCCATGGATCAATGAAGAGATAAAATGTGGTCTATCCATACAAGGGAATATGATGTACTCTTGAAAGAAAGGAAACTCTGACACGTGCTACCACACAGATGAATCTCAAGGACATTATGCTGAGTCAAATAAGCCAGTAACAAAAAGACAAGTGCGGGATGATTCCACTTATATGAGGTCCCTGCTTGTGTGAGTGCTAAGTCGCTTCAGTTGTGTCCGACTCTTTGTGACCTATGGCCTGCAGCCTGCCAGGCTCCTCTGTGCATGGGATTCTCCAGGCAAGAATCCTGGAGTGGGTTGCCATGCGCCCCTCCAGGGGACCTTCCCGACCCAGGGATCAAACCCACATCTCCTGTGTCTACTGCATTGGCAGGCAGGTTCTTTACCACTAAACCGTCTGGGAAGCCCTATATGAGGTCCCCAGAGGAGTCACGTTCATAGAGCCCGGAAGTATCGATAGAATGGCGGGTGCGGGGACTGGGGGAGGGGGAGTTGGTGTTTAATGGAAACAGAGTTTCCATTTGGGATAATGACAAAGTTCCAGAGATGGCTGGTGGCGATGGTTGTCCAATAGGGCGAATGTACTTAATGCCACCAGACTGTGGACTTCAAAATGCTTAAAATGGCAAATTTTATGTTGTGTATATTTTACTATGAGAAAAAAAAGTAAACAAAATAGGAAATATCAGGGTGCCCTGAACATAGTAAGAACAAGCGTTTTCCCCTCAAGCGTTGATCTTTGCCTGAACTGTCTGTATGTGTGCTGAGCTGGGAGGTAGAGGGTATTTCTCCCTGTAGGTGACATAGAATACTCATACAAATAAATACGTCAGTGCAAACTGTGGTGAATGTGATGAAGCACAACCAGAGAAGGGGTTTCAGATGGCTCTGGAGGGTCTGAACTGGACTGAGAAGTGAACGGAGACACAGCGACAGTGGGCAGAGAGCAGAGAGCCAGTGGGCATGGCTTCAGGCAAGTAAGGCTCCCCTGGGGAGCTGGGCGGGAGTCGAGGCTGCCTGTACACACAGGGCTTTGGGTTTTATTCTAAGAGCAAAGAGAAGTTGCCTTTCAGTTAGTGGTTTGGGTTGAATTGTGCCCTTCCTCCCCCTTCTGAGCCAAGTCCCAGGTGGTTCAGACAGTAAAGCATCTGCCTGCAATGTGGGAGACCCGGGTTCAGTCCCTGGGTTTGGAGGATCCCCTGGAGAAGGAAATGGCAACCCACTCCAGTACTCTTGCCTGGAAAATCCCATGGACAGAGGGTAGGCTACAGTCCACAGGGTCACAAAGAGTCGGACACGACTGAACGACTTCACTTTCACTTTCCCCCTTCATATGTTGAAATATTAACTGCTGGTGCTTCAGAACGTGACCTTTTTTGGAGACATGGTCCTTACAAAGGTAATCGAGTTAAAACAAGGTCATTAGGGTGGGCCCTAATCCAATAGGACTGATGTCCTTGTAAGAAGAAAAAGTTAGGACACAGACGCACACCCAGGAAAGATGATGTGAAGCAGACGATGTGGAGGAGACAGCTGTCTCCAAGCTAAGGTGAGAGGCCTGGAGTCCATCCTGCCTCCCCAGCCCTGCCCACACCTTGACTTTGGTCTTCTAGCCTCCGGAAGCATGAAACCATGAACTTCTTAAGCCTCCTGGTACGTGGCGCTTCACTACAGCATCCCTGATGAACTGATGCAGCTCGTATAGCATCTCAAGGCTTCCCAAGCCGCGCTAGTGGTCAAGAACCTGCTTGCTGATGCAGGAGACTTAAGAGGCATGGATTTGATCCTTAGGTCAGAAAGATCCCCTGGAGGAGGAACTGGCAACCCACTCCAGTATTCTTGCCTGGAGAATCCCATGGACAGAGAAGCCTGGTGGGCTACAGTCCAAAGGGTTGCAGAGAATCAGACATGACTGAAGCGACTTAGCACACACACACGCATAGAATCTCAAAATTAAGAACTGGGTATTCAAAAGATTCAGAACACCATTCACCACTGATACTAAATTATAACAGATAAATATACTTTCTCATAATAAGAGTTACTCCATAAAATGAGAGCTAATCACAGATTCCTAACATTGATAAAGAATATTTAACTCCGTGGTCCCCAACCTGCCTGCTGACACTGCAGTACTTTTCTGGAACATCCCTGACAAATGGCCACTCGGCCCATTTCAGAGTTGAAGAGCTTGAATTATTAAAAAGATGGTTGGTTATTTTTATTCCAAACCACCTTTTCCAAAGTGTCCTTCATCCATCCCACTTCTGCCTGGTCCATTTCCTCTCTCCTTGTCCTGAGGCTTCTGTCTGTGCTAACACCGTGTGGCCAGGTTTCCTCACCTCTGCTTACTCCAAGGTTAACTTGCCCAAAGAGGGGTTAGCGATGTCATTTCATTCTCTGACGCCTGCCCCACGAAGTGCACACGTCCCCGCGTGGACTTCAGTCTGTCGGTGCTCCTGCCGCAAATGCATCTGACACTCTGCTGCCACACCATGCACTGGGCAACCTCTACCCCTGACTCTCATTCGTGCCCTGCACTTGAGTGCTCTGGACCTCTGCCCACGCTGTTCCCTAGTCCCTGCCTGCCTGCTGGCAGAGAAGCTGCCCCATCTGGGAGGCCATCGTGGGCCTGCTACACCCCCACCACGTCTACTGGAACCTGATTGCATCCCTGATGTCAGTCCACCTTGTCTTCGAGGAACTTGGGAGTGTGTGTGCGTGCGCGCACACACGTTCACGTCTCCCAAGAGATTACATGCCTCCAATGCCCATCATGCTTGACACAACATGTAACGTACTTGGCAGTCGTAAACGCTGAGCAAATGAATGAAGGAGTCAGTGAACCCTCGAGACAAAATCAGTTGTCTGTTACACACGCTGGACTTGCACCTACTTTGAAGGGAGCGCTCATCTACTCCAGGGTCAAGTTCTCCATTTCTTCTCTGTCCACCAGTTTCTAGACCCCTCATGCGTGTAGACATCCACACCACCTAACTGGACTCCCTTCTCCTGAATCCTTGTACCCAGACCTGGATACAGTAACTCAGAGGACTGACCTGAGTGGCCTTTCCCTTATATAACTTGGATATTACGATTCTATTGATACAACTGAAGTTTGTATTGATTTGTTGTTGTTTTTTTTTTTAGCCAGGCTATATGCTGTTGGTTCATATTGAACTTCTGTTCAATATAAACCTATCAGTCTTTGTCAAATGGAATTACTGTTGGGTCTTCTCCAACCTTTACTGAGTTAATTGACGTTTTTAAATCTAAAGACGAGATTTATCTTTACCCCTGTAAAATGTCATTTTATTGGTTTCAAGCCATCCTTTTAACCAACCAAAATCTTTTAAATCTGGCATCTAACACATCAGCACTGGGACAGCAGTGAACATGCCGTGGTAAGGACATCAAAGTCTTCTTCGTCTTTATAACTGATAAACGCCTTAGCAGTGCAGGGCAGGGGGAGGGCTGGCAGGAGTGAAGCTCTTATGTCAGCCACATCTCACCAGGTGCATCTCCACTGATCTGTTTATTATAAATATTCTGAATGTGTTTGTCCAACCAAATATCGTCACCTAAATATTTGTTCTTCCAGCCTATTTCCCCTATATCATCCACGGGATTCCTGAAGGCTCTTTACCGATGCTTTGCACATCCAGCCTAGTAACCCTGTGAAAAGCGGGAATGGGTTTGGTTTGCCTCTTCGCAATAACATTTGCTTCCAAGTGAGTTCACACCAGCTCTTCAAAAATCTGTTAAAATTATTGCTCAGAACCCATATTAATATCAAATTTATCATCTCTGTTTTCAAGAACCCAACTTATTCTGCTTTGGGGAAAATCATGACATTTTTCCCTTCCCAGTTTTCTGTGACTCCCATCTGGCCAAACCTGAGACCTTTTGTGAAGACCTGGAGAAGGGATTCACAGCCACTAAGCTGCCCCACCCTCTAACTCTCACCTATCTTGGACCCTTGACAATTTCTCCTAAGGGACTTAAAAAAAAAAAAAAAAAAAAAACTCTTCCCAGTCTTCAAATTACTCTCCTTATTGGAGAAAAAGAAACCTGCAAAGTCTAAGATGTGCAGACTGGATTTCAGAGTCCTTCAAGGCCCCCATTCCTCTGCCCCAGTCAATTCATTCTTTAAAAATATATAGAAAAGAAGAAAGAGACAGCCGCTTAGTCGTGTCCGACTCTTTGTGACCCCATGGACAATACAGTCCTTCAAATTCTCCAGGCTTACTGGAGTGGGTAGCCTTTCCCTTCTCCAGGGGATCTTCCCAACCTAGGGATCAAACCTGGGTCTCCTGCATTGCAGGCAGATTCTTTACCAGCTGAGCCACAAGGGAAGCCCAAGAATAATGTGTATTTATTTTGGCCACACTTCGTTGCCTGTAAGATCTTAGTTCCCTGACCAGGGATCAAATGCAGGCCTTCAGCAGTGGAAGCGTGGCGTCCTAACCACTGGACGACCAGGGAAGTCCTTCATTCTGCTTTTCATTCCCCAAACACCGTGCAGGGGTCGGCCCCTGGGCTTCACTTGCATGGCCTCCTGGAAGTGTCCTTCCGCTCAGCCTCTGAGCTCAGCTCGTACACCGCCCCCCACCCCTCTGTCCAGCCGGAGTCCCTGCCTCCTGCATTGCTAACGGCTGTCAGGAGCTTTCATCTGGGCTAAACCAGCCTCCTTTTTGAAGTTCTGTAGAAACTGGGCGCCCTGGGGACAGGGCTACGGCGCTTCACTCTGCTTTCATGCCTCCTCCTCCAGCAACAGTGGCCCCCCACTCCAGTCCTCTTGCCTGGAAAATCCCGTGGGAGGAGCCTGAAGGCTGCAGTCCATGGGGTCGCGAAGAGTCAGACACGACTGAGCGCCTTCGCTTTCACTTTTCACTTTCATGCATTGGAGAAGGACATGGCACCCCACTCCAGTGTTCTTGCCTGGAGAATCCCAGGGACGGGGGAGCCTGGTGGGCTGCCTCTGTGGGGTTGCACAGAGTCGGACACGACTGGAGCGACAGCAGCAGCCGCAGCAGCCTCCAGCAACCAACACGAGTTTTCCTAGTTCTCTCCCCGGATTCAGCCCTGGCTGGAAGCCTTACAAAGGCACGATATCCGTAGCCCGTGAACCCAGCTCCCTGACCACCTGTGCACAGACTGTCCCGGACAGACTGGTGAGTGAGTGGTGCCCGACAGACCACACTGTGTAAAAACACACAGGCTCATCAGCGTAGTCATCCTGTCACAGAAATGTCACCGCAGAGCCATGAGCTTCTCTTTCACAGATAATGGCTTACCGTCCAAAAGGATATAAAACTCCTTGTTATCTCAGAAACCTAGGGGTTTTTTTCCCTCAGTAGGTTATTCACTCCAAAATGTTCTTAATGATTTACATTGATCAGAAGAATTTACGTATTTTGAAGTCTCTGAAGTGGAAAATGAAAAGCAATGTTTGTTGGTTTTTCTCTTTTAAAAATTGTAGCCCTTTTATTTTTTTTTTAATTATTTTTTTATTGGAGTACAGCTGCTTTACTGTATTGTGTAAGTTTCTGTTGCAGCGTGAATTAGCTATATGTATATTAATAACCCCTCCCTCTTGGACCTCCTTCCCACCCCCTGCCTTTTATTTTTTGGCCTAGCCACATGCTGTGCAGTATCTTATTAGTTCCCCACCTGGGGATTGAACGCAGGCACCTGGCGGTGAAAGCACAGAGTCCCATCCACTGGACCCCTAAGAACATTCTGGTTTTCTCTTTTTTTTTTAAATGACATTCCACTTGGGAAACTCAGTGTTCAAATCATCTCTTATCTATACAGCAATGCAAGTACCGCTGTGGATGGCAAACGAAATTTCCTTTGAGGCATCTCCACCAAACTATGTAATTTTCAGGAATTTTTTCATTTGCTCCATCATGTTGCCTGTGAGGTTTCATGGCAGTTCTTGGCATAGAGCTGATCAACCACAGAGTAAATATTCTAATGTTGGAATATTAGAATCAGTCATTTCAGGGTGCTGGGGCAGCCGGGTTTATGCTTACGTCCTGGGTCTTCGTCAATAGTCAGTCCCCCTTTGACTCTGAATTATTTTAGTTGGGATGGCAGGTTATATTATCATCCTAGCTAACATGGAAAGATGTAGACTCTATCCATTTAATGCAGTGAAAAAAATTATGGAGGTTCATACAGTTATATTTACTATGCCATCCTAAGCTGCCTCACAGCACCAAAACTGCAAGAATTAAAGAGAACTTTCTGGAAATCTGAATTATTTGTTAGGAAAGTCAAGTAAAAGGCCCACTTCTGAGGTTTGCCCGGACTCTTCTCATCACCCCCATTATGGCCTTTTTCATCCTGGTGGCCGAAATACATAATGCTTACTTGCAATTAACAAAGGGTCCTGGAATCCTTGCTAATTTATTTGCCTATGGTCTGCAGACTCTAATTATCCCACTGATTAAGGCAATGGTTTAAAGGGTCTTCTGAGCAGAGATCACTGGTAAGACGTTGTTCCATCATCCCCAGTTATGGGCTTGCTCATTGCCCTCATTTTTTAGAAAAGAATGAAGTGTAAGTTGACTTACAATGTTGTGCTTCTGGTGTACAGCAAAGTGACTCAGAACATGTGTGTGTGTCTGTGTGTGTTTATCGTTTAGCTGTTAAGTTGTGTCCACTCTTGTGATCCTGTAGACTATAGCCTGCCAGGTTCCTCTGTCCATGGAATTGTCCAGGCAAGAATACTGGAGTGGGTAGCCACTCCCTTCTCCAGGGATCTTCCCGAGTCAGGAATCAAACTCACGTCTCCTGCCTTGGCAGGCAAAAGTTCTTCAGCATCGAGCCACCTGCGAAGCCCTGTGGTTTACTACAAGATACTTAATATCATCCCGTGTGTTCTGATCACAGATGTTTGCCTGGTGCGGACTCTTGCCTTACTCATTTGCACACGCTGAGTGCCTCCTCTGTGCCAGGAACAGGGGGCCCAAAGGAGACTAGAGCGATGCCTGTCTCCTGAGGGCCTCATGGTCCAGGAGGGGAGGAAACACGCAGGAACACGCGGGCGGGGACCAGGCACCCAGGAGCCCACCTATCCTGGGCTCCTGAGAGAGCCGGTGCTGCCCGTGCATCAGTGGCTGTCCACGCCACGGGCCTGCGGGGAGGTCGCCGTGCCTCAGTGTTATCTGCAGGGGAATCCCGCGCGAGCAGGAGGGCAGCTGAGAGCCAGGCTTTGAAATCTGGCCTTGTCACGCCCCAGACCTTACTCTGCAGCTCTGAACTACCACCTCTGCAGCTGAGGATGGGATAAGACAGCCTGGGGGAAGGAGGGAAGATTTACCTAAGAATAAAAACTGATAAGTGAACTCGGGGAGTTGGTGATGGACAGGGAGGCCTGGCGTGCTGTGATTCATGGGGTCGAAAAGAGTCGGACACGACTGAGCGACTGAACTGAACTGAACTGAACTGAAAAACTGATGACCTGGTTGGGGACAGGAAGGAAGAAACACCTCCAGATAGGATGGGGCCATGGACCTCATCCTGTGGGGAGCAGTCCCTGGATTCATGTACCAACAGGACATGTTCAGAAAGTGTTCGCTGCTTGGGCTGGGGATGAGGGAAGGCACAAGGGTTACTGAACCCCCCCGGGGGCCAGGGCATGTGGAGAAGGAATCCTGGGTTGGGGCTGGCGGATGGGATCAGAGCTCTAGCCTTGATGGATCTGAGAGCTGAAATAATTGGAGAGGGAGACGGCGAGTCATCCAGGTTAAGGGGCTAGAAATGCACACCCAGTGTGTCTGAGAAGTGATGAGCCATCAAGCTCTGTTCAAATCAAGATGGGACGAGGAGGTCGGGCAGGATGGGTCAGGCCCCATCATTGCAGGCAGATTCTTTACCAGCTGAGCCACAAGGGAAGCCCAAGAACACTGGAGTGGATAGCCTATCTCTTGTCCAGGGGATCTTCCCGCCCCAGGGATTGAACCCAGGTCTCCCACATTGCAGGCAGACCAGGGGCTTCCCTGGTAGCTCAGTTGGTAAAGAATCCACCTGCAATGCAGGAGACCCTGGTTTGATTCCCGGGTCGGGAAGATCCACTGGAGAAGGGGTAGGCTACCCACTCCAGTCTTGGGCTTCCCTGGTGGCTCACCTGGTAAAAAGGAAGGGGAGTTGGTGACAATTCAAGGAGAAGGAAGATGGTGGCTGGAACAGACTTCCAAAGGAAACTGTGTCTATGGGGAGGAGAGGCTGAGGGGAGGGGTGGTCACCTGGGAAAGAAGGAGCGCTTGCATGTCTTCTGGGAAGAGGGTCAGATGATGACAGGGGCAAGATGCCGCAGAAAATGCAAGGTTTCATTCATTTGTCAACAAATCTTTGTTGGCAACACAATCATCCTGGTAAGGATGTCCTAGCAGTGACTTTGCGGGGAAAGACAGCAGAGCACACGTGCCAGTCTCCACGTTTTGCTGCCAACCCGCAGGCCCACGGGGCAGAGGACAGGAGAGGGCACACCCTCAGTCCAGCTTCACAGGCTGGGAAGCAAGCAGAGCAGAAGTACGATTTCATCTGCTCCAAACAAGCTGAAACGGAAGCCAGCAGACTGGGGGCCACCAAGGAGCACCCCACTTCCCCCAAGAGAGCCCCCAAAGATTCAGGAACCGATAGCGCCACTATGAAAGTGGAGACACAGGAGAGGCTGAAATTAGGAGGGTTGACCAAAAGTCTGCAGAAGCAGCTATGGACCGAATTGTGCTCCCCTAGACTCCTGTGTGAAAGCCTCAACCTGCAAGCAACTGCATTTGGGGTTAGGGCTTCTGTGTGCTCAGTCGTGTCTGACTTGACAACACCATGGGCTGGACTGTGGCCCTCCAGGCTCCTCTGCCCCTGGGATTTTTATTCTCCCAGCAACAATACTGGAGTGGGTAGCCACTCAGATATTCTTCTCCAGGGGATCTTCCCAACCTAGGGATTGAACCTGGGTCTCCTATGTTGCAAGCAAATTCTTTACCACTGAACTACCTGGGAATTCTGTTAGGGCTTCTAGGAGGTAATTAAGATTCCATCCGTGCTAAGTCGCTTCAGTTGTGTCCGACTCTTTGCAATCCCGGGGACTGTAGCCCACCAGGCGCCTCTGTCCAAGGGATTTCCCAGGCAAACACACTGGAGTGGGTTGCCATTTCCTCCTCCAAGGGGTCTTCCTGATCCAGGGATTGAACCCACGTCTCCTATATCTCCTGCGTTGGAAAGAAGGTTCTTAACCACTGGTGCCACCTAGGAAGCCCAAAGGGGCCGCTGTGGCTGCAGGGGCCGGAATTAAACGAGGTCATAAGGGCGGGGGCTAATCTGATTGATAGGATTGGTGGCTTTAGAAGAAGAGGAAGAAATGTCTTTCTCCCTCACCCAGGTCACAGACTTCCACTCTCCAAGACTGCACGAGATAAATGTCTGACGTTTAAGCCCCCAGGGTGTCCTATTTTGCTATGGCAGCCTGGGGTGACTAATACAGAGACAGTTAGATCCTCCCCAATCGCCTTCCTTTCCCTGTAGAAGACTGGAGGATTAACCTCTGAAACAAGTGAATGAAGGGGGTTTTCCCACAAATGGATAACCAGAAGGGAAGATTCTGAAGATGAAGAAGTGATGGCCTAAGGGTGACCAGTAAGACCTCGCCCAGCCCCTTCCCACCCGCAGCTCCCGCATCCTGGCAGCCCACTGTCTGCTGTCCAGGCCAGAGTGTGGAAGACCCTTCTTTAGGGACCGTGACAGCCTCTTGCGGGAAGACCTGGAGGGAGGGAAGGGTCAGGAATCACAGCTGTTGACAAGTCCTCCCATGGACAAATCTCACCTGGGGACTCAGCTTCCTGCAGCTTTCGAATGTTCGTCTCTAACGTTTGAATGGAGAGCCAAGAATCTCTAAACAGCTGAGATAATGTAAAAGGAAGAAAGGGCAGGGGAATAAGAGGAAAAGGACATTGCAGAGAACAGAAGGAAATAAAATAATCACCAGCGTCCTCAAAGGTTGACGTGACTGCAGCCATAAAACAAGGACAGGAGGCTAAAGTTAGATGATGAGAATGGGTATTTGGAAATTAAAAATAGGGTAGAAATAAAATCTCCACAGAAGAGTCTAAAAGAGAATTAAGGGCTTCCCTGGTGGCTCAGTGGTAAAGATTCTGCCTGCCAATGCAGGGGACGCGGGTTCAGTGCCTGGTCCGGCAAGATCCCACGTGTCGTGAAGCAGAGCCGCTTGTGAGCTGCAGCTGCTGAAGCTCATGTGCCGGGAGCCCACGCTCCACGGCGAGAGAAGCCGGGGCAGAGAGAAGCCCGTGGGCTGCAACGAAGAGCAGTCCCCACTCGCGGCAACCAGAGAAAAGCCACGCAGCAGCAAGACCCCGTGCAGTCATAAATAAATACAGTAATTAATTTAATTAAATGGAGCATGATATGCGCAGGCTTCCGTGGTGGCTCAGACAGTAAAGAATCTGCCTGCAATGCAGCAGAGCCGGGTTTGGTCCCTGGGTTGGGAAGATCCCCTGGAGAAGGAAACGGCAACCCACTCCAGTATCTTTGTCTGAAAAATCCCATGGACAGAGGAGCTTGGCAGCCTACAGTCCAAAGGGTCACAAGTCAGATATGACTGAGCAACATACACAAGATATACACACTACTATACACACAGAGAGGACCAGCAGGGACCTACTGTATAGCACAGGGATCTAGACTCAATATTTTCTAACAGTCTGTAAGGGAAAAAAATCTGAAAAATAATATATATACACATATACACAAATATAGCCTAATCACTGTGCTGTATACATGAAACTAATATGACACTGAAAATCACTTATATGTCAGTGAAAAGAAATAAATAACAATAAAATAGTTACACAAATCTCCCTGAAAACTAGAATAAAAAGACAAAGCAATATAGAATATAGTAGAAAAGTTCAACAGTCCTATTGGGAAGTACAGTGTCTGAATAATAGGAGTTTCAGAAAGCACCAATGAAGAAAATGGAGGGAAATCCTCAAATAAATAACTCAAGACAAACTCCCAGGACAAAGGGCCATGAATCCCTGCACTGAAAGAGCAAGCTACATTCTCAGCGCAATAAAGAGAGCACCAAGCAGGAAAATTTCTCTCTGTTTTAGAACGCTGGAGATAAAGGGAACGTTCAAAAAGCTTCCAGAGAGAAACGGCAGGTCTCGGACAAAGGGTTAAGAATTGGAATGGAACTGGATTTCTCAACAGCAGTAAGAGGAGCTAGGAAACAATGTGCTTAGTCACTCAGCCGTGTCCGACTCTGAGACCCTATGGACTGCAGCCTGCCACCTGTCCATGGGGATTCTCCAGGCAACAATGCTGGAGTGGGGAGCCAAGCTCCTCCAGGGTATCTTCCCAACCCTGGATCGAACCCAGGGCTCCTGCATTACAGGCAGATTCTTTACAGCCTGGGCCCCCAGGGAAGCCCGAGAATACTGGAGTGGGTAACCTATCCCTTCTCCTGGGGATCTGCCCAACCCAGGAATCTAACCAGGGTCTCTTGCACTGCAGGAAGATTCTTTACCACTTGAGCTACCAGGGAAGCCCAGAAAACAGTAAGGAAATACAAGAAAGTAAAGTTTAGGGGGGGACTTAATTTCAACCTATAATTTCAAACCACTCAGCCAAGCATGTGAGTAGAATAAAGGTATTCTCAGTCATGCAAGCTCTCAGAAACTTAGGTACCACGTGTCCCCTTTCTCAGGAAGCTACTGAAGGGTGTGCTCCACCAAAATGAGGGAGTCACCAAGAATGCAGAACTCATGAGCTCCAGGACACAAGGAACCCAGGAAAGAGGTAAAAGGAACCTCCATGAAAATAGGTTAGAGACCCTAAGACATCACTTGTGCAATCAACAGTAATAATTGTGCTAGTGGGCAGCCAGTCAGACTGCAGCCAGGGAACAAAGGCTCTGCAGAAAGGCCGCCAAGAAGATGAAACTGGAAGCTTCTGAAAGGAGATTCACGTATAAGCCAGAGTATTTGGGATGACTCAGTGGAGAAGGCAGTGGCACCCCACCCCAGTACTCTCGCCTGGAGAGTCCCATGGACGGAGGAGTCTGGAGGGCTGCAGTCCATGGGGTCGCTGAGGGTCAGACACGACTGAGCGACTTCACTTTCACTTTTCACTTTCATGCATTGAAGGAAATGGCAACCCACTCCAGTGTTCTTGCCTGGAGAATCCCAGGGACGGGGGAGCCTGGTGGGCTGCCGTCTATGGGGTCGCACAGAGTTGGACACAACTTAAGTGACTTAGCAGCAGCAGCAGTGACAGGTACAAGGAAAACGGAAGACTCACTCCAGGACAACCAAAAACTGTAGAAGAAAGCAAATTCAATCAAATGCTGTACGGCTTAACCAAGAATAGTGTAATGGGGAGGAGTATGCATGCATGTGTGGGTGTATAGTGAGTGATGGAAAAGAGAAGTAGGTCTTCATCTTCTGTGGTGGGAAGTAAATAGATAACAAATTCCTGAAATTCCCGAACGTGGAAAAATCAGGAAGCATCTGTATACCCATGTTATTTCAAGAAAGACAAATACATTCCAAAAGGAATGGATAAAATATTTGGGAGGGACAGTTGATTCTGGAAAGTGGGAATGGCACAGGGAATAAGGGAAGGTAACTGCTATTTTTTTTATTAAGCCTTGTAGACCTGCATGATTTTTAAAAATCTGTGCATCATGACTTTAATAAATTTAAATTAAGTTTAAAATTATATGTATATCTTAATGCAAATTCTTGAGCTTCAATTTGTTTATTTGCTCTTTTTTTCTCACACAAAATAGTCTTTTTATTTTTAGTTATCTTTTATCAAGGCCTTCATTTATTCAGTCAATCAAACAAATGTATATTGGGTCTTTTTTTTTTCCTCTATTCAGAAACACAATTTATTCCTTGGCTTTGGAACATTTTTGACGTTTACCAAAAGGGTAAAACTGTCTCGTGCTGATTGCTCTTTAGTTCATTTGTTCGTTGGTTTCATTCATTCATTCACTCCACAGACATGTCCTGTGGGCCTTCTTCTGGAGGTCAGGTGCTGTGCCAGATAAAGACGAGGTCTCAATTTCTGCCCTTAAAGGCCCTTCTCTTTTTATAAGAAAAACTGCAAGGAGGTTAGAGATTTATGTGCCTTTTCAGTTTGTTTTGCATACAAGATGGGTTTCTGAAGAACTCTAAATTCTACATTTGTAAATCACTTGAAATCTTGGGCGAATGTATGGCTGGAGCTTGCTATTTAAATCTTTCGGGGGAAAAAAATCCTGCATAATATATGTGCAAACTCATATTTTCATATATTGGCCAGTCTGGTGGGAAATAGATGTGGCAGCAGGAAAGGTAATTTGAGAACGAATTTATGGGTGATGTTATTGCCGTTTGGCAAGAGGGGAATTCATTTATGACCGATATTACTAATGACAACAAATGAGAATTCATCTCTCTTCCATACACTGAGCTGTGGTCCTTAATTGCATTATTATGTGCATCCTTAATGATGTCATTTAGCGATTAAAAACTAACCATACCCCATAAATGGGACGGTAACACATTCAGCTTTACATCATTGAGATTCTGCATGGATTAAGTTCACAGGTTTTTCATTGCCTCTATAGCAGATATGCTTGCTGCCTTTCAGCATCATTGATGGGAGCAGAGAGGAGCACCTCTTCTATACATTTAATAAAGGAACAGCTGTGTTACCTGCTAAGATTTTATTTTTGCCTGTAGGACATTTTATTGCACCAAATTAGAGAAGCAGTAAAACATTCTTAAAAGATAGCCGTCGTTTGGAAAAACCATCTGTTTTAGTTGGAAGAGTATACACAGAAACTGTACCATGAAAATTTGCTGCTGAAAATGCTCTTTCTCCCAAATGTTACTTTTGTGCTATGACTATTTATAATGTCCTGGATGAATCTCCAAAATGTTTTATTCAAAGTCCCTGTTGCTCTCCCAGGACTGCCATTATGTGGGAAAGAGAAGAGGGTTAATGAGTTCCACTCGTGTGTTAGGCATGCCTTTCAAATTGGAACAAAAATCATCCCAGAGTAATGAAGACATCTTTTCCACCTGGTGGTCAGACTGCCCGCTGAGTGCAGTTCTGATCCTGTTACTGCCCAGCTCAGAGGTCCCCTGTGACCCCCCACTGCCTGCTGAGTGAAGAGCCAGGAGCCAGGCCAGCCTTCCCTGTGTGGGATCTCGCGCACGTGTCCAGGCCTCACACTACTATCCTGTGAAATGGACCTGTTCTCTAGATACATAGCTGCTCGGTCCCATCCCAGCCTCTGTGCTGTCCCTTCTCTTCGCTCCCTGCTCGGGACTGGACTGTGTCTTGTGGCATTTCCATGTCGCAGCTCTAATCCCCCCTGGTGACTTATTTGGGGACAGAGCCTGTGAAGAGGTGATGAAGAAGGTTCAACGGGGTCATCAGGCCTCCTCTGATAGGGTCTGTGTCCTTCTAGAAAGAGAAGCCTTCGTGGGACTTGCCAGCTGTCCCTGGTGGCTGGGGCTTCACCTTCCAACACAGGGGAGGCGGGTTTGATGCCTGGTCAGGGAGCTAGGAGCCCACATGGCTTGGGGCCGAAAAACATAAAACAGAAACAGTCTCCTCGGCACCTAGTACTGTCCGGGGGCCCCTGGCCCCTCCAGACCGTGCCTCCCTTCCCAGGGGGCTGTGCACTCCCGGAGGACAGACTCACTCCTTCTGGATGCTCTGGATTTAGAAAATAGGTTTAACATGAAAACACAGGTTCCTGTAACTTTTCAAGAAGGCTCTGGTGTCCTGCCTCCGTGTCTCAGGCCACGTGCCAGCAAACTGCGTTCCTAATTATCCAACAGTGTTAGATGCAAAGTGTATGTCAGTATGAAGAGAAGAACCACCTCTTTTTTGGTATCTTGTAACCAGAAAACCTCTTTAGGATTACTGGACTAGTTTCCATTTTAAGCTAATTAGTAAATTGCATTTTTGGCTCTTTGGCTAGGTTAAATTTAGCTCATCTTTTCCCTTCAAGTCAAGCTGTCAGTGGGATCTTTGCAATTAAAATTTTCACTCTCAACTTTCTTTCCCATTCGGTGGGAGGACGTTGGCAATATACCCCCCCTCTTCCCATCCTTCTTCCCTTCAGCTTCTCCCCAACCCGAGGCGTCTCATGCATGCAGCCAGACGGCTACCTACTCCTCACTTGCTGGCCACCCGTGGGTCGTCCCCACCAGCAGGCAGGGCACATGCCCGGGGCTGCAAACCAGCCTCGGTCATGCATCAGACCCCAAAGCTCTATTAAAAATCCACGGCAACTGGCAGATAGTGGGAAAGCTGTCATAAAGCACAGGAGGTTCAGTTAGGTGCACTGTGATGACCTAGAGGGGCGGCGGAGAGGGCGGCTGGGAAGGAGGTCCGAGAGAGGGGACACGCGTATGCATACTGCTAATACACCTCACGGCACAGCAGAAACCAACACAGCATTGTAAAGCAATGACACCCCCAGAAAAGCACACGCCACCCCCTGTGACTGCGAGCAGGAGCCTGGAGGCCCCCCAGGGTGCAGGGCAGGAGCCCCTTTGCTGCTGGACGTGGGCGGCTGAGGGGTCCCAGGGTGGGAGGCTGGGGGCAGAAGGAAGGGGCGCCCTAAGCAGAGGAGGAGGGCTGGGGCGACGCTGCAGAAATACCTGAATCTTACCACAAAAGCCAAGGCCAATCCAGGGGGTGCCCGCCGACGCCGGGCCCTGCCTGGCCCCAAGGATGCCCGAGCGGGCCGTGGCAAGGGGCCCGGTGAGCTCACGCAGACGCCACAAGGCCACCCCACACGGCTGTCTCTGAGACCCTCCTTAGAAGTCCACCCTCACATCTCCAGGCCCTCAGCTCTTTGGCCTGGAACTCTACTTCCCTCCCTCCCACCCTGTCTTCCCTTTAA
>SJYT01076621.1:429253-484254 GCA_006410635.1 Cephalophus harveyi
ACTCTGCAAAGGGCTCTTCCACAGCCGCCCCCCACCCAGGTGCATTTCAGAAGCCCCGTGCCCCAGCGCCTCAGCAGAACGGCCCGAGAGTCGGAGTGGGGGGCGCTCTCACCCAGCCTCCGTTGGGCAGAAGACAGACACCAGGCCAGTTCCTCCCAGGCGGAGCAGCCGCCGCCCCTCCTCCAGGGAAGACAGGGCGTCGCTGCCCAGCCTTATGAGCGCAGGGCTCGCATCTGACTCCTCTCGTGGTCATTAAGGAAGATGGGCTGGTAATTTTCAAGAAGAGAGGAGGAGGGCTCCATTATGTGGGCACTAATGCCTCTCGGGTCTCCTGCGCTGCTCCGGGGAGCGGGTGGGGAGCGGGCGGGGTGCGTGCGGGGCCCGGCTGGTTCCTCTTCCCATCCACCCTCTGTTCTCTGCGCATCTGGGTGGTGGCAAGTAGGGCAGAGGAAGCCCCCCAGGGGACCGGCTGCAGTGAGTGAAATGAGCTCTGTGGCCTGGGGAGTCTATGGAGCAAAGAAGGAGTCGGGGAACAAGCGCTTGCATCTCTGCAGTCAGAGCCACTTGGCATTTCAGCAGAGAAGTACCTATGCTAAACTGGAAAGCGTTTGTTCTCTCCCAGGCATGGGACCCTGGGCGAATGCCCAACCTCTCTGGCCGACACAGGAGGGAGGTGGGTTCCAGGATGGGCCTCCCGTGGTCCCGCTGGATCCAGAGCTCTCAAGCACCTATCCGTGGAATGATGTGAAAGGTATGGAGTGAGGTTTCCACAGCAGGAAGTGAATTTAATTTCAAGACTTTGCCTTATTCTCTGATTGTCCAGCTGACATTTTTCTAACCTTTAGTTTATGATGGCCAGAGTAGATAGTCACTATTTTTAAATTTCCTTACTCAGCAAGACGGCTAGAGATGGATGAAGCCTGTGCATCACGTTCAGCGGGAGTGCTGGGTCCTAAAGGGCTCTCACTGCAGGTCTTGGTCACGACAGCCCTGGAGGGGGTGCAGGGGGAGGAGACACTAGAGCACCCCCTCATCTGTGGGGACAGCATCATTAGCACCCCGCTCATAGTATGTTCAGGACACAGAGCTTCTACACCTTGGGCAGGAGACTGAGACGCTCTTGTGTTTTATTTGCTCGGTGAGCTCTTACAGAAGGAGCCCCTGCACCTGTCTGCCGGGCGTCAGAGCAGAGCGGGTCAGATGGGATCACGACCCCCTGGGGGTCACAAGATCAATTTAGTGGAGGACTGAGAGCAGCCTTTTTTAAATGAAAGACTGGAGCAGAACAGAAATTATCAGAGTAAATCACCTGCAGGAATGCAGTAGGTAAGTATTCATGAAACTTATGTTTCAAATATACATATTCAAATATTTAAAAATACGTATATATATATTCTGCTTCTGTGTGGAGGAGTAAATTGCGCACAAACCAACCGTCCTACAGACAACACGTACAAATCCACAAAGTATTGACAATATAACAAAAACAACAGGGCCCTAGAGGGTAAACATAAGCAGAAATGTCTTGGGGCAGTGTCAGAACTTAGAAGAACCAACCCACAAGAGGCAAGCTTCCCATTTCTGTGGCTTTGCCCTGAGGGCGTCCGCCACATTTGCGGTGGGCGTGCAAGGTGACTAAATTCCAGTGGGAGGCCTACTGTCCTCGTGGACGGGGGAACCGGGAGAAGGAGGCTTAGCCAGCCCGAGTCCCTGGAGAGTCAGCAGGAGCCCCATGACGCAGAGAGCCGGAGAAGAAGGAACCCAGAGTTTGTGTGTAGACCCCTGCCCGAGTCTCTGGCAGAGCCCCAGGCCACACGTGCGCATGGCAGATTAAAAGCACTCAGCTCAGAACTGAGCACCCCCCACCCCCGACTACGAGTGTCACAGAGTGCAGAGTTTGAGCCTGGCCAAATTAATTCCCTATTGACACAAAAACATCAGCTTTCTTCAAAACAATATCACAGAATCCAGTTTCCACAACATTCACAATGTCCACAACACAATCCAAAATTACCCTTCTTATGAAGGCTTATTTTCAAGAATAAAAAATCAGTCAATAGATACCGACCCTGAAATGAGCCAGATACTATAATTGTTAGACAAGAACTTCAAGCAGCTATGATAATAGTGAGGTAAAATACATCTTAATAAAAAATATTTGACTTCCAAACCCTAATCCTATCACCTTCTCTCAGTTAAGACGTATAATATATAAAAATGAACCACTTGGTAGCATTATTCATGATAGCCAAAAGTAGAAAATATCCAGATGTCTATCAACTGGTGAGTAAACAAAATGTGGTCCACCCGAACAGTGGAATATTATTCAGCCATGAAAAGGAATGAAGTACTGATACACACTATTACATGGATGAACCTTGAAAATATCAAGTGAAAGAAGTCATTCATATAGACCACACTGCATGACTCCATTAGTAGGAAATTTCCAGAGGAGGAAAACCTATAAAGACAGAAATTAGATTAGATATTGCCAGGAGCTGAGAAGGGGAAATGGGGACTAAATCTAATGAGCATTGGATTTACTTGGGAGTAAAGCCATGACTTTGGAATTATATGCTGGTGATGATCGCACAGCTTTGTGAATGTACAAAAAACCCACTGAATTATATATGCTCAAAATCCTTCAAGTGAGGCTTCAACAGTACATGAACCAAGAACTTACAGATGTATAAGCTGGATTTAGAAAAGGCAGAGGAACCAGACATCAAACTGCCAACATCCACTGGATCATAGAAAAAGCAAAGGAATTCCAGAAAAATATCTACTACTGCTTCATTAACTATGCTAAAGCCTTTGACTGTGTGGATCATGACAAACTGGAAAATTCTTAAAGAGATGGGAATACCAGACCATCTTACCTGCTTCCTAAGAAACCTGTATGCAGGTCAAGAGACAATATTTAGAACCAGACACGGAGCAAAGGACTGCTTCCAAATTGGGAAACAAGTACATCAAGGCTATATATTGTCACTCTGCTTATTTAACTTATATGCAAAGTCCTGGACTGGATGAAGCCCAAGCTGGAATCAAGATTGCCAGGAGAAATATCAATAACCTCAGATATGCAGATGACACCACCCTTATGACAGAAAGCAAAGAAGAACTAAAGAGACTCTTGGTGAAGGTGAAAGAGGAGAGTGAAAAAGCTGGCTTAAAACTCAACATTCAAAAAATGAAGATCATGGCATCCGGTCCCATCACTTCATGGCAAATGGATGGGCAAACAATGGAAACAGTGGCAGACTTTATTTTCTTGGGCTCCAAAGTCACTGCAGATGGTGACCACAGACTTGAAATTAAAAGACGCTTGCTCCTTGGAAGAAAAGCTGTAACAGACTTAGCGTATTAAAAAGTAGAGCCATCACTTCGCTGACAAAGTGTGTACAGTCAAAGCCACGGTTTATCCAGGAGTCAGGTACAGAGTGAGACTTGGACCGTAAAGAAGGCTGAGCACCAAAGAGTTGATGCTTTTGAACTGTGGGGCTGGAGAACTCTTGGGAATCCCTTGGACAGCAAAGATATCAAACCAGTCGATCCTCAAGGAAATCAACCCTGAATTTTCACTGGAAGGACTGATGCTGAAGCTGAAGCTCTAATACTTTGACGATCTGATGTGAAGAGCTGACTCATTGGAAAAGACCCTGATGCTGGGAAAGATTGAGGGCAGAAGGAGAAGGAGGTGACAGAGGATGAGATGGTTGGATGGCATCATTGACTCAATGGACATGAGTTTGAGGAAACTGGGAGACAGCAAAGGCCGGGGAAGCTGGCGTGCGGCAGTCCCTGGGGCTGCAGAGTCGGACATGACTTACTGATTGAACAACAACTATTTGACACATACACAGTTATTATTGTCTGAATCATAGACCCTTAAAATTCAACATCTAGTAGATGAAACTCACACAGATCATGATAATAACAATGGACATTGCTATGAGGAAGACTAGGAAAGGGAGAGAATGAATGTTTTCTGAATATCCACTGTGTGCCAGGCCCTGTGCTCAACATACTACACAGTTACATAATTCTTGCTACTTGGCCAGGTTTATCATCATCCCATTTTACAGGTGGGGAAACTGAGGCCCAGGGAGGTAAAATTCCTGGGTTAGTGTCAGAACTGGAATTTGAACCAGCCCTGATTCCTACAAAACGACCATAGGAGGACAGAGAAGGTAATTCCTTTACTTTTGAGGAAAGTGGAGAAGATTGTACAGGGAAGTTTAGGCGCCATTGGAACAGGCAGGACAAGAGAGGTGAGGAGGAGGGAAAGCGTGATATTGATGGATATCAGGTGCCTGAAACTTGGAGGAGACAAGAAGGACTGGTGGGAAATGGGGCTGGAGGCAGCTACAGGGGCTGCATCAAACTAAGCCCCCATTTCCATTCCCGAGTAAAGGGAGAAAGGGAGGCAGTAACAAAACAAAGAGGACTCGGGGATCTCACTCATCTCCCCCTCCTTGGCCGGCTGCATGTAGGAGGCGCAGCCCTGGAGGAAGTTTCCCCACACTTAAACTGAAGGTCCCCAACGTAACACCCTGAGAAAAGCTGAGCTCTAAGAGCAGAGACGTCTAGAGGAAATCAGACACTTGTCCAAATGCCGATGCACATATTCCCTGGTCCAGACTGACATCTTAAAAGATGGGGATGTGAACATGCAAACGGTGAGCCTCCCCTTCAGTACCTGGGAGGCCCCCAAATGAGAGAAATCAGGTGGACCAGATAAACTAAGGGAGCCGGGACTGTCTACATGAGATGCATGTCCAGGGGAGAAAGGGACTCCCACAGATGGGAAGGCACTTGGGTCCTTGCCCACTGCCAGGGAGGCCAAGGTTATTGAAGTTCAAGGCCAGCACTGCCTACTGAGGGTGACTCTGTGGAACTCCCGGCTCTGACTTCCACAGGGGCCGCCTCCTGCTGGTGCCCACCGCAGGAACCCTGGGGCCTGGCCATGCCCTTTGGGTCAATGCTTTTCTTGGTATCTCAGGGATGAACTCTGCCTGCAGGAAGACCTCAGCCTGGGTCAAGTCTCCCCCGAGGTGACCAGGATGCCATCTGCAGAGCAGGCCTTGCTGCCTGCGTGCTGACACCCTCCAGCCTCCAAGTGCCCAGCAAAATCCCTGCTGGCCTGACTCGCCAGAAGAGATGATTAATGCTGCTCGCTTTCCTGCTTCTCAGGCAAGTATTAACAGCTGGCAAACGGAGGTCCAGAGGCTGGCTGAGAAAGGAGGACCAAAGGGTCCCTTTCCAGTCGATCCTAAAAGAAATCAACCCTGAATATTCATTGGAAGAACTGATGCTGAAGCTGAAACTCCAATACTTTTGGCCACCTGATGCGAAGAGCTGACTCATTGGAAAAGACTCTGATGCTGGGAAAGATTGAAGGTGGGAAGAGAAGGGGATAACAGAGGATGAGATGGTTGGATGGCATCACCGACTCAATGGACATGAGTTTGAGCAAGCTCCAGGAGACAGTGAAGGACAGGGAAGGCTGGCGTGCGGCAGTCCATTGGGTCCCAAAGAGTCAGACACAACTCAGTGACTGACTGAACAACATCAGCAAAGTGATTTCCCCTTGTCGCTGGAGGGCTCTGCGTTACCTGGCTCCTGGCTGTCTTGAATCCGCACCAGAACCACTAACCAAGGCCAATTCGGGTCACCCTGGAACCCCAAACTGATGACAGAAAAGACACAGCGGCACTGAGGGTTCTGCCCATGGGTTTCTAAATCTCCCTCCTTGACCGGCAGTTCTGGTGCATCTGAGCAGGGTTCCTCTTTGTGCCCATGAACTGAGTGCTACAGTGTATGTGGTCATTCCTGCGTGGGGCCCGTCCGCCCTCTCCCCACCTCCTCCCTTTTCTATGCACCAGCCATGTGGAGTGTTCCTGAGGCTGCATCAGGCTCTTCTCTGCCTCTGTGCCTTTGCCCATGACCTTCCAGGTTTCTTCTGAAATCCCTTCCTCCGGGGTAGCTCAGTCAGCTCCATAGCCCTTCACTCTCCCAGCTCAGACTCAACCCCCTCGGCTCACACGGCTGTGCCATGAGACGCTCTGAGCCCCCACCTCGCCACGCAAAGCAAATCCTTCCTTTCTCTGGGTCCCCTCTGCCAACAGTACATTCTCCTGAGAAGTTCACATCACACCTGCCGTTGTAACGAGCATCATTCCTCAACTCTAAGACAAATTTTTTTTCTGTTTCTGAAATAATTGACTCTTACATCCAACGCACACCTTCTCCCCTTTCCCCACCCCTGAAGGAGGTACTGTGAAATCACAGGCTGGTCTGAGAAGCAGGGTGACTCAGCGCCCTGCCCCCCGAATCACCTCTGCACCCCCACAGCCTGCTGCAGTGAACTTGGCAAGCATTCGCTGGATCCAAATTTGAGTTCAACTCCAGCATTTCTTGAGGCCTACACTAAGTGACGGTATGTGCGCTGAAGAGTACAGAGTCCAGGATAAAAGGTTCCTCCCTCTAGGAGGTCATAGGTGTGTGTATGTGTCTGCATGTCTCTGTGTGTGTGTGTGAGAGAGAGAGAGAGAGTGGGTGGGGGGAGGTGGTTGGGGAGACTGTACAAAATGTCACCCACATTAACACAAGATACAGCCACCTGCCACGGCGCCCTGATGGGGACTAAACTTGAGGTTTTGTATTTGTTTCTGGTTCATGTTTGTTTTGAAGTGACTTAGCAGCAGCAGCAGCATGTCTGTTTGCTTTTTGAATAAGGTTTCCACAATTTGTGTCCTTACGAGCAAGTCACTTCGGTCATGTCAGACTCTTTGCTACCCTGTGGACTGCAGCCGGCCAGGCTCCTCTGTCCGTGGGATTCTCCAGGCAGCAACACTGGAGTGGGTTGCCATGCCCTCCTCCAGGGGATCTTTCCTACCCAGGGATGGAACCCAGGTCTCCTGCATTGCAGGCAGCTTCTTTACCGCTAGCGCCACTTGGGAAGCCCCATTAATGTCTTGAATTTTGTCAATCAGTCCTTCTGAGAATCTTAATTCCTCCTCACCATTTCATTTTGCGGGGAGAGGAACCAAGTGAAAAGTACTGCCCAAGGTCAATGGCTAGAAAATGCCAGAACCTAGACAAGTGACCCAGCTGTTCTCATTCCCTGATCCCTGCTCTCTCTGTTCTAAACTGGCTCATGGGACCTCTAACTCTTGTCTTTAAAATATAAACATGAAGCCCACTCTCCAGCAGAAGTCTAATCTCTGTTCTGTGACATTAGAAGTCCTGAAGTTTTTCTTTATGCCTTCTTCTCACACAGTCGCCATGGTGATGGGAAAATATTATTCGGTGAAGGAATTATGGGAATATGAATCAGCAGAACCAGCAAAAGGGCCTTTGGAAAACCGTGACTCCCAGTGGACAGGACGTATTTTCAAAGTAAACACTCCAGAATGATGGATTGCACGTCACTTCCTATAGAAACTCGAAGGCCAGCCTCACTCCATTACTGATAGCCCTGCTGTCTCCAGGCAAACACTGGTCCCCTCTCCTTTTTATAAGAAGAGCTCTGGCCATTTGTTAGCATGTTTGCTGCCTGGCAACACGGGTTTGTGGATATCTGCTGGCTTCATTAAATTTTAAACATTTTTCCTTGCCAAGTGGAACAAATTATTGATGTTGATTTGGGTGGATATTGAACACTGTCCAATAGAATTTCAATGGTGAAGAGGTCAAGCCTGGTTTTTAAGTCTAAAATGATGGCCAAACATTAATATTGTTTGACCGTAATGACTGGCTTATCCTGCTCTTGATAAGCTTCCCTAAAATTTGTAGTAAATCTATGTGTGATTAAAAAAGAAAACAACATCGATCGAATTTCTCAAAAAAATTAAACATAGTATGACTATATGACCAGCAATTCCACTTGTGGCTATAAACTCAAAACAAGTGAAAGCAAGTACTTGAACAGATAGATATTGTACAACCGTGTTCATAGCATCACTCTTCACAATGGCCAAAGGGTGGAAACAAGCCAGGTGTTTGTTGACAGATGAGCGGATAAACAAAATACGGTACTGCACGAAATGGAATATTATTCAGCCTTAAAAAAAAAAGGAAGGAAACTCTGATACATGCTACAACACAGATGAAACTTACGGACATTATGCTAAGTGACAGGCACAAAAAGACAAGCACTGTGGGACTCCGCCCACAGGAAGATCTCAGAGGAATCAAATACGCAGACCCAGGAATCCCGAACTGTGCATATACCCTGAGAAATCCACAACTGAAAAAGACACATGTGCCCCGAGGGTCATAAGGGGACTGTTAGAGTATCGCTCTTTACTCTCCTTTCTCCACCCCTTAGTGGGTATGACGGTTCAATTTCTATGTCACCTTGATGGGACTAAGGGTGCCCAGATCACTGGCAAAACATTATTTCTGAGTGTGTCCGTGAGGGTGTTTCCAGAAGAGCATTTGAGTAAAGAAGCTGGCCTTGGGAGGGATAGGTTAGGAGTTCGGGGTGGACAGATACACACTGCTGTATGTGAAACATAAACAGAAGGACCGGGACTTTCCTGGTGGACTGGTGGCTAAGACTTGGCTCCCAATGCAGGAGGCCCCAGCTAGACCCCCGGTCAGGGAACTAGACCCCACATGTTGCAGCTAAAGAGCCTGAAAGCCGAAAGGAAAATCTTTGGTGCTGCGACTAAGATAAAACAAAAAATATAAAAAAGAAACAAAACAAGGACCACCTGTAGCACAGGGAACTATCATAAATATCTTGTAATAACCCATGATGAAAAAGAATCTCAACAAGATTAGACACACACATATGTGTGTGTGTAACTGAACTACTTTGCTATACAACTGAGACGAACACAACAGTATAAATCAACTATATTTCAATAAAATAATAAAAGTTGGCCTTCCCTAGTGCAGATGGGCACCTCCCAATTCACGGAGGGCCTGAATAGAACAAAAAGTGGAGGAGGGACCACTCCACTTGACCTGGACACCCAGCTTCTCTGTCCGTGGACACCAGAGCGCTTGACTCGGGCTGGGACTCACACCTCTGGGACTGACTGGTCTCAGGCCTTTAGGCTGGGACTGAATGACGGGCCCAACTCTCCTGGTTCTGAAGCTCACAGATGGCAGATCACGGGACTCCTTGACTCCGTAACCAGCTGAGTCCATCCCTGTAAGAAATCTCCTGTTTCCCTCTCTATAACCCTATCGATTTCTCTAGAGAACCCTGACTAAGCCCTGGGCTCTCCTCGCCCAGCTGCCGGCCATCTCCTCTTGGAGGAAGCGTCTAAGGCCCTCAGCTGACGCGTGATGTTGGCACAATGTGCAGGGAAGCCCTGCCCTCCAGGGAGAGCCTCCAGGGTCAGCAGCCTCCCGGAGCCAAAGGCAGATTTGTGTGAAGGGCAGGCAGCGATGTCTCAGGTCCTCGGTGTCCTCCACTGCTCTCAGCAGCCCTCACATCACTCTCTATGCTCATGCGCGCTGTACCGCTGTGCTCAAGCCCCCAGGGGCTAAGCAGTGTGAATGCGAGTGTGCATGCTAAGCCACTTCAGTTGTATCCAGCGCTGCAACCCCACGGACTGTAGCCCACCAGGCTCCTCTGGGATTCTCCAGGCAAGAATACTGCAGTGGGTTGCCATGCCCTCCTCCAGGGGATCTTCCCAACCCAGGGGTCGAACCTACATCTGCTTCCTCTCCTGCATTGATAGGGGGGCTCTTTGCCACTAGCTCCACCTGGGAAGCCCAAGGAATGTGAATGAAAGTGAAAACTGCTCAGTCATGTCCAACTCTTTGCGACCCCATGGACTATACAGTCCATAGAATTCTCCAGGCCAGAATACTGGAGTGGGGAGCCTTTCCCTTGTCCGGGGGGGTCTTCCCAACCCAGGGATCGAACCCAGGTCTCCCTCATTGCAGGTGGATTCTTTACCAGCTGAGACCCAAGGGAAGCCCAAGAATACTGGAGTGGGTAACCTGTCCCTTCTCCAGGGGATCTTCCGGACCCAGGGATCGAACCAGGGTCTCCTGCACTGCAGGTGGATTCTTGACCAACTATCAGGGAAGCCCTGCTGCTGCTGCTGCTCAGTCGCTTCAGTCGTGTCCGGGTCGAGTAAAAGCTAAAATCTGTGCAGCTCAGTGGAGAATCAAGAGAGAAACCCCAGCCTGAGGGTCGTGTGGAGGACACCCGCTCTGCCCCCTGGGCCGGCTGTGGCCACAGGAGCGGCTCCCAGCACCTCCCCGAGGCAGGGGGTGGGGCGTGGCCTTGGTGCTTTCCCAGGACAACACGGGGGACGCAGCTGTGGGTGTGCCTGGGGTCTGCCTCCTTCAGCCTCTGAGACCCATCCGGGTGTCCACCTTCCTTTCCTTTTTATGGCTGAGGAGTGGTCTGCTGCAGGAAAGCACTGACTGTGGGTCAGTTTTATCGAGGATGGACATCGGGCAGCTTCCAATGTGACGTCATCATAAAGGTGCTGCTGGGACGTCCCTCGTGGCCCAGCGGTTAAGAATCTGCCTTCCAGGGCAGGGGACTCAGATTCAGTTCCCGGGGAGGGAACTGAGACCCCGAAGGCTGCGGAGCAACTAAGGCCAAGCGCCGCTGCTGTGTGTGCCGGAGCCACTGCTCTGCAATCGGCGAAGACCCCCCAGCCCTGCAAGCAGACCCAGTGCAGTCAAAAGTAAGCAAAAATTCAAAAAGAAAATAAAAAATAAGTAAAATAAGGCTGCTGCTGTGAACATTCTTGCCCTACAGTGAATACGTGTATTTATGTCTCCACACACACGCACACACACACACACACGCGCACACACACACACACACACACACCTATTTACATACATGTACACACATCAGGCATGCATACCCAGAAGGGAATTCAGCTTCAGCAGATAATCTCAGTCCTTCAAAACGCCTCCAACAGGCTACACTCTACCAGCCCCAGGCCTGAGTTCCAGCGGCTCCGGAGCTTTGCCAGTATTTGCATTTCCACTCAATGTCTAAAACAAGCAAAGCTCATCTAGAGTGAGACGTCTGACTGGGTTTGCCTCTGCGGGGTAGTGACTGGAGGGGGCGCCAGGGGTATTCAGGGGCTGTAATGCTCTGTTTCACGATCGGGAATCAGGGACTGGTTACACGGGTGTGTTTTCACTGTGTTAAGCTGTGTTTTCACAATCTGTGCACTTTTCTGTATGCAGTGATCAATGTCAATTAAAAAGTTCATTGCTGTTGTTCAGGCGTTCAGTTGCGTCCGACCCTTTGTGAACCCATGGACTGCAGCCCTCCAGGCTTCCCTGTTCTTCACCATCTCCCAGAGCTTGCTCTAACTCATGTCCATTGAGTCAGTGATGCCATCCAGCCATCTCATCCTCTGTTGTCCCCTTCTCCTCCTGCTCTCAATCTTTCCCGGCATCAGGGTCTTTTCTAATGAATCGGCTCTTCACATGAGGAGGCCAAAATATTGGAGCTTTAGCTTCAGTATCAGTCCTTCCAGTGAATATTCAGGATTAATTTCCTTTGGAATTGATTGGTTTGATCTCCTTGCAGTGCAAGGGATTCTCAAGAGATTCTCCAACGCCACAGTTCAAAAGCATCAGTTCTTTCGTGCTCAACCTTCTTTATGGTTCAATTCTCATTTCCATATGTGACTACTGGAAAAACCATAGCTTTGACTATACAGAGCATTGTTGGCAAAGTAATGTCTCTGCTTTTTAATATGCTGTCCAGGTTGGTCATAGCTTTTCTTCCAAGGAGCAAGCGTCTTTTAATTTCATGGCTGCAGTCACCATCTGCAGTGATTCTGGAGCCCAAGAAAATAATCTCTCACTGTTTCCACTGTTTCCACATCTATTTGCCATAAAGTGATGGGACTGGATGCCGTGATCTTCATTTTTGAATGTTGAGTTTTAAGCCAGTTTTTTCACTCTCCTCTTTCACCTTCATCAAGAGGCTCTTTAGTTCCTCTTCACTTTCTTCCGTAAGGGTGGTATCATTTGCATATCTGAGGTTATTGATATTTCTCCTGGCAATCTTGATTCCAGCTTGTGCTTCATCCAGCCCAGCATTTCACATGATGTACTCTGCATGTAACTTAAATACACAGAGTGAGAATATACAGCCTTGATGTACTCCTTTCCCAATTTGGAACCAGTCTGTTGTTCCATGTCAGGTTCTAACTGTTGCTTCTTGACCTGCATACAGGTTTCTCAGGAGGCAGGTAAGGTGATCTGATCTTCCCATCTCTTGAAGAATTTTCCACAGTTTGTTGTGATCCACACAGTCAAGGTTTTAGAGTATTCAATGAAGCAGAAGTACATGTTTTTCTGGAATTTTCTAGCTTTTTCTATGATCTGATAGATGTTGGCAATTTGATCTCTGGTTCCTCTGCCTTTTGGAAATCCAGCTTGAACATCTGGAAGTTCGTGATTCACATACTGTTGAAGTCTGGCTTGGAGAATTTTGAGCATTACTTTACTAGCATGTGAGATGAGTGCAATTGTGCGGTAATTTGAGCATTCTTTGGCATTGCCCTTCTTTGGGATTGGAATGAAAACTGAGCTTTCCCAGTCTTGTGGCCACTGTAGAGTTCTTCAAATTTGCTGGCATATTGAGTGCAGCACTTTAACAGCACGATCTTTTAGCATTTGAAATAGCTCAGCTGGAATTCCATCACCACCACTAGCTTTGTTCGTAGTGATGCTTCCTAAGGCCCACCTGACTTCACACTCCAGGATGTCTGGCTCTAGGTGAGTGATCACAGCATCATGGTTATCTGGGTCATTAAGATGTTTTTGTTTAGTTCTGTGTATTCTCGCCACCTCTTCTTAATACCTTCTGCTTCTGTTAGCTCCATTCTGTTTCTGTCCTTTATTGTGCCCATCTTTGCATGAAATGTTCCCTTGGAATCTGATTTTCTTGAAGAGATCTTTAGACTTTCCCATTCTACTGTTTTCCTCTATTTCTTCGCATTGTTCACTTAGGAAGGCTTTCTTATCTCTCCTTGCTATTCTTTGGAACTCTGCATTCATATAGGTATATCTTTCCTTTTCTCCTTTGCCTGTTGCTTCTCTTATTTCTCAGCTATTTGTAAGACCTCCTCAACCATTTTGCTTTTTGTGTTTCTTTTTTGCAAGGATGGTTTTGATCACCACCTCCTCTACAGTGTTATGAACCTCTGTCCATAGTTCTTCAGGCACTCTGTCTATCAGATCTGATCCCTTGAATCTATTTGTCACTTTCACTGTGTAATTGTTAGGGACCTATTTCAGTTATACCTGAACGGCCTAGTGGTTTTCCCTACTTTCTTCAGTTTAAGTCTGAATTTTGCAATAAGGATTTTGCAATCTGCCATCTTGATTACATACATAATAATAAAAAGTTTATGGGAAAAAGTTAACTTAAAAATTATCTGGGGCACAGGGGTCATTATTGTCCCCTTTTAGAGACGAAGATGCTGAAGATCAAGGTCATGACCTGGTGCTGAGTTCACTGTGAGTTTACGTGAAGCCTCTTTCCTGACCCATCCCCACATCTGTTCAGTCGGTGCCTCATTTCTACCTCCAGTGTTTCTCTAGTTGGTCACTAGCTTCTGTTCATGCTGCTCTTCAGGGTGGATTTTGTCAACCTCACATTTCATGGTAAGCTTGCCCTCGATTCTAACCAGGTGTGAATTCTAACCAGGTGTATTCACATTGTGAATACTCATTCTGTGATCTCCCAGGGCGCCTCCCGGCCCTAGGCTCAGGATCGTCCACAGATTTGATAAGCTTGCCTTCCACGTGTCCTTCCAGACCTTCCTACAAACGCTAGGGATCTTACTCTATCTGGGGAGGGGCGCCAGGTCCCACACATCCAACAAGAACTCTGGCCAGATTGCCGTGGGCTCAGCGTCCCATGCTGGCCAGTGTCTGACATCCACCCCGTGTCTCTGCCAGCCTGCCTTCTCCCGAATTATCTGCCAGCGTGCTATCTGGTAAGCAGTTCTCCGCTGACAAATATTGACCCAGCACCTCCTTTGGGAAGGCCCTGTGCAGGCGATGGTAGGGATAGAAAGCTGGACTGAATTTGGCTTCTATGGAACTCAGAGGAACAAAGTGATTGACTTTGAACTCTGGAGCCAGACACAGTGTCAGTCGTTCAGTCGTGTCCTGCGTTGCAGGCAGATTCTTTACCATCTGAGCCACCAAGGAAGCCCCCAGCCCGCGCTCAAATCCTGCCCCTCGAAAACTGGGTGACTCCGCCTAAGTTACGCAGCCTCTCTCAGGCTCAGTTTCCTCATTTGTTAGTAACAGTGCCTTCCAGGGGTGTGATGAGGATTAAGCGGGTTAGCGATTGCAGAGCTCTTCCGGGAGAAGTCCTCATAAGCTTTGGCTGGCATCGCTTGTGAATCCCCGGGTCTCCTTTCTCTGCTCTCCCCAGGGTCAAGCCTCGGTCGTTTCTGTGGCCCTCAGGCAGCGAAGAGTGAGACTCACACCCGAGGCCCCTGGGTTAGACGTGTTTGAATCCCAGCTCGGTACTTACTGGCTGAGCAACACTGCACAGCCTGCTCCACACGAGGACCAGCGGCCCAGGACTGGTGCTTGCTCGGTGGGGCCAAGGCCCACGGCTGTCAGCGTGTGCTCGGGAGCTGAATGGGTGTGGATCCCGTCTTCAAGGTCTTTACCGGGGGCCGGGGAGAGAAGCCCGCCTCGTGCTGCACGGGGCTAGCGGGAGTGAAGGAGGGACAGTGGATAGATGGTCGTCCACTAGCCACACAATGTATGGAGTAAATTAACGAAAGGCTCAAAGTAATTTCCTCTGAACAGTGACGTTTAAAATCCTGCACAGTAATGCCCAACATAATGGACTGATTTCACACATAACGTTCTGCAGTCATTAGAAGCAGTGATCGTGGACACAACACAGAGAAGTGAGGAACTCAGCACGGCGCTGAGGGGAAGGGCCGGGAGGTGCCAGTCCAGGGGCCGCTTGACTGGCAGCCCTGCTCAGCCTGGCCGGCAGCGCTGGGCTGCCAAATAAAGGGACTAGAGCGGATTTCATTTTCTTTTTTTTCTTTTTCTTCTTCATTTAGTGAATTTTCTCTGTAGAGGCTTTCTTTTCTTTTTTTAGTTTATTTTTAATTAGAGGATAATTGTTTCACAATGTTGTGCTGGTTTCTGCCATACAACAGGGTAAATCAGCCATAAGTCTACGTATATCCCCTCCTTCCTGAACCTTCCTGCCCCCACCATCACCCCATCCCACCCCTCTAGGTTGTCACGGAGCACCGGCTTGAGCTCCCTGTGTTAGACACAGCTTCCCATCGGCTCTCTATTTTGCACATGGTAATGTATGTTTCAGGGCAGCTCTCTCAGCCCGTCCCACCCTCTCCTTCGATTCTCCATGTCTGTGTCCTATTCCTGCCCTGAGCATAGGTTCATCGGTACTTGGTTTCATTTCTTATACACATTTGGAAGGTGACTTTTTGAAAAAACTGGAGTGGTTTAAGCCCAGCCCCTTAGCTCCTGATCCATGAACGATGATAGTGCTTTTGAGGGCTTGGCCCTGGCCCTGCAGTTCGTGAAGACGGCTGAGGCTTGGCTGGGCTGGAAACAGTGACCAAGTGTGGGCAGGCATTCTCCAGACCTGCAGTGCCCACTCCTAGCTGCGGCCCAGGACAGGCCCTTCCCTCTCTGTCCGAGGCCTGGACCATACGATGTGCTCCAGGTTCCTGCCCAGGCTACTGGGAGGCTCAAATGAACGGAAGGTGAAGTGGTCACACGTGGTGGCCGTGCTGCAGGATAGGGACTGGCAGTCACAGAATGATCGCTCAGGAGAGAAACCTTCTAGCCCAGACATGCAAGGCTAGGAGAGCTGTGGTTGGCGAGGAGCTGCTGAACCATCTGAGCACCATGCGCTCTGTGAGGGCAGGAAGTGGGCACGTCTGACAGCAGCTGGGCAGGAGGAGGGAGGGTCCCCCAGGGAGAAGCGACCCCCAGCCAAGCAGGCCCGGCAGAGCGCACCACAAACCCCAACCCTGACGGCGTGTGTGCCCATCATGCACACCGCATTGTCTTGAGAGGCCCAGATGGGCTCTGAGCGTGACAGTCTGAACTGGGGGAAGCAAAGCTCCTTTCCCCCTTCCTGCTGGGGAAACCTGGGCCCACCCTGAGTCCTGGCCCAGTGCTTGTTGCGTGAAGCTGGTTCCACCTGCCCTGAGCTCACTCAGACCCGGAGGAGCGTGAGTGCTTTAAACTACAGGTAAATTGCACATCCGGGCATCAGCTTCTCAGCTGCTGGGGTCCTGGAAAAGTCCAAGTTCAAAATCCAAGATGGATGGGCCTGAAGCCAGTCTCCCAGGCGAGTGCAGGCCTGCTCTGACCCCGATGGCCCCTCTAGACCTGCCAACCTTGCCGTCAGAGAAGCAACAGGCATGACTCCAGACTCTGTGAAAACCAAGGAGTTGTGTTTTAATGGAGCTAGAGAGGCATTCTGCAAGTTCATTGTGATGGGGAGGGAGGGAGGTGGAATCTGTTTTTTACAAGAAGTCCTCAGGAGTAAGACAGGATTGAGCCAGTCCCAGCCTCCTCAGCCTCCCTAGGAAACCTCCGTATCAAATGCATAATTTATGAGGACAAGCCTATGCATATTCATGAGCTCGCTGCCTTCCAAGGCCAGTGGCTGTCTGTGAAAAATCCTCCCATAATGAATTATTGCATGAAAGAGCTGTGGAAGCTGAGGGCAGGCCCCCAGTCCTCAGAATTACTACAGTCACTAAAGCTTGCTTTGAAGAAAATGCTTCCAGCTGTGCCTGCCTTTGGTCAAATGAGGGGAGGGGGACGTCCCAAGAGGCGCTGGTGGTTAAGAACCCTCTTGCCAATGCAGGAGACGTAAGAGATGCGGGTTCGATCTCTGGATTGGGAAGATCCCTGGAGGAGGGTAAGGCAACACACTCCAGTATTCTTGCCTGGAGAATCCTGCGGACAGAGGAGTCTGGCGGGCCGCAGTCCATAGAGCGACACAGAGTTGGACCCGACTGAAGAGACTTAGCTCGCACGCACGACCTTAATGAATTGCCCCTTCTGTGCCACAGTTCAGGAAGGACAAACAAGAAATTTGCAACCACATGCTCTCTGTCCCTCTGCAGCAGAGAACATCCACAACCTAAACCAACGCACAAACGAAGGGGCGGGGTGCAGAGAAGGGAGGCCCCACAGGGAATGCCTAAGCCCCCAGGCTGCAGACAGCAGGGTGCATCAGCAGCATTCCGGGGAAACTGAGGCAGGTCTCCATCCCCAGAGCAGCCCTGCATACCCAGCAGGTGGGACCCAAGACCAAGCCCTCCCAAGCCTCTGATCACAGACTAGCAAGAGCCTGAAATGCCCTCTGGCCGGTTGCCATCCTTTCCGGGCCTCCGTCCTTCCCATCTGTTGACTGTGGAGGCTAATCCCTCCTTCCATCGACTCTGAAACACACTTTTCCCATGTAAGCACCTTGGAGAAAGAAGCATGCCCCGCCATCAGTGTCTTGACTGGGGTCAGCGTTTGAATGGCAGTGCTTCCTCTTTCTTGTGGTCTGGAAGATAAAGTGTGTGTTATCATCAGTAGCGCTAGTGGTAAAGAACCCACCTGCCAAGGCAGGAGACGCAAGAGATGCAGGTTCAATCCCCAGCTTGCAATGATCCCCTGGAGAAGGAAATGACAATCCACTCCGGTATTCTTGCCTGGAGAATCCCACGGACAGAGGAACCTGGAGAGCTATAGCCTACAGGGCCGAAAAGAGGCAGTCACGACTGAAGCGACTTAGCATGCCCACGATTAGTGCATCCTAGGTGCTGACGGCGCTGATTTCCATCCTAAAGGAAATCAGTCCTGAGTGTTCACTGAAGGACTGATGTTGAAGATGAAACTCCAAACCTTTGGTCACCTGATGCAAAGAACCGACTTATTTGAAAAGACCCTGATGCTGGGAAAGATTGAAGGCAGGGGGAGAAGGGGACGACAGAGGATGATATGGTTGGATGGCATTACCGACACAATGGACATGGGTTTGGGTGGACTCTGGAAATTGGTGATGGACAGGGAGGCCTGGTGTGCTGCAGTCCATGGGGTCACAAAGAGTCAGGCATGACTGAGCAGCTGAACTGAACTGAACTGAGGCGCTGATGAAATATAGCAGTAAGCTACCATTTACTAAGCACCTACTATATGCCAAGCACTGGGCTCATCACTGAGCACAGGGGCTGGCACATAGTAGGTGCTCAATAAGCATGAGTTTCCACCCTTCTCGGTCCTAGGAAGACAGGGCAGCCCTGCTCATCGCAATTTGTCTGGTTGAAAATCTGTTCATGAAACTCCTGTAAGTTCACATTGTATTCAGGGAGCTTCACGGCCTTTGAAGCTTTAATTAAGCACCAGTTGAATTTAGATTTGGGGTGGGAGAGTTGAAAAGTTTTCCCAAACTAGTCACAACCCAATTAGAATGTTACTCACGAACCCCAAGACAGTGATTCATTTCGTATTCCGGCTGGCATTTCTTGCTTACAAGCAACTCACATGTGACTCAACTTTGATTTTGCTATTAAACATTAACCAGCACACTTCCTCATCCCAATAATAGTCATTTTGGAAGCCTCCCTGCACCTGAGCATGTGCGTCCATGAGTGTATATTTGTCTGTGCCCTGGGGTGAGCTCACCCCGGAGGGCCCCGGGGTGTACCACATAGAGCCTGCCGGGCGGGCTTGGTTGACACATGCCCTATGCTGTCACCCAGGGCCCTGTGCTCGCTTTAGCCTTCTGCTTGAAATTCTTAATAATGCTTGAACAGGGACATGCGCGTTCATTCTGCACCAGGCCCAGCAAATAGGGTAACCAGCCTGGGTGTCCATGTGCGTGTCTGCACGTCTGTGTGGGCGTGAGTCCATACAGATGGGGTGCAGGCCTGTGTGAGGACGTGTGCAGTTGGGGGCCTGGGAAAGTGGACGCGAGGGGGCCACCACGTGCCAGAGGGGGCTGGACACGGCCCATGGGGAAGCTTCAGATGCAGATTCCAGGGCCCTGAGTGTGGCTCAGGAATGCAGGACTTCAGCGAGGCCCTCCTTCAAGGTGACTACAGTTGGAGAACCTCCGGCCGTAGGTTTGAGGCACTGAGAGTCAAGGCTCTGACCGGCGGCATTCTTTAAGGATGTGTTTAGAACCTCCTGCAGCTCAAAACCATCTCACCGTCCACTTCGTCATCTGAGTTCAGGTTCCCCAAGGACCAGCAGCCCACCAGGAATGCCAAGGAGCCCGGAGGCTGCCCCCCGTGGGGAACTCCGCCCAGAGCCTCCCTCAGCGTGCTGGGCTCCGGGCCAGGCGGTGACTCACGCCCGAGCAGGACAGGGTGGCCTTGAACCAGCCCTCCCCGCCCACGCCCCTGCGTCAGCAGGGTGGGGCCACGGCCGCCCCTGCCGTGACTTGGATTTATCAGCGTGGGTCCTTGCGTGAGCCCTGTTCGTCGGTGCCTGTCCTTGCCCATGTTCCTAGCCTGACCCCTCCACACACTGAGACTCACCCTAAAGCACAAGTGATTGGCATTGGTCAATGGAAGGCCCTCGCTGTACCCGCCTGGGGCCCAGCTGGCACCTGGTGACCCCACCAGAATAACTCCATGCCCAGGCTCCAACTCACTGAAAACCATCCCAGGTCAAGACGCTGCCCGCTCGCTGAGCTCATCACGGCTGGGAGAGGGGTTTGCAGGGTAGCAGGCTGCTGCTGCCCCTGGGCACCCCCGTGAGCTCGCCAAGCTGCAGTTCCCTCCCCTGTGAAACAGTACGTCCCTGGGGCGGCCTGGACCCAGAGCCGGGCTCCTGCCCCACCTCCCTCAGGCCACACCTCCTCCAGGCAGCCCCTGCACCTCTCAGAACCCCAGAAGCATCTTAGTTTCCCATCCCTGCCCCGTGGAGGTGAGGGATGGAATTCCCCCGGTGCAGGTCCTCAAGCTCTGGGGGGCGGCCAGGAGGGGCCCCCCCGTTTCCCAGGAGGGAAGCGGCCCCAGGTTGGGGAGGAGGCTGACCTAGCACCACACCCCCAGCCTGAAGCTGTGACAGAACATTTTCTGCTGTTCCGCCCCATTAAATGCTTTCTTCCATAGCTGCCACTGCCAAACACCTACGGTGTACCAGGCACTCTGCAGGCTTGCTTCTGGAGCCTCTGAGATGATCATAAGAGGTAGACAGGGATATCATAGACAAGGCAATGAGGACTCAGAGAGGTTAGGCGTCTTGCCTGAGGACACACAGCTTGTAAGACCCGAGATCGAAAACTCGGGCTTCGCAGTGACCCCTGGCCTCTCTAAAGCAGCGTCAGCCCAGCCCCAAGCTCCCCGGGGCCTCTGGGGCTCCTACTCCACCCGAGGCTGCGTAGCTCCCACGGGTCCTCCCTCGGCTCCCTGACACAGCCCAGGTGGCGGGGAGCCCAGGCCAGCTCTTCTATTATTCACGCCTCGCTCTGTTTGCCAGCAGGGACCTGGCCCAGAGGTCCCCGCTTTGCCAGGAAAGATAAGGTGTGGACACCTGACTCGTCCTCCTCTGTGCTCCGTCTCGATTTCCCCGAAGAACATGACGGCCTGTTGTTCCTGGCCGAGTGCGGGAGGCAGGACCTCCCTCTCCTGAAAGGCAGACCAGCCGTCAGCAGGATTACAGGGCTAGAGTTACGGCTTTTCCTGGGGGCCACCTGTTCTCTCCTGTAACCCTGCATGGGCACACGGGGAGGGTGCCTGCCCACCACGGGGGCTCGGGCGGGGCTGCCTTGGCTGCCAGGAACCCGGCTTCACGCGAAGCCCGTGAAGCCCATGGCGCTCTTTTCAAGGTCGGTGCCTCGAGGTCCGTATTAGAGGTGAAGAACCCGAGTCTCGCTCAGACCACACAGCTGGTGGATGGTTTTGCTGGGGCTCCCTGCCCCATGCTGGGTGCCAGGCTGACTCATTTTGTCCTCCAAACAAGACTCGGAAGAAATGAACTCATGTATGAGTGAGCCTTGTCCACCCACACCTCTGGGTCTGACTCGATTCTTGCATCAAGCAGAAATTGGCAAGAGAATAAAAATTCCAGGCCACCAATGGGAGCCCTGGAGGGTCAGCCTGGAGCTGGCCCGGGAGTGAATCACGACCCCGGCCAGGGCTCTGCTGGAGCTCCTGGCTCGATGGATGCCCGCGTCCCCTAAGTGTCGTTGAGTGTCACCAGCGGGGAAGCGGGAGTGGAGAGGTGGCCTTCCGGGCTAGGAGATGGGTCCCTCCCAGCTCCGACAGGCCCACCGACCTGATGACACTGCTGCCCACGCCGAATCAAGGCGATGCCACAGGAAGCCGCTGCGCACTGGGACAAGTTATTATCTTCAGAAGATCGACAGGCGCTCCAGGGACACCTGGACACGAGCGGAATGTGGCAATGTCTGTGTCCCCCAGCCCAACTGGTGAGACTCTTTAATATCACCCACTGTAGCTCCACCTGTTTTACACATCAGAAAACTGAGGACCAGAGAGGGGAAGGGATTTATCCATGAGCCCTCAGGACTGAGGAGGGTCTCAAAGGAGGCGGGCATTGGTTGGAAAGCTCTCTGGCTATGCATCCCAGCAGCCCTGAAGCTGAACCCTCATGCCTCCCTGGACTAGCCATGTGAGGATCCACACCCTCTGAGCCTCAGTTTTCTTGTCCATAAAATGGAAGTGACAATAACACCTAGCTAACAGGAAGTGACTTAGCAGCAGCAGCAGCAGCAACAGGAGGAGAAGGGGACGACAGAGGATGAGATGGCTGGATGGCATCACCGACTTGATGGACGTGAGTTTGAGTGAACTCCGGGAGTTGGCGATGGACAGGGAGGCCTGGCATGCTGCAGTTCATGGGGTCGCAAAGAGTCAGACATGACTGAGCAACTGAACTGAACTGAACTGAACAGGATTGTAAGGCTGGCTTAATAGCTCAGCGGTAAAGAACCCATCTGCCAATGCAGGAGTCTTGTGGGTTCAATCCTGGGTCAGGAAGATCCCCTGGAAAAGGAAATGGCAACCCACTCCAGTATTCTTGCCTGGAGAATCCCAAGGACAGAGGAACCTGGCGGGCTACAGTCCCTGGGGTCGCAAGACTCGGACATGACTCAGCGACTACACAACCACCACCACGGCGTTGCACAGAAAAGAGGACAGAGTTGAGGGCCTCGCAGAGAGCTGTCAACCCTACACGCTTCACAAGGGCTGTTGGAGCAACAAGGAGCGTCAGCAGCATCAGAGAAATAACAGGACAGTTTGTTGGCAGAAAACAACAAAATTCTGTAAGGCAACATCCTTCAGTTAGAAAAAAAGAAAAGAGTTTGTTGAGCACCTGCTCTGTGCCAGGTGCCGGGCATAAAGAGGACTCGCACGTAACCGCTGCCCTCAAGATGAGCAGCACTGAGCGATGGAGGCACCCAGGGGAGGCCCCTCCTGCCGGAGAAGGAGCGGGTGGGAGGGAAGAAGGGCGTGCCTGGGAATGATAAGGTATTCCAGGAAGAGGGACCAGTGCGGGTCAGGACCAGGAGGAGGGAAAGGACATGGCATGTGTGGCGAGTTCCATCTGCTCGGCTGCACTTGGGATGCAAGGGGGTGGGTGCTGGCAGTCCTGGGCTGGGAGCCCCGGTGAGGCCGGCAGTGTCAGGCCACCAGCGAGGGTCAGTGTGTGCCTGGCCAAAGGGCTCAGCCTCAACTCCAACAGGGAATTCTCCCTGCAGGGGCTCACTTGCTGATGGGGCCCCAGCCCCCTGGGCTGAGACAACAGGTGGCCCCTTGGAAAGGGCAGGGAGGGGTGGGGCGATAGCACAGGGGTCAAGGACTCACCGGGCAGGAGCCCCCCGCCCCCAGCACAGGCGGGGCTCACTGTGCCGCCTTCCCGGCCTCCCCTTCACGGTCATCCCAAGATGAGCCCCGAGTTACAGATGGGGAAGCTGAGGCTCAGCCAGGGCCGGCACTGGTCAGGGAGTCACAGTGGGGTACCTTCCACCCAGGCCTTGCTCTTCCCCACGACGCTGTCTTTCAGCTTCCTGGAGTATTTCTTCCATTATCCATACTGAACTGTATGGGTTTATTTCCTAACTCAAGGTTCACTACTTTAAAAAAACTGCCGTTTTAAAACGTGCATTTTTCTAGTCAACGATCTCTCATGGTAAATGTCACATTGCTCTTGAAAACGTGTGGGTTATTTTCAAATATCTTTTGATATTCATTTCTAACATAATTCGGCAGCGATGCGAGAACAGACTCTGTGACTTCGTGCCTTTAGACCATGGAATTCTCTGCACCTTGTTGTATCTCCCTGGATATGTTCCAGTGTCTGCTGGCTTTACAGTCTATGGGAACTTGAATAGAATTTGTATCCTACTGTTGTGTGAAGATTATATAAATCTTCATTATGTTGAGTTGGTTCATGGCGCTTTTCCATTCTGTTATATCCTTCTACTTTTCTGTATATTCATTCTACTAATTTTTGAGTGTTTGATATTGAAACTCCAACTAAACATCTTAATTTATCTATTTTAAAAAAGAACTGTAATATATAGTTGGGCTATATGTAACTTTGTTTTGTATTTTGTAAGTCTCCTCTAAATGTGCTATCACACTTTTAAAAAATAAAAGAGAAAAGTGCATTTTTAATACAAATTTTAAAAGGTAGCAGCTGATTCTTCCTGGAGTCAGCCCCCCTGCGCATCGCCTCCCACCAGCCCCATATTCATAGAGTCATAAATCACTTTCTTAAAGGGGGCAGCGAGACCAAGGGGGGATAATTGCTCTTGACAAGCTGCGGTTCATCAGCCAAAAGGATCTGGGCTCTAGAGGCCCAGAGAGGCAGCAAGGAATCGTTAGACCCTGAAGCAGGCGCTGCTCCCCTGGGACAATGCCCCCCTCCCAGCCCCGAGTCTGCGCCTGGGACCAGTGGGACCAGGACCTTCTCTGCTGTTGCAAGCCTGACCTTTGAGACCCTCACCCTTACCTTCTCAGGCTCCAACCACAGGGCTCAGGGATATGCTAGGGGCGAAGGTCCAGACCAGCTGGGTCCTCAGTCCTGTGAGCCTGGGAGGTGCAAGGTGGTCATCATGGGAGATATTCCTGGGGGTACTCTGGTTGTTGATAAGGAGCCCTACTGGGGATGTGTGTGTGTGTGTGTGTGTGTGTGTGTGTGTTAGTCAGTCAGTCATGTCTGACTCTTTACTACCCTATGGACTGTAGCCCACCAGGCTCCTCTGTCCATGGAATTCTCCAGGCGAGAATACTGGAGTGGGTTGCCATTCCCTTCTCCAGGGGAGGCATCTTCCCAACCCAGGGATCAAACCCGGGTCTCCAGCACTGCAGGCAGATTCTTTACCCTCGGAGCCAAGTCCACCCTAGGTAGACTTGAAGAATTGCCCTCTGTTGATCTAAAATTCACATTGAAGGGGACCCGTGAGTTCTATCCGGTAGCCCCGGTGTTGGTCACGGAGTCAGGAGGGAGGCCCTGGCGTGTATGTGCCGTGCGCGTGTCGCTGGGCAGTCCAGGGACAAGGGCTTGGAACTTGGAGCGTCTTTCTGGGCACAGAAGCAGAAATGTGTCTCCCGGGGCTTGCTGCCTGTGCTGTCTCCAGGCAGAGGGCTCAGTGCTCCCAGAGTGTTTGAGCTAAGAGCTGGCCGATGGCATTTTAAACCTCAGCCACTTACGGGCTCCATCAGGAGTGCCTCAGGAGCAGCTCCATCTGGGACACAGTGATTAACGACTCCAGCCTAGGCTGGCAGAAGGCCTTGGCTTTGACACCTCTTATCTTCTGATGCTCGGAATCACTGGAAGTTAATATCTCCACCTGCTGCCACTTGCTTGTAAAACCCGGGTGAGGTCCCGCCACTCCTCTGCTCTCTACACTTCCGCGGCTCCCATCTCACTGAGGGTCAAAGCTAAGCACCCCCCTTGGACTGCAAAAAGGTCCTCCACCACCTTCCTGTCCCGCCCCCTGGGCTCACCTCTCCCCATGCCCTTTTCACTCTGCCCAAAGCACCCTCGCTGGTGTTCTTTGTAAAGATCAGGCATCCCCACCCCAGGGCCTTTGCCCCTGTGGTTTCTTCTGCCAGGAACTCCCTTCCTTCAGGTATTTCTAGGTTCACCCTCCAAGGCCCCCAGGTTCTTCTCAATTGTCACCTTCTTAGAAAGACCTTCCTGACCTCTCTCTGCAGTGAGAGAGCGCTCTCTCTCTGCCCTGAGTTACTGCCCTCCAGCTTTATCACCCTGTACATCCTCTGGCTGTTTATTTTGTCCATTGTCTGTACACAGCAGTGTCAGTCCTGGGAGGGCAGGGACCACACGTGCTTTATAGCTGATCAAGCAATGTTTGTCGAATGACTGATTGACCAAATGCTGCTGCCGTCTCTGCTTCTGTGCCGGGTCACCCAGGACCTTCCATACAGCAGGCCCTGATTCAAGGACTCACTTTGTAATAGAAAGACCCACATGTGAGGCTATCTCCAGCACCCTAGGGCCTCATCCCTAAGCCTGGATGGTCATGCTTTCTAGACCCCCTGATCTGGAGGACCCTTCCCTCTCTTACCCCCTCCCACTTGTCCCTCAAGACCCAGCTCAGGGTCACCTCCCCCAGGAAGTCTTCCCTGACTATCCCTCATAACTTGGAGTCATAGCAGGTGGCTCTCTGGGCTCTCATAGTCCTTCTTCTCAGTTGTCTCCCTGCCCAGCTAGGACAGAGAGCCTTCTGTGTCCCAGGACCCAACAGTGGCCTGACTGAGAGCTGGTGCCCAGGACACGACTGGCAAGCTAAGTAAACAATGGCTTACATAATTTCTTTTTCTTTTCTTTTAAAATTCTTCTTCATAGATCCTGGTGTTTCACTGGAAGTCCTTTAGAGACACTGGCTCCAGATTGGTTCATTTCACAGGCAGGGAAACTGAGGCCCGGGAAGACGGAAGGCATGGGAACTAACTCCTGTCCAGCATGTTCTCTGAACCAATCCCCAGTGGCTGAGCAGGGGGTCTCTTCCCTTGCTCCCTCCCCCAGCTGCTATGGGACTTTCAGTGGCCAAGGCTTCGGGCCTCACGGCCTGCGCCGAGGCCAGAGTTTACCGGAATGCTCAGCCCAGACTGAGTCCGTCTGGAGAGAAAAGACTTGGAGCTTTCATAGATTAAGAGTGTCTAAGCCCCGAAACTTTCCTTTCCATAAAAGAGAAAAGCCTGAAGCACACAGAGAGGGGAGGGCAGGGAGTAGAGGGGAACAGGAGGGAGGGACAAAGCGGGGAGGCTACAGGCAAGGAGGACGCCGGCTGGCTCTCCCTTGGGATAAAGCCACTTGGGGTCATCTAAGACCCTCGGGCCATTTCCCTGGCTCCCTAGCCAGAGCTCCAGGAGGCTACAAGCTTCTCTGAGGAATCCGATGCTGGTGCTTGTAGTGGGCTGAAGATGAAGTGGACCTCAAAGATACCAGGGCCCAATCCCTGGACCCTTTGAATACTATATATGAAAAGGGCTTCCCTGGTGGCTCAGACAGAAAAGCATCTCCCTGCAATGCAGGAGACCTGGGTTTGATCCCTGGGTCGGGGAGATTCCCTGGAGGAGGGCATGGCAACGCACTCCAGTATCCTTGCCTGGGAAATCCCATGGATAGAGGAGCCTGGCAGGCTACAGTCCATGGAGTCACAAAGAGTCCGATACAATGACTCTTGTGTGTGTGAGCAACTAACACACACGCACACGCATATGGAAAAAGGGTCTTCGCAGCTGTGATTAAATGAAGATCTCAAGACGGGGAGGTTATACTGGATCACAGGGGGGCCTAACGCCTCCGCAGGCGTACTTATAAGAGGGAAGCAGGCAGCGCTTTGATGCGCAAAGCGGGCAATGTGGCTGCAGGGGCAGAGATGGAAATGATGGGGCCACGAGTCCAGGCTGGGTGAGTTCACATCCCAACCTGAGTTACCTGGTTTCAACCTGACTCACTGGGGCTGGGGTGCAAAAGCCAGGCCCTCTTGTCTCAGACTTCATGGTGCAGCATGTACCCCAGAGCTTTCACAGGACCAGGCTACGTGGAAGGTCCTGGGTGACCCGACACAGAAGGAGAGGCAGCAGCAACATTTGATCAGTCAATCATTCAACAAACATTTACTGATCAGGCACAGAGAAGGCATGGTCGCAGCCTGCGCTGGAGTGTCAGACAACAAACAAAAGAAAGCCAGATGTGTTTCTCTCCAAAGTCTGCCCGTGGAGTTGACAATTTGTATTAATTATTACTGTTTATTTTATTAAACTATTATTTTAAAAAAGAAGGCTAGACATCACCTGATACCCTACCCCCTTTCCCTCCCTCCTTACTGCCTTCCCCTAAGCTCCTCTCCCAATAAGCCACGTGCAAAGGCTAGAAGCTCTGCTTCTGTCTGATAGAATTCCCCCACTCTGCCCTTGACCACGTGTACTGTTTCATTCAGACTTACAGCCATCCTATAAGGCAGCGGTCCCCAACCTTTTGGGCACCAGGGATCAGATTGGTGGAAGACAATTTTTCCACAAACCAAGGAGATCAACCTAGTCAACCCTAAATGTAATCAACCCTGAATATTCATTGGAAGGATTGATACTGAAGCTGAAGCTCCAATACTTAGGCCACCTGATGCAAAGAGCTGACTCATTGGAAAAGACCCTGATGCAGAGAAAGATTGAAGGTGGGAGGAGAAGTAGGAGACAGAGGGTGAAATGGTTGGATGGCATCACTGACTCAATGGACATGAGTTTGCACACACTCCGGGAGATGGTGAAGGACAGGGAAGCCTGGTGTGCTGCCGTCCACGGGGTTGTAAAGATTTGGACACAACCTAGCGACCGAACAACAACAAAGCGGGGTGGGGATGGTTTGGGGATGATTTAAGCGCACTACATTTATTGTGCATTTTATTTCTATTATTATTACATCAGCTCCACCTCAGATCATCAGGCATTAGATCCCAGAGGTTGGGGACCCCTGCTATAGTGTATCATCAGCCTTGTTTTGCAGATGAGGAGACAAAGGTCTGGGGAGATTATATGCCTTTTAAAGACTGCACAGCACCAGGTGGCAGAGCTCACGTGCCAGGGCCAGCCTGATTCCCTGTCCCTGCCTCCCACCTGTGCCCCACATGACTGTGGACCCAGTGGCAGGACCAGGAAACACCTGGGACCCCTGCCGGCTGCAGCATCCACCCCAGCCCCAGGGCCTGGGGTCCCCTTGGGATACGACCTGCCCTTCCCAGACTGTGGACTCAATTGATCCAGGGTGGGCTCCAGAAGAGAACTTGATTGTTCCCTCTGGGGCGGCCTAATGAGCTTGCTGTCCGGAAGTGCATTTGTTTTCCACCCGTGACGATCTGACTGCCTTCCCTCACCTCCCGCCCGGCTCCTGGCTCAGGTTTCCACTACACAATCGGCCTGACCATCGGCACCTCCGCCAGGCCCCAGGCTCCCGCCCAACCTCGTGGGAGGACGCTCCTGGCCCAGCTCCAGAGTTCTCTATTGACAGACGCAAGCGTGCAAGTCCAGGAAGGGCAACATCACACCCCCAGTGAGCAGCCAAGGGGAGGAGGCCAAATAACTCACGATAAGAAAAACCACAGGTGCCGCCCCCCGCCTCCCCAGAAACCCAGATGACAGGCCCGGCTTGTCTTCACTGTGCATGTGGTCTGGACACCTGCCTCGTCTGGATTTCACCAGGCTGCATAGACGCGGCCGGGTTGCTTGGGCTGCCCAGCTGAGCAGAGCTTCAAAGCTGGTCAGGAAATCATCCAGGGCTGGGGCAGGGCCAGTCAGCACCTTCTCTGATGATGTTTGTCCCTTTCCTTTGGAGCTTGCAGAAGCTTCTGGATTTCCACCTTTCTCCCAGTCCCTCCTCCACACCAGCCCTCAGAGGAAGGGCTCGGAGCCCAGTCTGCAGCTTCAGGCAATGTTTGCTGGCAGCTTCTCTGCACCAGGACCCTGGAATTATCTCACTGAATCCTCACCACAGCCTGGGAGGCAGGTCCTTCTGTTATTATGCCCATTTTACAGATGAGAAAACCGAGGCATAATGTCTCAGAGCCGAGAGGTGATGGCCAAGAAGCACGGGAAAAGATGCTCAACACCATTAGTCAGCAGGGCAAAGCAAACCAAAACCACCATGAGGGACTTCCCTGGTGGTCCAGTGGTTAAGAATCTGCCTTACAAGGCAGGGGAAGCAGGTTCGAACCCTGGTCGGGGAACTAAGCTCCTACCTGCCACAGGGCAACTGAACCTGTGTGCTGCAAGTGAAACCTGACCCAGACAAATATAAATAAACAAAATAAAATATTTAAAAAATCCATAGTGAGGCACCATTTCACACCCACTGGGGTGGCTGGAATCAGAAAGATCGTAATAGGGCTTCCCTGGTGGCTCAGAGGTAAAGAATCCACCTGCCAATGCAGGAGACGTGGGTCTGATCCAGGAAGATCCCACACGCCCAGGACAACGAAGCCCATGCGCCCCAGCTGCCGAGTCTGCTGTAGAGCCCAGGAGCTGTCGCGCCTGAAGCCCGTGTGCCCTAGAGCCTGTGCCCTGCAACGAGCGAAGCCCATGCAGCTACAGAGTAGCCGCTGCTCACCACAGTAAGAGCCCGCTCAGCAGCGAAGACCCAGCACGGCCAGCAATAAATAAACATAAACGGTAAAAAATAATAAAAGAAGCAGGAGTGTGAAATCTCTTTAAAAAGATCATAACAAGTTCCAGAAGGATGTGGGGCAATCGGGACCCTTGTACACTGCAGGTGGGAGTGTACACAGTGCCACCTCTTTGCAGTCAAATGCTCCACCACTGATGCACCCCTGGGGCAGCCTCTTTGGAAAATATTCTGTTTTTTTTTTTTTTTTTTTTTTTAAAAAGTCAAATGCGGTTCCAGGAATTCCACTTCCAGGTGTGTAACAACCCAGGAGAGACAAAGACCTATGTCCACTTAGAAACTCGTGCACGACCATTCACAGCGGGATTATCTGTAATAGCCAAAAAGCAGAGACAAGCTCAGTGCTCATCCACTGAGGAATGGACGCGTAAAACGAGGTCTAGACCTGCGTAGTGGAGTACTTGTCCACAAAAGGGAATAGAGCGCTGACACGCGTTCAGACATGAAGGAACCCAAAAGCATGATGCTGAGAGAGCAGCTGAGCACAGAAGGACACGTACCGTATGATCCCCCTTACGTGAAATGCCCAGAATCGGCGAATTCATAGAACCGGAAAGTGCAGTAGTGGTTGCCAGGGGCTGGGGGTTGACTGCTAATGGGTTAGAGGTCTCTGTGATTGTTATTCAGTAGTTAAGTCGTGTCTGACTCTTTTCGATCCCATGGACCATAGCCTACCAGGCTCCTCTGTCCATGGGATTTCCCAGGCAAGAATACTGGAGTGGGTTACCGTTTCCGTCTCCAGGGCATCTTCCTGACCCAGGGATCGAACCCTCATCTCCTGCATTGGCAGGTGGGTTCTTTATCCCTGAGCCATCAGGGAAGCCTAGGGGTTTCTTTGTCACCAGTAGATGATAGAAATGTTCTAAAATCGATTGTGGAGATGGTTATAAAATTCAGGTCAAATGGGTGAGTTGTATGGTATGTAAATTACATCTCAGTAAGGCTGTTAACAAAAAATTTAAAAAGTGACGGCCTAGGATTCTCCACAGAGCCTGCAGCTCTGAAAGTCACTGGTTCTACCCTCTGGCCATCCTGTGAGGCTCAGAGGGGCCTGAGCTCAACTTCCCTGGGGGGCTGACTCCCCAGCTGATCCCACAGGTTCAGGGCAGGCTTGGGAGCCTGGACCCCCGCGTGCTCTGAGCAACGACGTGCTCTCCTGCTCTTCTGGGTGAAGGCTGCCCCCAGACCCCACAAGACAGAGAAATCCGGCTGTGTCCACTCCTCCCCCAGGTGTGCCCTAGTGGATGTTGATCAAAGGTGAGTGGGGCTCTCCCCAGGCACCCAGGACTCGAACAGTCTCTTCATGGCTCAGCTACAAGTCCTGGTGGAACCTATTTATAGCACTTTGCCTCCTGGGTTGGAGTCACGGCTGAGACTCCTCCTCTCTCAACAAGTTTCCAGATGGAAAGAAAAGGGAAGGAATGCTGTGGGGGCCGAGGGACGGGTGTGCCGCAAAAGCCCCGTGTCTGCCCCGTGTGTTCCTCCCGCAGCGCTGAGTGCTGGATTTCCTCCTGGACACTGGACAGCGCGCCCAGATGTCAGGAAGGTGCACCGGCTAGGCAGGCTTCCCCGTTCCGGGTTGGAACTCAGTGGCAGTCCATCACCCAGCGGTGTCCAGGCCTGTGAGAGGGGCTCAGTGTCCCTCGCAGAGCTGCGATGGGGTAGCAAGTGCAAGTGGGAGGGAGCCACCCAGGGCAGGATACACGGCTGATGCTCAGTAAACCGGGGCCCGTGGTCTTTGGTGCTTCCCTCTGGGAGGAACTGGGGAAGGCTGGGATGGCCAAGGGGTGTGGCCACAGTCCAGGCCCTGTTCCAGCCTCAGCCACACTTCTTGGGCATGAAGGTGCCCAGAGCACCCACCAGCAGCAGTTTGGGGATGCAGTGTAGCCCTGGCCATGGAGGGTATGGCTGAGCCCACCCTGGTCCACGGGCAGAGCCAGGGGCCAGCACTTGGCTCACTGTCACCGAGTGAGCGGGAAACCGCTCCAGAGAGATTCTGAGCCGTTCAGAGCCTCTTGAGCATCCTAAGATTCTGCTACAGGAAAGACTATCTAATGGGACACTCCCGGGCCTAGACTCTCATGGAAAGCTCTCTAGCAAGAGCAAGGGGCTTGCTGGAGGCCACTGAGCGCTTTAGTGTCAGGACCGAGCTCAGGTCCAGGTGTTCAGTCTTCAACCCCAGTGCTCTCCCTGGCAGACCCGTGCCTTCCAAAGAGATTCAGGGGGAATCTCATCTGCTGTCTTGTCTCCTGATAAAAGCATTTCTCCAGGCCTGCTCCCTGATCTACTGGCCTTCTTTGGGAAGGACTGAAGGCCTCCAGGCCCTCCTCAGGCTGCAAGGCTGCTCGGTGCAAAAGAGGAGCCCTGGATGGGGCCAGCACACCTGCATCCTGGCTGCATCTCCCCCACTGTGTGCTCTGGGGCAAGTCATTCAGTGTCTCTAAACCTCAGTTTGCTCATCTGTAAAATGGAGCAAGTGTTTGTCACATAGGGTTATAAGGAGAATCATGCAGAATTAGGCATGTGAAAGGACCTAGGAGAAGGGGAGGCAGCATTTGTGTAGTGCCTACTGTATACATTCTCCTCTCCTGCTCTCATAACCTGAGCCTAGTAGTACCGTGGAGGACGAAACTGAAGTGGGTTGTTGAAGGCAAGTCTGTGGGAGGAGACCCAATTCTCCACTTCCACCACAGCACCTGGCGGGACATATGAATCGGGGTCCACTCAGACCGCGAGCTCACCCCTCCAGTGAGAAGTGGCAGGAAGGGTGTTTTCAGCAAACGCACCAGTGCTTTGACATGTTTTTCCACCTGAAATAAATGAGGCAGGATTCCTAGAAATGTGTTTAAACCTGGTAGAGCGTACTCTAAACAGTTTGGCTTAGACATTGAAATATGGGGCCCAGAACTGCAAGAGCGTCCGCACCTCAACATGGAGTCCAACAACCTCAAACTCCAGTTTTAAGTCTTGGATTTGGGTGACATCATCAACTTCTGGAAAAGGGCTCGAACCACCTCCAGTCTCTGCAGACATTATTTTTAAAGCAGGTCTGATCTCATCGTGCATAACAGCGTGTGTTGTTCCTTGCCACAGACCTCTGTTAGGCTGCGTGTTTTTGTTTAAATGTGCTTAGTTGTACACTATTAAAGGGCTTCCTCTGGTGGCTCAGCGGCAAAGAACCCACCTGCCAACGCAGGAGATGCAAGTTCAATCCCTAGATCAGGAAGACTCCCTAGAAGAGGAAATGGCAACCCACTCAAGTATTCTTGCCTAGAGAATCCCATGGACAGAGGAGCCTGGAGGGCTACGGTCCATGGGGTCACAAAGAGCTGGACACGATTTAAGGACTAAGCAGCAACAGCATACTCAAGTCTGGTGGGAAAGCTTGTAACTAAACCGACGATGCCGTATTTATTTGATGATGTCGCAGAATCAAGGAAACAGGGTCTGACTGAGAAGGATGAAGTACAGACTCACAATTTTTATTTTCCAATATATTTCCATAACCATTTCCTTCTAAAATCACATCCTATGTTTTTATCATCCAACGGTCTCAGTGATTAAACTGGCTCATGGACTATCCATCCCATCTCCCTCTTTTGTGCCTGAGGGAATAATAAATCAAGAGAGTTTTTGGCAACAAGCAGCTAAACATTTCTCTTGCTTCTGCTTTTCCTCGCTGATGCTGTGACCAGATCTTTCAGAAATTTATTTTTGGACTTTTAAAGGCAAGTTCAGATCTGAGGGATAGAACGTGTTTTGAGAAATCTTGCCTCTGGTTTTGAGATCTGCTTATCAAAAAAGACTTATACATTTCAGAGGCTTATTGACCATGGGGCATAAGATATGCTCTGAGCGTTTCATAATTAAAATAGGCTATTTTTTAAAAAGTCATTTGGGGGTGGTGGGAGGGAGGCTCAGGAGGGAGGGGATACATGTATACATGTCGCTGATTCCTGCCGTTGTACAACAGAAACTAACACAATATTATAAAGCAATTCTTGTTGTTGTTGTTCAGTCTCTAGGTCATGTCTAACTCTTTTGAGGTCCCTGGACTGTAGCCCACCAGGCTCCTCTGTCCATGGGATTCTCCTGGCAAGAATACTAGAGTGGGTTGCCATTTCCTTCTCCAGGGGATCTTCCTGACCCAGGGATCGAACCCGCATCTCCTGCTTGGCAGCTAGATTCTTTTACTACTAGGTCACCTGAACGTGTAAAGCAATTATATGCCAATTAAAAAAAACTAAATTTAAAAAGAAAGAGGGAAAATCTTTTTTAAAGCAGTTGGGAAAAAAGTTAATGGGGTGCAGATATTACTAATCCATTCCCTAACGGAGCTCTGCACCTGCCCTCTTGCCTCTGGGTGTGGCCACAGGGCGCTTAAGCCAGTGAAATGCCAGTGGAGATCACATTGATCACTTCTAGGTGGGCGCATTTAACTGCCAGTGTGATGTCTCTGCCCCTTTCTTTATCTGCCTTATGATGGGAAATCTGGGTCCCTGTGGAGGCATCACACCTGCCAAGCCAACACATAGGTGACCTGCCCTGGAGGGTCACCAGACCTGCAGTAAACGCTGCATGAGTGAGGAATGCATCTCTTGCTTTAAGCCACTGCGATTTGTGTTTTTTTCACAGTATACAATCCTGTCCGGAGTGATAGAGTCAGTACAAACCAAAAGCGGCTGTCTTGACCAATGCAAAAATTGGAAATCAACAGATACAGAAACTGGTGACTGAGATGGGCCAAAGATATGTTATTATTTGTATCTTCCTGCGTGCTAAGTCGCAGAGTCAGACACGACTGAAGCGACTAAGCACGCACGAAGGTATGGATAATGACAGATGTCTTTGGCCCATCTCAGCTACCAGTTTCTGTACTTTATTTTCCCCGCATAGTTTCAAAAAAAAAAAAAAAGCAGACAAATGGTTGCAGACATCAACAGCTTTGGGTCATTTAAAAATATATATTGAAACTATTTAAAATGTATCTTGCTATCTCAAGGAAGCTCATTCAGAATGGACCCAATACTTTAAAAGAACATAAGTGGATATTTTATTTCCAGGAGGAATTCCTAATGGCTTCTAAGCTATATTTCTTGTCATGAGTGTAAAAGCACCCGTGGGCGCTTCAAGAGGCTGGAGTGGGGACAGGAGCCACGTGGATTTATTCATTTGCTGGTGGGAGATTATTGGGCAGGGGTAAGGGCTGACACAGAGGTGGCAGGGCTCCTGAGCCCTGCTTGATGTCCCAAGACGGGACACACGTGAGAGCTGTGTGCTCACCTGTAGGATTCTATGGGGATAAAGGCAGACTAAAAAAACGCTGAGACCAGAAAGGGAAGGAGGCTTGTCCAGGTCACACAGCAATGAGCCCGCAACACATCTCCCACCACCCAAGGTGCTATGAGTAGGACAATGGCGTTGAGGTTGGCACCGGTCAAGCTGTTTCAACAAGAGGAAGAGATGGTGGGGTGGGGTGGGGCACTCCAGGGGTGCAGGGTCCCCGGGGCTGCAGATTCCAGGGAAGGGTCCTTGGAGGAGGCAGGACCCCACCAGCCTGGACGACGGGCCTGCTCCGAGCAGCAGGAGGGAAGGTGTGAAGCCTGCACACGGGTGCCAGGGGCCTGCATTGGGGAATCGAGTCCCGGCTCATCACTCCCTAGCCAGGGACCCTGAGCCAGTCTTTCTTTCTCTTGGGCCTCAGTTTGCCCCTCCATGACGTGGGGATCCCTGGGTGGGAAGTGTGGACAGGGAGTGTGGTGTGAACCGTGACACTGGGAACCGAGGGGGCCGGTAACGGGGCATCATCTGGAAGGTCCTCATTCACCCCTGACCCCAGCCTCCTGCACCAGATCAGATGCTCCTCGGGTTAAACCCTTCCTGCCATCGCCAGCACAGCACCCGGACTACCAAGGGCCATGGGTTAAAGGCTCATTCCTGGGGTCGAGCGGCTGCTACCCACACCTCCCCTGGCCCCCGGTTCACAGAAGTTTGAGAGTGACATCTCATCTAACCCCCACAACACCTCCCGAGGTCATGGCATCACCTCCACTTACAGATGAGCCGACTGCCGTCCGAGAGGAGAAGGACCCGCCTGTGTCCAGGGAGCAGGCCTGCCTGACCCTGGAAATCATCCTCTAGGGACTCCAACAGGATGTACAAACTGACCTCTGGGGCTTTGCCAGGTCACCACACCCCACCCCCAGGCTCCCGACCAGCCTAGCGGGAGAGGCAGCATCTGGCCTCAACATCCCCCCCGACCTTCTCCCCCATCCTCTTCCAGCACTTTCCAGATCCTCCCATTCTCCCCCAGCGGGCCTCACCCGCTCTGCTCAGGACCTACATCTCCAGCCTCGTCCTGGGCCTCCTGGCCTCCAGAGTCTCCTGACCCTGCACCCCTACACGGAAGCAATCCGGGTGCCTCCCCGGTTCAAGACCTTGCTGGCTCCCTGTTGTCTGTAAAAACAGAGCCCAGTGACCTGTCTGGGGTGGGGGCAGCCCTCACCAGCAGGAGGGGAGCCAGGTAGAGAGATGCTGAGGCCTGGGGCCAAGCCCCTCTCTCCTGGGAGAAGACCCTTCCTCTCCAAGAGTGGGGCTTGAATAGTAAAAGCATTTTGCTTTTATCTCCTCGTGGAGATGCTCGGCACAGACCCTGGCCCTGAGGCCAGTCAGTAACCACAGAGGAGAGCAAAACGCAGCCGGTAACTCGGAGGGAGGTGGGGGCTCCCTGCGCCCTGGCAGGGGGCCCGCCATGATGACTGGGAGCAGGAAGCTCGGGCAGGTTGTCTCTGGGGTGCCAGGAGCTGAGTGAGAAACGGGGTGGCCACCCCAACATCAGCCACCACCTGCCCCAGAAAAGCCACTTCCCACTGTGCAGACAGTGTGACTGCAGCCCCTGGGGTGGGGGTGGGGAGGGTGGGCAGTGGGATTGATGGAGGTTTTACAGGAGGGGAAGAAGGTCATTTTACTGGCTGAGCGCTTCCTCGGGTTAGGGCTGTCCATCCTTTCCACACCCTCCAGGGCAGGACAAATGTCCACCCGTCACTGAGGCTCGGAGAGGTTAACTGATTTGCCCAAAACCACAGAGCCAGGGAACGGCAGAGCAGGGATCCAGGCCCCGGGCTCTGATGGACCTGCATTCGGGCGCTCTGCTGCGAACCCAGTGGCCTGTTCTTCGGTGGCTGGAATTAGAAAGCTGCTTTGCCGGAAACTTTCCCAAACATGGGAGGATTGGACGGCACAGGGGCTGGACTCTCTTCCTGTGGCGCTCCAGAGCTGAGAGGTCAGAGGTACCGCAAGCTCAGAGGCAGGGAAAGCCAAACAGCAGACCCGGACGTGAGGAGCCCCCCTACCCAGGCCCGAGATGGCCCCTACCCACACCGTCTCCAGGGAGGGACGCGGCAAGGCCCCGCTGTACGGATGAGGAAGCTGGGCCGCAGGGCGGAAGTGACCCATCCAGCCCTCCGTGTCGCCAAGGGGCAGAGCCAAGTCTGGAAGCCAGGCGACTTTAGGGGAAGCGCCTTCACTGGACCCGGTGACAGGATGGCAGTTCTCGGGGCAGGCGCGCTCCTGCTATAAATATGATGCTGACTCCTGGTGAGCTTAGCCTCCAGGCTCCCCTGCCCAGGCTCAGGGCCATAAATCCTGGAGCGGGCCACCTGCCACTGCGCTCCTGGGCTGGGGAATCGTCCTGACAACCCTAGCAGGGTACCGCGATTTTTGACAGGCTCTGAATCATTGGAGGCAATGTTGGGCTAGCAGCCTCCCAGATGAGAAGGGCCATTGCTCAGAGGAGAGCCAAAAAGTCCTGCAAGATGGCCAGCCTCCCCACCCCCAGGGGAGCAGGGTGGGATTTCCTAGAAAAGGCATCCGACCTGAGCTCTGCACAGACAGGGCCTAGGAAGCTGGGTTTGAAGCTCAACTCTACCACTGACCAGCTGGGTAACTTTGGGCAAGTCTGTTTGTCTCTCTGAGCTTTGGTTTCCTTAGTTATAGTGAAGTCTACGCCACTGACCTCCGGGGATTAAACAGACAATGCGTCCACAATGGCTGGGACACAAGACGCAGCAGACAGCTTGGTCCCTTTGGTTCCTTTTTTGGGTCACGGCTCATTGACTGGTTGAATAATAAAAACAACAGCTGACAATAAGCCTGGCATGGTTCTCAGTGTGCTGCATGCTCTTGGTCACTTAATTCTCCCTGGAACTTAAAGCACTGATATCCTATTATTGTCCCCATTTAACAGATGAGGAAACTGAGGTTCCACGCCCTTGAGTAATCTGCCCAAAGTCACACAGGTTGTGGGCACAGAGCTGAGAACTTTTCCTGCTGTCCACACGGGCACAGAGACTGATTACTGAGAACAGGTGGAAATATTTCACAGCAGCCTGCCTGGCCCAGTCGCTGCTACACAGAAGGAATCTGAGAAAGACTGGAATTGCAGACCACACACCCTAGGAGATTCCACTCCCACCCCGACCCCTACCTCTGCCATAAGCAAGCATGCATCCCTGCACCCAGGAGCTGTCTTTACTCCTGCCAACCTGGAGTGATCACAACCCAGCACATCAGACAGCAAAGACGGTCACACAGTACCCTACAGGCGGGAAGCCAGGAGTCGCCGGCCCAGCCAGGGTGGGCAGGGCAGGTCCAGCCTCCAATCCAGCGGACCTTCTCCCAACCCCGACAGGGAAGGCCGTCTGCCCCCAGGCTCCAGGCCACACACACACACATGCTCAGGACCCATTCCATCACCCTGATGGGTTAATATTGTCCTGGGCTTCCTGAAATACCCATCCCCACAGCAGGGTGGTTTTACAAGCTGCTAAAAGCAGGGCCATGTCCCCGGCGGAGGGAGAGAGCTATTCCGGGTTGGTGTCAGGTGTGGGCAGAGCCAGCCAGAAAAGGGCCTGTCTGCACCCCTGTACCCCCCCGCCCCTGCTGGGTCCTTTACAACCACTGCGGACAATTCCTGGCAGTCCGCGCCACTGGCACCCAGCAGAAGAGGGTGAGGTCAGGCAAGCTTTGTCGGTATCCCCCTCCCCAAACACACACACACACACTCTGTTCCATGCCTGACCCGGCCAGGCCCAGGCAGGGAACCGTGGCCGGCAGACACCGCGCAGGGTGGGGTCTCACGCTGTTGCCCCCAGCTCACCCCGAGGCCCTCTCTCCATCACAGTCTGACGTGTCCAGATTCTCCATGGTGGCGTTTGACGGGTAAGGAATCCGTGGGCCACAGTCATGGCTAAGGCAATGAGGCGCGGCCACAGGGGGCCCGGCAGGGCTGCCCAGACCCCAGGGCTTCTGGCACCAGCCCGGGACCTCCCACTTGCCGCTCCCACAGACACCGCTGAGCGCTCACCGCACACCTGCAGACGCTTGCATGCATCCTTGCTGTCAATCTTCACAGCCACCTGGGGGTTTGTTTTTACCGCCTCCTTCCTCACCTGGAGCCGCTGAGGCTCCGGGGCGTTCAGCCACTCACCCAAGGTCGCCCAACTCGGAAGTGAAGGAACGGGAATCGAAACTTGGGCAGCCTGACTCCAGAGTCCCCGAAATGTTCCCTGAATTAAGCCGTCTCCAGCCGCCCCCCAACCCCACCCCACCCCAGGCAGGTTCAGGGTGATGTCCACATCCGAGCTCGTCTTCAGCTGGACGGAGTCAGGGCCACAGTCAGGGACACGGGCAGCCAGCCCCCACGGTAGCCCCTCGCCTCGGGCAGGCCCGAGGGCATGTGGGCAGACCCCCGTGTCTGACCACCCGTCCGCCTGCCTGGGTCCCTGGCCATTTCCAACCTAGAGGGTTTCGGCACCCCTGGGTGGAGGGGGTCTGTCTTGTGTAGGCAGACCAGAAGCTCAGAACTTTCTGGTCTCAGAACTCTGGAGGTCTAATGGAAGCTGTGCGCTCCCCTGTCCCCCATCACCAAGTAAATGTTTATACACACACTCATTTTCACGTGGTTCCAGGAGCCGCACCCTGCGCCCACCCAGGGTCCAACGGCAGCCAGGGCCCCTGCGCCACGGGTGGGTCAGCTCCGCGGCCCAGATGACAGTCAGGAGGGTCCGCGGCAGAAACAGCTTCCTGCTCTCGCCCCACGGGGAAGCCGGGGCTGCGGCACCACTGAGCTTTGAGAGTCACGCACCTCCCGCCATACACACAGCCACCCCCACCCCCGCCCCAGGCGTCGGGCTGTCTCACGCTGTTGCCCCCAGCTCACCCCGAGGCCCTCTCTCCATCACAGTCTGACGTGTCCAGATTCTCCATGGTGGCGTTTGACGGGTAAGGAATCCGTGGGCCACAGTCATGGCTAAGGCAATGAGGCGCGGCCACAGGGGGCCCGGCAGGGCTGCCCAGACCCCAGGGCTTCTGGCACCAGCCCGGGACCTCCCACTTGCCGCTCCCACAGACACCGCTGAGCGCTCACCGCACACCTGCAGACGCTTGCATGCATCCTTGCTGTCAATCTTCACAGCCACCTGGGGGTTTGTTTTTACCACCTCCTTCCTCACCTGGAGCCACTGAGGCTCCGGGGCGTTCAGCCACTCACCCAAGGTCGCCCAACTCGGAAGTGAAGGAACGGGAATCGAAACTTGGGCAGCCTGACTCCAGAGTCCCCGAAATGTTCCCTGAATTAAGCCGTCTCCAGCCGCCCCCCAACCCCACCCCACCCCAGGCAGGTTCAGGGTGATGTCCACATCCGAGCTCGTCTTCAGCTGGACGGAGTCAGGGCCACAGTCAGGGACACGGGCAGCCAGCCCCCACGGTAGCCCCTCGCCTCGGGCAGGCCCGAGGGCATGTGGGCAGACCCCCGTGTCTGACCACCCGTCCGCCTGCCTGGGTCCCTGGCCATTTCCAACCTAGAGGGTTTCGGCACCCCTGGGTGGAGGGGGTCTGTCTTGTGTAGGCAGACCAGAAGCTCAGAACTTTCTGGTCTCAGAACTCTGGAGGTCTAATGGAAGCTGTGCGCTCCCCTGTCCCCCATCACCAAGTAAATGTTTATACACACACTCATTTTCACGTGGTTCCAGGAGCCGCACCCTGCGCCCACCCAGGGTCCAACGGCAGCCAGGGCCCCTGCGCCACGGGTGGGTCAGCTCCGCGGCCCAGATGACAGTCAGGAGGGTCCGCGGCAGAAACAGCTTCCTGCTCTCGCCCCACGGGGAAGCCGGGGCTGCGGCACCACTGAGCTTTGAGAGTCACGCACCTCCCGCCATACACACAGCCACCCCCACCCCCGCCCCAGGCGTCGGGCCTGCGGAAGGGGGTCCAGCCCCGCAGCTGCCTGCAGGCTGCTGGGCAGGGGGGGGGGGGGGGCCCCCCGTCCTCGGTGACCAGTGACCGGTGGCCTTGGCTCTGCAACCGGAGCCACGGTGGGTAAATATAGCGCTGCCACTCACCGGCTGAGGGGCCCTCGCCGTCCGACATGGTGCGGGAGGTGGGCAGGCAGCCAGCCACAGCCCGCGGGGACACTCGGGGACCTCAGCGGCTGTCGCCCACCTGGTGGGGCTCCCGGCTGCGTCCAGTTCCCAGGCGGCGTCCCGCCCCGGCAGGCCCAGCCACCACCACTGCCCCCCTCTCCGCCCCATGCTGGGCCGGGCAGATAAGGAGCTCCAGGGCCAGGAGCCTGCGGGATTGGTGGATAAATCTGGGCACTGCCCTCCCCTGCCCCCAGCCTCTCTGGCAAACTCAGAAGGTTGCCGGAGAGACCGCTGCATCCCTGGGCACTCAGTCAGGCTGCGAGAACCCTCTCTGCCAGCATGGGACCCCAGAGTGCCTGCAAGCTCTCTCCTGGGGACTGGTCCCACCCCCCGCAGTGAGGGGCACTTAGGGTCCTTGGAGAAGGATGAGAGTGAGTGATGCCACCCAGAGCTGCCACACTTGTCCCCTCTCTCGGCTCTCCCAGGCAGCCACCCCTATTGTCTCCACGTCACAGAGGGCATGAGCTATCCAAGGCCCCTCGGCAGGTTAGCAGTATGACCGGAGCTGGGCTCCGGAGCCAGCTGGCCCCAAGGTTGCCAGAAGGTGCGTCCCTTGCCTTTGTCTGGGGGTTGAGAGCTGCGGACAGCAGGGGCCCTTACTGTTCTAACTGCTCCACGTGTGCTGGGGGATGGAAAAGGATCCCCAAGGGCAGCCATGTGACTGTCTGACACAGAGAGGGTGCTCAGGAAATATCGGTTGAATGAACATACCGCAGCAAGCCCTTAGTAGGCACTTGCTCTGTCCTTGCCTTAAGAGCCAACCCACTTCTGCTCCTGGGTCCCCCACAAGGACCAGAGACCAGGGCAATGAGGCAGGTGGAGGGCTCTGGGCTGAGTTCCCAGGGCTGGGTGCCCGTGGCTGCCCACCCCCACCCACCACCCAGGCCCGAGGTCAGCACAGAGGGAGTGCGGTGACTGAAAGGGAAGGCTGGTATCAACTCCAGTCAGAGAAATCCTGGAGGGCTTCCTGGAAGAGCTGGCATTTGAGATCCATATTTGACGGATAAGAAAGCTTTTTTCAGGGGATGAGAAGACGTTCCAGGAAGAGAGACCAGTAGGTGTGAAAGTAAGAGGCAGGAAAGCTCAACTGGAGAGTGACACGGGTCCCTGAAGGTGTAGTGACCCCAAGGAGAGAAGAAGGTTGGTCTGAGTGGAAGGGGGGCATCCAGGGCTGGGGAAGCTAGGGTAGGCTTCCTGGAGGAGGGGGCAGATTTTGGTGCCTCAGAAAATGAGGGGCAGGCAGGGAATGGCATTCCAAGGCATCCAGCAGTTCTTCCATTGGCAGTGAGACCTTTCCCAGCCTGGAGACTGGGGGTGGGGGGGTGGTGTGTGAAGGCAAGAGGGGCCCCTTTCCAGAGATAGGGGTGAGGGGGCTTAGAGTCACACCAGCTGTCAGAGTGAACAGCAAAGAAATTCACTCCCTGGGAAGTGGGTCCAGGCCTCTTGGCCTGTGCTATCCCCTTGCTCAGGGATTCCCTGGCTTCTTCTCCAGTCTCCTCCTCTGGGAAGCCCTGTCTGATTGCCCCTAAAGGCCGGTCAGGGGCCCCTGAATTCTGCTCTGCAAACTCTGACCTCACTGCTCGTGAGGACGCTCCGTGCAGGTCACGGCCTGGTCCTGCCTGTTCCTACCTCTTGGTTGGCTCTTGCTCCTCTGAAAGGTGATGAGCTCACTGTCACTGGAGGTATGTAAGCAGGGCTGGACAGCCACTGGCTGGGGACACAGTGGAGAGTTCAAGCATCAGGGAGACTTAGATTAAGTGTCTCTGCAGTCCCTCCTGGGTAACTTGTCCTGGTCTCCCTGGACCTCTCCCTGTTTTAGCCCTGAAAGTCTTCATGCGTCCTGCAAAACTTCTGTCCCAGGCAAACCAGGACTGTTGGTCATCCTGGGTCCCTGCTAAACAAGAGTTTTATTTAAATGAAAAAAAAAAAACAAGACAGAACAAGACTGTCTCTGAAGCCCTAAACTGCCCTCCACCCCGCCCCAACCTCCTCCTTCCTTCCCACCATCTAGATGCTATCCTAAGACTGGGATTCTGGAGATAAAAGTGAACACCCAGCTGCCCTGTGCCTTCGGAGGGTGTGCAAGGAAGAAAGGAGGCAGGTCAGAAAGGACAGGAAGCTTCCCTGGGCCCCCCTACCTGCAGGGCCGGGGGGAGTCTCGCCTGCTGGGTCTGGAGGACTAACAAGATTCTGCAGCAGTCTGTGACCCCAGGGAGGGGCTGGGACCGGCTGGGACAACGTGCCCAGGCCTCCACCCTGCTTTCCCCTGGAGCTGCAGCAGCAGGACACAAGTGGGTTAAGACCGGCCTCGCTGTGTGGCCTTGGGCCAGTTGTGGTCCCTCTCTGTGCCACCAATGCCACATCGGTGGAGCATTTACGAGCACCTCCTGTACCCAGCCCTGGGCCAGGCTTGGGGGCAGGGACCCCACAGATTCCCTGCCATCAGACATGCCCAGTCCCGGGGAGGGAGCCGTGGCTCGCACGCTGGGCTGATGACGGCTCCTTTGTGTGTGTTCTGCAGTGCGTGCTCAGGGCCCCTCAAGACTGCCAGAGGCCAGGCCAGGTGCCATGGGCTTGCCCAGCACTGGACAAACCACCGGGTGACAGAAGAGCCCCACCAAGGCCCCTGGCGTCCTCGGCAGAGGCCTCGCCTCTCCCACTGCCACGTGGGCCACAGCACCAGAGCTGGGGGAGCGTGATGTCAGAGGGGCCGGGCCCCCGTGCCAGCTTCCCCTGCCCTCCTTGGTGACCGGGACGAGCTGACCCCCGCCTCGGTTTCTCACCTGGAAGTGGGAGGGGCCTTCACTGAGGACCGGCACCAAGGCCGAGAGGTGCCTCCCACTCTGCAGCAGTCTGTCTGTCTGTCTGCTCCTGAGTCCCACCCAAACCAGCCGCCTGGGGTCCACCCGGCTGGAGCCGGCTCCCTGTGCGCAGGCCACTTCCTCTTCCTGTCCCGGCCCCAAGTCCCTTCCTGTTTTCTTTAGTGTGGGAATGTGTCCTAGGGAAAAAACAACCTGACTCCTCAGCTCTGGAGGTCACTGCGTGCGTGTCTGTGAACACGTGCGGCAGTGGCGTGGTGCACACCTGTGTGCATGGGAGTGCGTGTGTGCGTGTGCACATTCCTGTGTGTGCAGAGGCGGGTGTGCACGTGTGTGTGCAGTGTGTACTCTTGCGCCTCTACCCCATGTCTGCTCGGTCATCGGTGTCCCTGTCGTCGGACAGCAACCAGGCTGGTGTGGTCTCGGGTCCTGAATGTCTGATGCCACTTCAGTCACCCACGGGCACTCATGCTGGGGCCTGAGTGGGATGTGGGCACAGCCTCATGGGGGGCTCACGGGCATGTGGGGGGCAGCGGGGTGAGGGCAGGGCCAGGGAGGAGCAGGCAGGCACCTAGACAGGGAGCCGACACCCGGGCAGGAAAAGGGTCAGCTTCAGGGTGGAGGTCAGCCCTGGCCCAGAGCTTGGAGTACCCGGGGAACAGACGAGGCGTGAGACAGGGCCAGGGGGCAGGCGGGCTGCCCTGCGGCCTTGGCAGTCAGCCGGAGTTGAGGTGCTGGAAGGGAACAGAGGGTTGAGGGGGTAGCCCTGAGCTGGGGTCCCTCCCAACCCTCCCCCACACTGTGTGGTCTCAGGGGGAAGCCGCGCTCCCCTTCCCAGGGGAGGGTGACCACCAGCCTCTCAGTGACCTCGTCTGGGGACCGTGAGCCCTGCACCTTCCCACACCCCCATACCTGCTCCTCCACCAGCCTCCCGAGTTCCCACTGTTCGGCCAACCTGCACCGGCGCTGGGAGCGAGGGGACCCGGGAGGGTTGGAGGGTCAGGGCTGGCCTGATCAGAGGCGGGAGGGCATCGGAGCATGGCGGGGTCAAGGCAGAGGTCCAGCTTTCCAGGGGCCCCAGCTGGGTCTCAGGGGTCCCGGCACCTCCCTCCCGCTGGAGACCTGCCTCCCTGGGCCTTGGGGCCTCCTATAAATAGAGGCAGGAAGGTTTCAAACAAGGAGCTTCACCTGGGGCGTGGGTGGCCATGACTTGAAGAAGGGCAGAGGACGTGCCCATTGGTGGATCCCCCACCCCGTGTGCGGCCCGGGGCAGGCCACCTCACCTGTCGGGGTTAGGATGGGGTGTGCGGGTATTGTAATACCTCCTGGGTCTGCCCACCACCTTAGCTTAAAACAGGTCACAGCAGACGCACCCAGAGGCACGCAGCCCGAGACACGCAGATGTGGACGCTGAGACCCACACACTCACCTCAGTGTATAAGGCAGAGGTACACAGAGATGGGGAGACCCCAGACACACAGAGATACATGAGAGGCACGAAGTGAAGCTGTCGGTCAGTCAGTCGTGTCTCTTTGCGACCCCATGGACTGTAGCCCGCCAGGTTCCCCTGTCCAAGGAATTCTCCAGGCAAGAATACTAGCGTGGGTTGCCATTCCCTTCTCCCAGGGATCTTCCTGACCCAGAGACTGAACTCGGGTCTCTTGTATTGCAGGCAGATTTTTTACCATCTGAGCCACCAGGGAAGCCCATGAATGGACATATATGCATGCAGCTTGTTCACGTGCACACATGCACACACACACACACACACACACACACACACACACACACTCCAGTGTAGCCCTGGGAGCTGGTTTCCCGCACCCAAGGCCCCCTTAAGTTGGCGACCGCCTGGGTGGCCTTGGGTGAGCCTCCCGTCTCCAGGCTCCTGGCCAGGAAAGAAGCCTGAGGGACCCGTTAGCTGCTCTGGGGGTCCCCAGGGTGTAAGGGCGTGTGTGGGTTCCCTGGGGCAATCTCCTTCCCCTGGGTGGGAGCCAAGGAGCTGCCATCACTTGGTGGGGGTGGGGGGGAGCAGGCCTCCTCCTCAGGTTGTTGGCCTCACAACAGGGATGAGGTCCCCAGGAACAGTGAGGCTCCACCATTGGGACCTTGTCTGTAGAAAGGGGCCCAGGGTCACAGTACAGCTGGGCCTGGGGCTGGCTAAGCAGCAGGGGCTCGATGGGTGAGCCAACCCCATCATCCCAGACTCCTCCTCAGCCAGGATCCCAGGGCCGCCCGGAAGCCCTGCTCCTGGGCTGGGGGAGGCAGGGGACTGCCCCCAATGCATCGCCGCCCTTGCCTCCCCCGCCAATCCTGGACCAGCAGAGCTGGGCCCGAGGACAGGGAATGGGGAGAAGAGACAAGCCTTTGCCCCTGCCCACCTGGCATTGACTCTGGGGCCCTCCATATCCCACCTGGGAGGCCAGGCTTCTGAATGAAAGGCCCTGGACCACTCCCACCCCCCCACCTCCTGCCTGGCCTCTCCATCCTGAGGCCCGTGGAGCCTCCTCCCAGGCAGGCCTGGGACCCGGGCATGGCAGACGGGGGCTGCCTAACCCCCGAGCCAGCCAAGAGCGGGAGGCTCAGGCCTCCGCTGGTCCCTGTCCTCCGCAGAGACCTCAGGGACCCCACCCTGGGGGTGACCACTCTGCATGACTGGCGGGGTCCAGCTCCGCAGCTGAGGCTGCCTAAGCTGGGCAAGACCAGGAAGGTAACCATGGTTTTCTCCGGGGAGAAGGAAGTGAGGGAGAGCCATGCTCTGGGAGAAATGAGCGTTTTTAAAGCTCCAGACCATCTGTCCCTACGGTTTCCCTGATTCAGAGAAATGACCCTCCTGGGTAAGTCTCCCGTCGCCTGCCAGAAATACCCCCAGTGTCTGCCCCTCCCCCGGCCAGACTTATTTTTGGACATCCAGCCAGAAATGTCTGGGACTGTCTGGAGCCCAGGGTAAGGTCTAGGCAGATGTGCATTTAGGGGGTCGAGACCCTCCTTGGGGTCACACACTGGTCAGGAAGCCCCCTGAAAACGCAGGATTCTCGCCTCAGAGGAGAGCAAGCATCTGTGCAGTGGGGTGCGACGCAGGACCAAGCCCCAGCTTGAGACCCTCTGGCCCCTGCCCTGAGGTCACCTGCAGGCGGCCAGCCCCTCTCGTGATAGCCTGGACTGTGTTTGTGGGGTCCCACCGGCTGGAGCTCCCTGACCCTGGACCAGGGTAGAGGGACAGCAGGCCTGCTTGGCCGAGACCACCAGGAACCCCATCCACAGCTGCCTGGCGGGGCAGCTCGCTGTGGTCTTCTGCCCACCCACGTGGGCTGCCACCGAGGCCCCGCATGGCAACTCCATCCAGGCCGCGGCTGGGCGGGGCCACACCGGCAGACAAGGCTCCCGAGGCCACGCCCCCACCTGGCCTGGCCAGAGATACCCCGGGGGTCACCCCCCAAAATCTCTCGACCCTTGGGGGCGGGGAGGGCACAGGGAGATGACGTCCAGGGAGCATAAAATGCAGTTGGGGGTGTTGCAGCAGCTCAGCACTGGGGAATAAGGGGCGCTCGGGTGAGTGTGCAGGCTGGAAGCGTCCTGAGGGTAAGCGTGTAGACCCGTTGCACCTTGTCCAGGCTGACGGAGAGGCGGCGAGCCGGGAAAGGACCATCGCTGCCCGCCGTCCTGCGGGAAGGAACGGCAGGGCAGAGAGAGGACCAGAGCCACCTGGTGGGCCGCAGCAAACAGCCTGAGCCCGGACGTGTTTCTCTCCCCCACCCCCCTAACCCCCAGACCGTTTCTGGGTGAGTCCAGACAGCCCAGTTCGTCCCACCACGGGTCTGCCAGTATCGCCCCCGCCAGACCCAGGCATCCTCACCGGAGAGGGAAGAGGGAGGCACCGAGTGATCGCCGCACCCCCACGCGCGGCAGCGCCCCGGCCGCCCCACCAGCCTGACCTTCGCCCGTCTCAGTGGCCCCGGCTCTGCAATGGGGACTGCGATGCCCGCCTCCCCACCTCCATCCCAGGGTCACTGGAGGCCCCAGACCACCCACGCCTGACCGGGGGGCGGCCAGCGTCACACCCTCTCGCCCTGACCGCTCCTTCGGGAGGCTGGGCTTGCTGGCGTCGCCTCGAGTCCCTGGCCCTCCGGACCTCCGGACCCTCGGAGCGACGGAGAGGCATCGTCCACACGGCCAGGGGCCGGACGCGGATCCGAGCGCTGCGCCGGGGCGCCACCATGCGTCCCTTCTGGGAACTGCACGGCCCGGCCTCCTCCCCTCTCTGGAGGGAACAGCTATCAAGATGCCGCTGAGGTTGGGTGTGCAGCCATCGCCCACTGTGGAAGACTCTGTGCGGGGCACCATCCTCGGGGGACGCTCTTAACTCTCGCACCAACCTTAGGATGTGGGTAATATTATCTGTCCTCCCTTATGATGGAGAGACTGGGGGCCAAGCCCCATAACCAGTGACAGGGTAGCATTTGACCCCAGGAGGTCAGGCTGCAGGACCTTGGTCTTAATCCCGTCCATCTTGTCTGGGCTCCAGGGGCTGGTACAAGCCCTGCGCACCCTGGGGACTCCTGTGACGTGAAAGTCGCTCAGTCGTGTCCGACTCTTTGTGACCCCATGGACTATACAATCCATGGAATTCTCCAGACCAGAAAACTGGAGTGGGTAGCCTTTCCCTTCTGGGGATCTTCCCAACCCAGGGACTGAACCCAGGTCTCCCTCATTGCAGAAAGATTCTTTACCAGCTGAGCCACCAGGGAAGCTTGGATCTCCTGGTGGGGGGGCCTTGAAAATTTTCCGGTCCCCACCCCATAGGCTGGTCCAGCTGGCACAGCCGTCTCAGAACCACAGAAGGTTCTGGCCTTCCCTCCGATGCCCCTCCCCCCAAGGCAGGCAGATGGAAACCGAGGGGGTGGTGTGTAGCTTGATAAGGGCCCAGCTTAGAGCTCGGGTCTGGCGGGGGGCTGGGAGAGCATAGGACCTTCACTCAGCAAAGAATCTGCAGCCACAGCTGCACCCAGAGGTCCGACACCCTGCCCAGAGGTGCAGGTGCAGCTGCTCTAGCGGCCCTAGCCACGTCTAGCGGCTCTATCCCAGTGCCCAGCAGGTCACTGCCTCCCCCGAGCCTCAGTTTTCTCATCTGCTAAATGGGAAGATCCCTAGGAGCCATTATTCAAGACTGCAGCAAGGGCTGAGGAGCAGATGTACAGCAAACAGACGTACAGGACACCCCAAATCCACACCCTCCTGGGTGTAGTGGGAGAGGCGGGGGAATCTGTCTGGGGCACGTAGCCCAGGCAGGGAGTCCGGGACAGTTTCTTTCTTTTTTTAATTGGCTAACTTATTTCTGGTGTTTTAGTTTGTGCTGGTTCTTCACTGCTGTGTGTGGGCTTTTTCTAGTTGAGGCGAGTGGGGACTACTCTCGAGAGGCAGCACGCAGGCTTCCGACTGCGGTGGCTTCTCCTGTGGCAAAGCCCAGGCTCTAGACGACAGGCTTAGGAGCTGCGGCGCCCGGGCTTAGCTGCTCCGCGGCATGCGGGATCATCCCAGACCGGGGATCGAACCTGTGTCCCCTGCACTGGCAGGCAGATTCTTATCCACTGTACCGCCAGCGGAGTCCGGGGGCAGCTTGTTTTTCCTAGACAAACTCCCGAATGCTCAAGGAGGAACTGGGGGTGGCCCTTGCCTTGGGCAGGCCCAGAGGACACGGTGGGGCCAGGTTTTCCTGCCCCTTGGCCACCCCTTGGCCCTGAGCAGGAAGGGGAAATTTCTTTACCTGCCCACTGCCATGAGGGTTGCAGTCTCACTGCCTGGGCCCCAGAGGTCGGGAGGGGCAGCCCTGTGCCAAGAGATGCAAAGGGTGCAGTGGGCATTCATGCTCAGCGGCACCAGGCTGCCCCCAAGAGAGGTCCCGGGGGCTCCGGCCTGTCGGGGGCCCTCTGGGGTGTCCATGGCCTTGTTGGGAGCAGACTAGACCACAAAGGCCCCGGGGTCCCCGAGCCCCTCAATTCAAGCTCTCAACACTGCCCACAGTCCCAGCCTCACCCCAGGAGCACAGTCTTCCATACAAGGGAACGGGCTTCTAATAAAACCGCCTGGGAACCTGGGCGGTCTTCTCCCAATGTGGCATCGTCTGGGCATCTCCGGGGGCAGCTTCCAGAGGTATGTTGGCCCTCAGAGAGATCAGTCTCAACATGGCCCCCATTTTACAGATGAGCAAATGGAGGCTGGAGCATCCTGGCCCAGTCTGGCCATCCATATTTGCAATCAACACATACTTATTTATTGAGCATCGACTGTGCCAGGCCCTGGGTGGGCACAGGGGGCTCAGAGATGAATCACACGCAGGCCCTGCCCTCGAGGCACTCGGAGCCTGGCAGGGCAGTCGGTCACGTCAAAAGACACTCACGATACAGTGTGGTCAGTGTGGTGTTAGAGGTAGCACAGGTGATGGGGACGGGGGAGCACAGAGGAGGGGCCCCTGGCCCAGCCGGGGGATGCCAGGAGGGCTTCCTGGAAGAGGTGACACCTGAACAGGGCTTTAGGGCTGTCTCTTATACACATCTAGATGTGTATAAGAGACAGACCTGGGGGTTTGTTTTTACCACCTCCTTCCTCACCTGGAGCCACTGAGGCTCCGGGGCGTTCAGCCACTCACCCAAGGTCGCCCAACTCGGAAGTGAAGGAACGGGAATCGAAACTTGGGCAGCCTGACTCCAGAGTCCCCGAAATGTTCCCTGAATTAAGCCGTCTCCAGCCGCCCCCCAACCCCACCCCACCCCAGGCAGGTTCAGGGTGATGTCCACATCCGAGCTCGTCTTCAGCTGGACGGAGTCAGGGCCACAGTCAGGGACACGGGCAGCCAGCCCCCACGGTAGCCCCTCGCCTCGGGCAGGCCCGAGGGCATGTGGGCAGACCCCCGTGTCTGACCACCCGTCCGCCTGCCTGGGTCCCTGGCCATTTCCAACCTAGAGGGTTTCGGCACCCCTGGGTGGAGGGGGTCTGTCTTGTGTAGGCAGACCAGAAGCTCAGAACTTTCTGGTCTCAGAACTCTGGAGGTCTAATGGAAGCTGTGCGCTCCCCTGTCCCCCATCACCAAGTAAATGTTTATACACACACTCATTTTCACGTGGTTCCAGGAGCCGCACCCTGCGCCCACCCAGGGTCCAACGGCAGCCAGGGCCCCTGCGCCACGGGTGGGTCAGCTCCGCGGCCCAGATGACAGTCAGGAGGGTCCGCGGCAGAAACAGCTTCCTGCTCTCGCCCCACGGGGAAGCCGGGGCTGCGGCACCACTGAGCTTTGAGAGTCACGCACCTCCCGCCATACACACAGCCACCCCCACCCCCGCCCCAGGCGTCGGGCAGGGCGGGGGCGGGGGGGGGGAGGGGGGGGTTAGGGGGGAGGGGGAACTCGGAGTGGGTGAAGCAGGCAGTGGAGGGCCAGGGCCGGCTGGGAGCCAGCGTGGAGGGTGCTCCTGGGGATGGGGGTGGGGGAGCAGGGTGCCCAGGGCCCTGGCCGAGGAGTGCGGTCCCGCCCGGGCCCCTCAGCAGGGCGGGGGCGGGGGCGCCGGCTGCCAGCCCCGGGGCTGCAGCGTGCACAGCACGGGGTCCAGCGGCTTGAGCGTGGCCTGCTCCTGCAGCCCGAATCGCTGCCCGGGCACCAGCCGGAACTCCAGCCTCTGCAGCAGCTTGGCCATGACCACCTTCACCTCCATCTGTGCGCGCAGCGGGCGGGGAGGGTGAGTCAGCCGCGTGGATGGGGGAGTGAGGCGCCGTGGCTGCCTGGGGCCCCAGCCCCCAGCCCCGGGGACCCTGGGGCAGCAGGGGGCTCTGAAGTGCTTCCCAGACCAGACGCCACCCCGTGGTCCCCTCTGGGCCAAAACCCCGCGGCTGGCCTCCTACCTGAGCAAACTGCTGCCCGATGCAGGAGCGGGGTCCCAGCGAGAAGGGGAAGTAGGTGAACTTGGGCCTGCGAACGGGAGGGAGGCGTCAGGAGGCCACAGTCGTGACAAGGCCGCCCCTGTGATGACGGCTTTGGGCCGGGGCTGCTTTTGACCACGCTAAAGACATCACCAGCTGACTCCGCTGAGCTCTGGGTCAGTGTTTTCTCATTTCATCCTCCACCGGGCCTTCCAGAAGGAGCTGTGATTGGTCCCGTTTCACAGATGGAGGAATTGAGGCTCAGAGAGGCAAAGCCACTCCCCCAAGATCCTACGTCACTCGGTCCGCTTACTCAGCCGGTCACGTGTCCTGCTCCAGGCAGTCTGGGTCTGGACTCAGACCCCATTAGAGCTGTTGTACTTAAAAGCGGTCACTCTAGAGGGAGCTGTTGGTATTCCCATTTCTCAGATAGGATCATCTGGGCTGGGGAAGGCTCAGCCACTTGCCCAAGTCACAGGGCTTTCCAGTATAAAGGCCTGGTTGTAAGCACACGCTTTAAAACCAGTCTGAGTCCTTGCTGGCTATGCCTCCTTGGGCGAGTTACCTAACCTCTCTGAGCTGTGATTCCTTCCCTCTAAATGGGGGCAGAGTGGGGCTCCCAGCTCCCTCGCAGTGACCAGTGGTCATGGCAGCTCAGACCAGAGGCCGCTGGGGCCGTCCTCCCACCAGGCCCCCACTCGCCGACAGCTTGAAGACAGACTTACTTGGGTGCTTTGGGGCCGAAGCGATCCGGGTTGAAAGTCAGAGGATCCTCAAAGTATGTGTCCATCCGCCCCATGACGTAGGTGCTGAACTGCCGGGCAGAGGGTCCGCTTGTCTCTGGGTCCAAGGGTAGGTCCCCTCGCACCTCCCCCACCTGGTGCAGTCACCCAATGGGGAGACTCGGAGCAGAGTACCCCCTCCTCGACTCCCCACCACCCCGCCCACCTCCCCACCACCTCTGGGGGCCAAGCCCCATAACCAGTGACAGGGTAGCATTTGACCCCAGGAGGTCAGGCTGCAGGACCTTGGTCTTAATCCCGTCCATCTTGTCTGGGCTCCAGGGGCTGGTACAAGCCCTGCGCACCCTGGGGACTCCTGTGACGTGAAAGTCGCTCAGTCGTGTCCGACTCTTTGTGACCCCATGGACTATACAATCCATGGAATTCTCCAGACCAGAATACTGGAGTGGGTAGCCTTTCCCTTCTGGGGATCTTCCCAACCCAGGGACTGAACCCAGGTCTCCCTCATTGCAGAAAGATTCTTTACCAGCTGAGCCACCAGGGAAGCTTGGATCTCCTGGTGGGGGGGCCTTGAAAATTTTCCGGTCCCCACCCCATAGGCTGGTCCAGCTGGCACAGCCGTCTCAGAACCACAGAAGGTTCTGGCCTTCCCTCCGACGCCCCTCCCCCCAAGGCAGGCAGATGGAAACCGAGGGGGTGGTGTGTAGCTTGATAAGGGCCCAGCTTAGAGCTCGGGTCTGGCGGGGGGCTGGGAGAGCATAGGACCTTCACTCAGCAAAGAATCTGCAGCCACAGCTGCACCCAGAGGTCCGACACCCTGCCCAGAGGTGCAGGTGCAGCTGCTCTAGCGGCCCTAGCCACGTCTAGCGGCTCTATCCCAGTGCCCAGCAGGTCACTGCCTCCCCCGAGCCTCAGTTTTCTCATCTGCTAAATGGGAAGATCCCTAGGAGCCATTATTCAAGACTGCAGCAAGGGCTGAGGAGCAGATGTACAGCAAACAGACGTACAGGACACCCCAAATCCACACCCTCCTGGGTGTAGTGGGAGAGGCGGGGGAATCTGTCTGGGGCACGTAGCCCAGGCAGGGAGTCCGGGACAGTTTCTTTCTTTTTTTAATTGGCTAACTTATTTCTGGTGTTTTAGTTTGTGCTGGTTCTTCACTGCTGTGTGTGGGCTTTTTCTAGTTGAGGCGAGTGGGGACTACTCTCGAGAGGCAGCACGCAGGCTTCCGACTGCGGTGGCTTCTCCTGTGGCAAAGCCCAGGCTCTAGACGACAGGCTTAGGAGCTGCGGCGCCCGGGCTTAGCTGCTCCGCGGCATGCGGGATCATCCCAGACCGGGGATCGAACCTGTGTCCCCTGCACTGGCAGGCAGATTCTTATCCACTGTACCGCCAGCGGAGTCCGGGGGCAGCTTGTTTTTCCTAGACAAACTCCCGAATGCTCAAGGAGGAACTGGGGGTGGCCCTTGCCTTGGGCAGGCCCAGAGGACACGGTGGGGCCAGGTTTTCCTGCCCCTTGGCCACCCCTTGGCCCTGAGCAGGAAGGGGAAATTTCTTTACCTGCCCACTGCCATGAGGGTTGCAGTCTCACTGCCTGGGCCCCAGAGGTCGGGAGGGGCAGCCCTGTGCCAAGAGATGCAAAGGGTGCAGTGGGCATTCATGCTCAGCGGCACCAGGCTGCCCCCAAGAGAGGTCCCGGGGGCTCCGGCCTGTCGGGGGCCCTCTGGGGTGTCCATGGCCTTGTTGGGAGCAGACTAGACCACAAAGGCCCCGGGGTCCCCGAGCCCCTCAATTCAAGCTCTCAACACTGCCCACAGTCCCAGCCTCACCCCAGGAGCACAGTCTTCCATACAAGGGAACGGGCTTCTAATAAAACCGCCTGGGAACCTGGGCGGTCTTCTCCCAATGTGGCATCGTCTGGGCATCTCCGGGGGCAGCTTCCAGAGGTATGTTGGCCCTCAGAGAGATCAGTCTCAACATGGCCCCCATTTTACAGATGAGCAAATGGAGGCTGGAGCATCCTGGCCCAGTCTGGCCATCCATATTTGCAATCAACACATACTTATTTATTGAGCATCGACTGTGCCAGGCCCTGGGTGGGCACAGGGGGCTCAGAGATGAATCACACGCAGGCCCTGCCCTCGAGGCACTCGGAGCCTGGCAGGGCAGTCGGTCACGTCAAAAGACACTCACGATACAGTGTGGTCAGTGTGGTGTTAGAGGTAGCACAGGTGATGGGGACGGGGGAGCACAGAGGAGGGGCCCCTGGCCCAGCCGGGGGATGCCAGGAGGGCTTCCTGGAAGAGGTGACACCTGAACAGGGCTTTAGGGAGTGAGCAAGAGTTAGGGTGTCTGGCAGAGGGAGTGGTCTGTGCAAAGAGGCGGGGTGG
>SJYT01076621.1:501764-521684 GCA_006410635.1 Cephalophus harveyi
CCACCCCAGGCCTGCCTCTCTCTCTCTCTCTGATCAGTAGTGCAGTGTCCTCTCCTTTCAGCCCAAGTGAGGCCCCTTCAAATGCAGATGCACCTTTTCCAAGCCCACCCAGGCTGGGAGCCCAGCACCACCTCTGAGCAGCCGGCCATGACACCGCGGGGCCCATCTGCGGCTTCGCTCACCTCCGGCTGAAGGCCAGGTCCATGACCCTCCGCTGTTTGTGCCAGCGCTCATAGTCACATTCGGACACCAAGCCTTGGCCAAACAGCCTGCAAGAGAGACAGACGCTTGACGTGAGAAACGAGGTGAAGAAATGAGGACTGACCGCCTGGCGGAGTCAGCTCGCCTTTCATTCAGGGTAATGAGAATGTACTGGACCCAGACAGTGGGAACAGTTATGCAGGTGGAGAATGTACAAAATCCAGTGTGGTTAAGAAAGTAGGTTTTATGTGATGTGAATTTACCATAACAAATACATAAGAAACGGGGTGGCTGTGTGTCCCAACCTCTGTGACCCCCCTGTTCCCGCCTGGAGGGGAAAGGAGGACCGGGCAGCTGCTGAAGACAAGAGCGGTGCCCACCACGGATGGCCCCTGTTGTGTGCCTGGCAGCCGGCGTATTGGGACTGAACGCTACATCCAACATTCTGGACCCGTGGGCCCACCACTAGCAGCCGGAGGCCCTCCCAGACTGCCCCCCGGGACCCCCTCGAGTCCTACCTCTCGCCAAACACAGTCTGGATCGCGTGGTACATCTTGGAGTCCTTGTTGTACTTGGTTGACATCAGGAACTTCTAAATATCCCCGAAAAAGCAACATGAGTTTGTGCCTCCATGAGAGGCTGCAGAGGACTCAGCAGTTTTCTGGGCTCTTGTGAAACACACCTCCAAAAAGCCACCCTGAGCCTAGTGCCAGCGACAGTGGGAACACCCATACGTGTGATCTCACCTACTTCCTCCAGAAGTCCTGTCTTTCCGGGATGAGGGAAGCGGGGCACAGAGGGGTGAGGGGATTTTTTTCCTGTGGTCACACATCTGGGGAATGATGTCGGGGAGGGGGCTTCCTCACTCCAACACCCACGCTCAGGAGCCCATACCACACCACCCTGCACAGTGGCTAAAACAAGAAAAGGCATGGGCTGCTCTGAAACCAGAATAGGAAAGGGGGAAAACCTGGTGGGAGGGCTTCTAGGACACAGGAGAGGCACTCAGCAAAGATTCAGTGTTGTTAGTGCCAACCTAACCGTGGAAGTCAAGGAAGGCTTCCTGGAAGAAGGGTCCACTTCCTCACCAAGAGCAGGATGGTAGCAACAGTAACCTTAGCAAACAGCTTTTGAGGCAGCACCGCCCAGGGTTTGACAGCTCAGGCTGTGGACTCTGCTGGCTTAAATTTGAATCTGGGCTCAAAGATCTTTCCTCTACTGCTTGCTAACTCTATGACCCTAGGTGAGTTACTCACCTCCTCTGCCCCTGTTTTCTTATTTTGCAAGATGGGAATCAGGAGAGTGCCTGCCTGGTAGGGCTGCTGTGCGAGTAAGTGAGCTCCACGTGGAGAGCGTGGAGAAAGGCGCCTGGACACAGCAGGTGCTCTGCAAGCTCCAGAACGCAATGGCATCCTGCCGTTCAATTAAGGCCCGATCATCCCTAAGACGTGGGTGGCATTGCTATGCTCTTCTTACATCGAAATGAAAAACTGGCCCAAAGTCACAGACATGGTAAATGGTGGACACAGGATTTGAAATCAGGCAGTTTGATGAAGTCCAGCATTCTTTAAAGGAATAAAGCTAACATGATTGAAAAAAAAAACCTCTTGCTAGTCTGTTCAAGAAGATAAAACTGAAATTGCTATTCTTAGGAACAAAACAGAACAACACCTCAGAGCTAGTATACATGATAAAGATAATAAATAAATATGGCAGACAACTTTAGACCAGTAATTTCAACAATTCAGAAGAACTAGGCAAATTCCTTGAATGACACAAAACTCAAGAAAATATAAAAAATCCAAATGGCCATATATCAATCTTAAAAATTGATTGTATAACTTAAAGAAAACAGAAAACACTTCTCTTAAACAAAATGACAGGCGTAGATGGCTTCACTGGTAAGTTCTAGCAAACATTCAAGGAAGAAATAACACTACATCTATTTAAACTCTTCCAAAAAACAGAGGAGAGCAAACATTTCCCAACTCATTTTATGAGGCCTATCAACCTGATTCCAAAGTCAGGAATCAAGAATAAATACAGAAACAAAAGTTCTTAACAAAAGATGTGTAAACTGTGTCCATGTAAATTCATGGGGGCGACTGAACTGAACTGAACTGAACTGAACCAGGAACAAATTGTATCATGCCCAGGAATGCAAGGTTGGTTTAACACTTGAATGCTAGTCAATGTAATTCATCATATTAATATATATCTTTCAATTTATTTTCTCATTGAACATCATGAAGGTCTCATGTATGGCTTTTGGTAGCATGCTTTAAAAAGTCTTAAACTGTGTCTGAATTTGCAATGAGGTTTTTTAAAAATAATAATAATAAAATGACTTTTAACATTCTGTTGGAGACATCACGGTCATTCCACTTGTCTTGTGATCTAGGCACAGAGTTGTATTTTATCCCTCTTAATCACCACAGCCACCCTCGAAGCAGAGCACCACACTCACAAGTCAGCTTGGTACCCGCTAGGAAAATACTGAGCACTTGCTGTACACCAAGCATGGGCTGGGCGGCTCACATGCATTATTTCAGCTCATTCTTATAACCATCTGCGAGAGCAGCAGCATCCCTATTTGACAGACAAGGAAACGATGGCCCAGAATGACAAAGTAAATTGTCCGAGGTTCCACAGCCAGTTGGCGGCAGAGCCCAGTTCTGCCAACTTCAAAGTAGACTGTCTGATGCCCATTCTCAGTACCAACGTGGCTGGCAGATGTGATCCTGCACATACTACAGGCCAGCTAATGCTGTCTGCTTTCGTTTCCTCGCTTCCAAGATGAGGACCGGAAAGAGTCCCTACCAATTAAATGGGTTCATAATTGGAAAGTACACAGAAGTGCATGCTGAAGCAAAATTTGACCCTTTATTTATTCCTTCATTTGTTAACCTCAGATATGCAGATGACACCACCCTTATGGCAGAAAGTGAAGAGGAGCTAAAAAGCCTCTTGATGAAAGTGAAATGAAGAGTTGACTCACTGGAAAAGACTCTGATGCTGGGGGGGATTGGGGGCAGGAGGAGAAGGGGACGACCAAAGATGAGATGGCTGGATGGCATCACTGACTCGATGGACGTGAGTCTGAGTGAACTCCGGGAGATGGTGATGGACAGGGAGGCCTGGCGTGCTGCGATTCATGGGGTCGCAAAGAGTCGGACACGACTGAGCGACTGAACTGAACTGAACTTGTTAAACAAATGGATCAACATTTCCTTCTCATCAGAGCCTTAAAAGAGAGGAGTTACAGCCCCAGCTCGCAGAGGAAGGAACTGCTAAGAGAGGTGGACTAACTGGACGTACGTGCACCAGTTCCCAACCCAGAAGAGTCGAGCAATAACTCACTGTCCACATCAAACAGCCCTGCTTTTAGGAGCCATCCACCTCCCACCGCTACCAACAAGAGGTGGGTGGTTAGAGAGGAAGATGCTGTTCCCTTTGGGATCCTTGGGGACCAGCCCAGATCCGTGTGACTCTGCAATGTCTCTCCCACAGTCCCTGGGGGAGCATTTCATGCCCCCAACCAGGGGAGGGGTGGGCTCTCTTTCAAATCCACGCCGTTTCCTACCTTGACCGACTCGGGGCTCGTGACGATGACCGAGGTTTTGTGGAAGACATTGACCCGCACGACGGGCCCGTATTTCTTAGCCCTGGAAACCAAAGTGATGCAAAGGAAGCTGTCAACTACCAGAGATGTGCACATCATCAGATCAACCCGGGCTCAGCTGGAGAAACAGGGCATCCCATTCCAGGCGTGGGGCTGTCAACTTTGCTGAATTGCATCCCCCTCTGGCCTCAGTTTTCACATCCATGAAAACAGCGTTTCTACTCTTCTCCTTTGCCCCAAAATGTTGTGCTGGGAATCAAGCAATATCATAGCTTTGAGAAATGTAAAATTCCACCCCAAACACCAATGACTGTTATATAGTCACACACCCACCCAATTTACAGATGAAGAAACTGAGGCTCAGACAGCTTCCAATGTTTGGTCTAAAGCCATGCAAAGTTGGCTAAAGGCAGAACTTGCCTTCTTCTTCATTTTCTTCTTTTTTTTTTTTGGCCATACCACATTTAGTTCCCCAACTAGGGATTGAACCCATGCCCCTTTGTTGGAAGCATAGACTTTTAACCACTGGACCACCAGGACTTCCCGGAGCTTGCCTTCTGAACCTGCCTTGTATGAACCTGCCTCTCTACCTAGAAGAGGAACTACTGGGGGTGAGAATGGCCTGGGCCAGGGAGGGGAGTGTGTGCTGGTGGGGGTTGGGGGAAGCTGGCCCATGAGCAGTGGGGGCTGGGGTAGGAGCAACAAATACCAAGTTAGGACCCACCAATCCAAAAACACATCTTGGAGCACGCGGCCACAAACCTCATCCTTTTTCCAAAAGTAGGGGAGGTGTCCTAGAAGGAAACTAGAAGAAATGGGAAACATTAAGGTCTCTGGAAGTCACCATCAAAGAGTGCTCCCTTCCCCATAGGACCTTGTGGAGTCGGTATTATCAGGCCCACTTCACAGATGGGAGGACTGAGGCACGGAGAGGTACAGCCCTGGCTCAGGGTCACCAGGCAGGATGCAAATCCCAGTCTGACTGGCTCCAGAAGTTTTATTAGAAAAATATAGAAGAATAAAACCATCTCCCTGGTGCAGAAATTGGGGGTTGGCATGAGGAATAATATTTTGGCCACCTGATGCAAAGAGCCAACTCATTGGATAAGACTCTGATGCTGGGAAAGACTGAAGGTAAAAGAAGAGGGTGACGGGAATGAGATGGTTGGATAGCATCACTGACTCAATGCACATGAATCTGAGCAAACTCTGGGAGATAATGAAGGACAGAGAAGCCTGGCATGCTGTAGTCCATGGGGTCGCAAAGAGTCAGACATGATTGAACAACTGAACCACAGTGGGGAATAACCTGAGACATTCACTGAACATTTATTAAATGCCGGGCACCGTGGTGAGCCTGACTCCATCTGAACTCCTCACACCTTCTAGAAGCAGGTCTATTACTAACCCAGTTAACAGGCAGGGCAACTGAGCCTTGGAAAAGGAAGTCACCTGGCCCCAGGTGCATGGCTGGTACCCGGGTGCCCTGCAGCCCTTCTCTGCTGCTGCTGCTGCTAAGTCGCTTCAGTCATGTCCGACTCTCTGCGACCCCACAGACGGCAGCCCACCAGGTTCCCCCATCCCTGGGATTCTCTAGGCAAGAACACTGGAGTGGGTTGCCATTTCCTTCTCCAATGCATGAAAGTGAAAAGTGAAAGTGAAGTCGCTCAGTCGTGTCCGACTCTTCGTGACCCCATGGACCACTCTCTGCGACCCCACAGACGGCAGCCCACCAGGTTCCCCCATCCCTGGGATTCTCTAGGCAAGAACACTGGAGTGGGTTGCCATTTCCTTCTCCAATGCATGAAAGTGAAAAGTGAAAGTGAAGTCGCTCAGTCGTGTCCGACTCTTCGTGACCCCATGGACTGCAGCCTACCAGGCTCCTCCGTCCATGGGATTTTCCAGGCAAGAGTACCGGAGTGGGGTGCCATTGCCTTCTCCAGCAGCCCTTCTCACTAGGGCATATTTTGGGCTTGCTAACTCAGCAGTGTGATAACCAGATTGGTGTTGCTTTAGGGACATTTCAAGGTACTGGTGAGTTCCTGTCTCCTGTTTAACTTTATTCCTGCCAAGCTCACCTACTATAGCTTCCAGAATGGGTGACAATAAAACTGCATTTGGGGTTTCCTGGGTCATGGAACTCACATTCTCCTGGTGGGGGAGACAGAATCAATAAACAAACAAGTAAGTAAACAGGAAGTCAGATGGGAGAAAAATCAGAGTTGGGGGAAATAAAGAGAGCTGGGGATGGATGTAGCAGGGTTATTTTAAACAGGCAACATCACTTTAAGAAGGTGACATATGAGCTGCAAGGAGTGAGGAACTCAGCCACACAGGTACCTAGGGGAAGAGCATGTCAGGCAAATGGAATAGTAGGTGCAAAGGCCCTGAGGTAGGAGCATGCTTGCTGAGTTCAAGGAACAGCGAGGAGGTGGTGTGGCTGGAGCAGAATGCTTGAGGGAAAGTGGTACAGGACGGGATTGCCAAGGATGGGGTTCAGATCACGTGCGGCCCTGTGGACTGTTATCCACACTTTTGCTTTGACCTCGTTGAGGTGGAGGCCACAGGAGGGTTTTGAGCAGAACCAGAGACGGGATCTGGCTTGGGTTTTAAATGAACCGACCTCACTGCTACGAGGCGGAGAGTAAACAGGGCAGGCAGCGGTGGAGGCAGGGGCACCAGCGAGGGGCTGTAAGTGGAGGTGACATGTCAGACGCCGAATGCATGGAGGTGGGTGGAGCCAAGGGGACCTGCTGATGGACTGGATGTGGGACGTGAGAGAGGGGTCAGGGATGACCCTGGGCTTTTGGCCTGGGCCACTGGGAGGCTGGCTGGAGCTGCCATTCACCAAGGTGAGGAGGCTTGGGAGGGGGAGCTGCTGGCGGCAGCAAACGCTGCATGCCTGCCCCCTGCCCTTGTCCTCGCAGGTGGGGGCTTCCGAAGGCCAGCACCCGAGACCCTGCTCTGTGCTCTCTTGGCTCTGCCTGCGGGAGGGGCAGGCTGGAAATCCCAGCCCAACAGCCCCTAGACCAGCCCTCCATCAGTGATCCCCTCTCCCTCCACCTCCAGGAAGGGACCACCGGGTCCCAGAGTTCCCCAGGGAGGTTGCATTTCAGTTGGCCCCAGAGGTAACTTGCTTTATTAGGCGTCTGACCTCTCTCCAACCCCACCAGGATCATCTTCCCCAGACTGCTTACACGTCAATTCTCGTCTCAGGATGGGCATCTGGCAACCAGCCTGAGACAAGTGGATGAAATCAGGAGCCAGCCTCGGAGCTGCCAGGTGTGCGCCGCCCATCTCACGTGGAAAGGAGGCAGGCAGGCAGTCCCCTGAGCCTGCAGTTGAGCGAAGAGCTCCTGGCTAGAGATATCAGTGTGAGTCCTCAGCAAAGAAGTGGGGGCTTACAGACGGGTAGACCACAGCGGTGGGTGCAGAGAAGAGGCCCCAAGAGTGAGCCGCTATTGGGGGCACAGGTAGGAAGGGGACAACCAGCCAGGGAGACTGGGCAGGAGTTGCCAGGTGGGGAGGCCAGAGACAGAGAGGGGAAGCCTCTGAAGACAAGCTCCAAGAGGTAGGCAGGGCCTGGCACTGTCCCGGGCTGCTGAGGGGCCAGGCAAGATGGGCACCAAGCACTAACCCAGCTGCCCAGCTCCGTGGAGGTCACTGGGGCCTTGACTGAAACCCACTGGGTGGAGAGGCAGGGGTCAGAGCCCAAGGGGTGGGGTACTCTAGAGAGAAGGGAAGGGGCGAACGGGGGGCCCCAGTCAGGCTTTGGGAGGGTGTTGCCACGGGGGTGCAAAGCCAGGATGGGGGGGTGGCAGCTGGAGGGAATGAGGGGGAAGAGGTTTGTTTTACAGCCTATTGTATAAAAATAGGAACGATGCAGAAGAGAAGGAGGAGCGATGAGAGAAGAGGGGGGGCAATGCAGCGGTGGGGGGGCAATGCAGCGGTTGCTGAGCGGGGGAGGAGGAGGGCGTCCTCGGCCAGGAGCATCGAGGTCCCAGCGAAGCGGTGCAGGGAAGGGGGCTGCTGTGACGGCAGAACCCTGGAAGGAAGTTCGGGAAGTAAGAGGGGAGAATAAAGGCTAAGTGTGTGCTGGCTGGTGGAGAAAGATGCGGGACTGTATGACTGCATTCCAGTGGCTGGGCGGAAGGGAGTTCAGTGGGCCGCCGAAGCCACTCGAGGTGAGTGGCTTTGAACTTACACCACGCCACCTGCAGCAAGATGGACTGTGGACATCACACATGACTGGCTTCATTTCCAGAATAATCCAGCATCCCTGGACACTCCCCAAAGTTGCATGTTTGGGGAGAATGCTTTCAGCTTTGAGTCCCCTGAGTGAGAACAGAGCCTAGACCCTCCTCACCTCCCCATACCTGTCTGAGAGTCTCTATCCTAAGCAGCAGAGTTCAAAGCCACCTGGGCAGGAAGATGAGGGACACCTCAAGAAGGTAAAAGGCATGGAGTGGCGCGAGGTCCCCACGGCCAGGCAAGAAAGGCGTCTAAGGCCCATTCCTCCTTGTTCCTACAGGGGGCGCTGGAGAGGCGAAGACGGAGCGCTGAGACCAGGCGTTAGAAACAAGCCGGTGAGGAGGAAGGAAAGAGGCGCCGGGAGACTCCTGGCACCGGGAGGGGCAGACAGAAGCCCACCTGGTGTGCCTCTGGTAGCAGATGGCATATGGCAGAGCAGCCCAGAGAGGGAGGGAGGGGCGGGCAAAAATGCCCCTCCCCTGCGTGGTCCCCAGCAAGCCTAGTTTCTGATAATCCCGCGATGGGCACCGTGGGAATCTGAGGTTTCCAGTGGGCAGAGAAAGTGTGGGACAGTTACTGGAGCAGAAGTCATCTGCAGGGCCCACTGTGAGGCCACCCAGAGGGGTGCAGGGAGCCACGAAATGGTTCAGGGGTGGGCCACCCACTGGAAGTGAGGGTGAGGGGCCATGGATTTGCCTCGTGCCAGAGGGATGGGGGTGGGGGTGAGTGCTCAGCTGGGCACCCCAAGTCCACTGGATGCACAACCCCCAACAGAGCCAGCCATGCGTCTCCACCATTGCCGGGAACCCTCCAGCAACTGTCAGACCGCTGCCATGCCTGGCACCTTGGCAAGTAGGAGAGGGCAGAGAGAACCAATGCTGCCCAGGAGTTTTGAAAAAAATTTTTTATTACAAAATAAAAACTGAGAGAGAGAGATTTTCATTGTCAAGTTTACAGTCATCCCACATTGGGGTGGGGGGTTGGTGGGAGGATGTGGGGCTGATAAGGAAGTTCAGAGTGGTGGCAATACAGCAGCTACAGTGTCTGCGTGGGATCTGAACATGAGGTCTGTGTTTTCAGATGTCACGTGGGTTCTTGCAGTAGGATGTTGTTTGCAATGAGTACACAGAGGTGGGGCAATCAGGGAGGGCTTCATGGAACAGGGGGCAACCTGGTGACTCCTGCAGAACAAAGAGGATGAGGAGTGGGGCTGGGAGAACACAGCAGCTGCCTCTTGCAGGGAAGAGGGTTCCCTGCCTTCAGGCTGGCAGAGCCCCAAAGCACAAGGGGTGAATGCCACTACTGGAAACTCAACACACACATAGATTTCTTGTCAACTGTGATGTTGCCAGTCATGGCTTAGGGACCCAAACTTTGAATGCCAAAGCATCTGATTTGTACTAAAAAGAGGTTCCAGAACTTTCCTTTAGTGCAGTTTTCTATTTGACCAGCAGCCAATTTTTAATCCAAAGCCTTTTGCACATGCACTGTTCAGTTGACCTCATTAAAGACCCTAACCCACATTATATTCACATTATATAAAGACCCCAACTTCTCCACCCACCCACCCGCATCCCTGTAGGTCACATGTCAATTCTGCAGTGTAAGATTTCAGGGAGAATCCAGGCATAAAAGGGAAAGAAACACACACACATGCTACTACATGGATTACCCTGGAAAACATTCTGCTAAGCTAAAGAAGCCAGACACAAAGGTCACACGCTGTAAGAGTCCATCTATATGAAATGTCCAAAACAGGCAAAGCTATGGAGACAGAAGGCAAATCAGTGGTTGTCAGGAATTCTGGGGGATGAGGAGTGACAGCTACCGGGCACGGGGATTCTTTCTGTGATGATGAAAATGTCTGGGGCTAGCAGTGGTGGTTGCATAACTCTGTCACTATACTAAGAAGCACTGAACTGTACACTTGAAAAGGGTACATGTTACACAGACCTAATTTTATTTTTTTAATGCAATTTCAAAAAATTGATGGGGGGAGAGTAGCAGAAAGGGGCTTGATTTAAGTTCTGTCTTCTCAAGACACAGAGACTGGCCCAGGCCTGCAGTGTTTGAAGCACTTGGGTTTACAAGAAGGTCAATCAGGAGGAGGCCTATCTGGATGAGTGCAAAATTCACAGTTCCAAGCTGTTGATGACTGATTTGAAAACCTGAAAGGGTGACAGTGTACCTAACTGAACTGGCAAGAGACTTTTACCATCCATCTTGAATCAGAGTTTATCCAGGGTCTACTGTGCATGGACCAGTGCTGCTGAGCTAGGTGTCAGGGACACAGCAGTGAACAAGGCAGACACAGGCCCATGGGAGAGACAGACACTTAACTAGAGGTTGCACCATTTGGGTGACTTTATAAAATGATCATAATGTATTTGGGTGTGGGAGCAGGTAGGGCCTCCCTGAACAGTTGGCATTTAAGCCAAGCCTAGAAGGCTGGGGAAGAATCATCTAGAAGGAGGGGAAAACACAGCTGTGAAGTAAGGGAAAAGGCTGGGAGAGGGTACCTGGGAGGACAAAGAGATGCCAGGGAGAGCAGTTGCCTTCCTCCGTCCCCAGTCACAGAGATCTTTCCTGAACCCACCAAACCGGGACTCAGGCTTCTCATGGCAGGGCATCCGGCTTGCACTGGAGTTGGGTGCCTTCCAGAATGTTGGTGTCCTGAGGTTTTACAAAGGGTGTTCTAATACCATGGTTTATTCATTCAGTTAACAAATATTTATTGAGCATCCGCAAAGTGCCAGGCGCTGGGGATACACATGTGGACACACAGGACCCCTGCCCTCCCAGGGCTCACATTCTAAAGGGGGGAGACAGACAGTCAACAGGTGAACAGTCAACAGGTGAAAGGAGGTGAGTTCGGGGGTGAGGGCCCCACTGAGGAGTTTGGAGCTAGGAGGTGGGCGTGGGGAACAGGAGGACCCTGGAGGAGGAATGCAGCTGAGGGGGGTGGGTGCAGAAAGACTGGGGACAGCAGTGAGCAAGCAAGGGGAGAGCAGAGTGGAGAGCAGGTTCTGAGAGCTCAGCAGGGGCCTTGCTGGCTACAGAATGGACTTGATTTAGATTTAGATTTAGTTCTAAAGTGATGGGGAGCTTCTGGAGCAAAGAAACAACACGTTTGATTTAAGCTTCAGAAAGGTAAGCTTCTGGTGGGGATGGGGGAGGGAACATGAATGGGGTTGAGAGCGGAGGATGGAATGGAAGTGCTAAGGAGAAGACAAAAAGGAGATACCAGGACAGAAATAGGGGAGAAAAAATAAGAGGGGGTAATGTGACCAAAGTACAGTGTACCCCAATCCAGGTTGAGTGACCTCATCCAAGTCCCAAAGTTAAGAGCGCCCACTTTAAGAGCCAGGCTGACCCGGGTTTAAATCTAGGCTTACCAACTGTGTGACCTTGGGCAGGTGACTTTGCCTCTGCGCGCCTCAGTCTCCTCGTCTGAATGATGGGGTAACAATAGCGCCTACCTAACAGGGTTGTCGCTACCATCACGTTGTCGGGGCCCAGCAGAGCGCGGTGGGCGCCGAGCAGCTGCTGCGGCTGTGAGTAATTTGTTACTAAGAATAGTTAGCGCCCCTCGCCTGGCCGCCGTTTTCAAGCGGCCGCGCGCAGTGGCTAGGTTGGACCCCCAGCCCGGATGCCAGCTTGGACGCGGTGCCCCGATCCTGTGCACAGCACACGCCTCCCACGCTGTCTCTTATACACATCTCCCCTCAGCCCCGCCCTCTCCCCGCCTCCCAAGGCTCCGCCCACACTCCTCAGGCTCCACCCAACAGCAGCTCCGCCCAGAACGCGTTGTCCCTGGCAACCTTAATTCCTCCGCTCTTACTGCCCTGGCGGCGGCGCTAAATTCTGCTGTCTTGTCCGCCCTCCTTGGCGAATAATGGCCTTCTTCCGCGCGCAGTCCCAGGCCCCTTCTTTTCTCCCTAAACCTTCCTGGAAACCCCATCCCAGCCTCTAAATTTCTGTATTACGCCGACTGTTCCCAGACTTCTCTCTGGAAGCCCCAACCTCCAAAACGGGTGTTCCCTTCACGGGGCGGGTGAAAAGGACCCTGGGTACACAGGGAGGCCTGTGTCTGCGAGTGAAGAGCACATGGCTGGACCCGAGGCTGCCACCCAGACCAAGGGAAAGCCCCAGTGGGGGACCGTGGGTGCAATGTCCCAGGCGTTGATCCAGGTCCGAAGGAGCTAGAGTTGGAGTGGTTGAAAATCTGTGTGCGAAAAGTCCCGGTCAAGCGGAAAACGGGAAGTGTGCCCAGGGTGGCCAAAGGGTATCTTTGAACTAATAACCAAGACCTCCTTCCCTTTTATAACCTGTTTCTTCTTACCCATCCAGGTATGATCCAAGAAGAGCCCAGCTCTTCCGTCTGGGGCTTTTTAGCTCCCAACTTTTATACTCAGGAGCGACCCAGGATGAAAGGAGTAGATGGAAAGGGCCAGATGTGCGTCCCCACCCCCCGCCCCCGCCCCGGTTCTCTTCCAGATAAAGATCCTCCAGTCCAGGGAGGAGGCGTCCAAAGAGTTTAAAGTTGCTGGGTTTCTGAGAAAAGGACACTCCCCGGCCCCACTCGTGGGCCAGAATCCTGAGAGATTTGGGAAAAATAGAGAAAGCCTGTATACCTTTCCAGGTACAGCCGGGGACAGTCCCCACCACGGGCATGAGTGTTCACGGTGTGTGGGATACAGGGTGCCAGAGAGAGAGCCAAGGTTTAAGAGCTGGGTCAGGCATAGAGGAGACCCCCCACGCCCACTGCAAGCTGGACGTCTATCCCAGCTCAGAGACTGCACCAGCCTCTCCCCAGGGCTGGGAGATGCCTGCATGTGGCGGTGAGAAGCAGCCACAGGCACGCACTGGCCGGCCCTGTGGGGCAGGGGAGAGGCAGGCAGGGAGGGCAGACAGACCCTCCTAGGCTGTGAAGCTTCCAGGGGCCGGGGCCATTTGAAGGCAGGACGCCAAATGACTGTTCCTTGAGGGCAGTGTGTGTGCTCGGGTGTGTGTGACTTTTCGACCCCCTGGACTATAGGCCACCAGACTTCCCTGTCCATGGAATTTTCCAGACAAGAGTATTGGAGCAGGTTACCATTTCCTTCTCCAAGGGATCTTCGGAAACCCAGGGATTGAAGCCATGTCTCTTTCATCTCCTGCAGTGGCAGGCAGATTCTTTACCACTAGCGCCACCTGGGAAGCCAGGGTCAGATCTTAACCTGCTCTGGCCACAGTGCAGGGCGGCCATGGAACAGCCTCAGGGTACATTTGTGAATGCGAGCCTGTCCAGCTAAGGAAGGAAGAGAAGTGGGTGCATCGGTCAACACCAGTGACCTCTGGCTCTGTCCCTTTGCCATCTCCTCTGATCCTCCCAGCTCTCCTGGGAGCAGTAGAGAGCATTGGGACCAAACACTAAGGCCCGGGTGGGAGGCCCTTTGCCTGGGAGTCCCCAGCAGAGGGCACTGCCTGGAATCACGTGGCCAACCACCCGGCCCTTCCCTGGGAAGGTCTGGACAAATGCTGTCCACTGTGGTGGACATTGGCCATGTGGCTTCTGTATCGGAAGTGGTTTCCCAGCAGGAATCACCAAGGGAGGTGCAGGCAGAAGAAATGGCTCTAAAGTGGCTGCTTCCGCCTGAGTGGTCTGGCAGGGCACAGGTCCAGCGGTAGCCCAGGGAACAAGAAAGAGCAGGCTCCTTGCCTCAAAGTTCACTTCCTCTCTGAACTGGGGCCCAGTTACACAGCCACCCTGGAGATCACCTGGTTAGGAATGGCTGACCGTGAGATAAATGCACAACCTAAAAGCTGGGAGTTATGTTTTATTTGGGGACATTACTGAGAACTAAAGCCTGAGATTACCTCTCAGATAGCCCTGAGGAACTGTTCCAAAGAAGTAAGGGAGGAGAAAGATATATTCCCTGGTGGCTCAGCTGGTAAAGAATCTGCCTGCGATGTGGGAGACCCAGGTTCGATCCCTGGGTTGGGAAGATCCCTGGAGGAGGGCATGGCAACCCACTCCAGTATTCCTGCCTGGAGAATCCCCATGAACAGAGGAGCCTGGTGGGCTACAGTCCACGGGGTCACACAGAGTCGGACACGACTGAGTGACTAAGCGCTACTACTATATATAAATATATAATGTCTCCTCCGTTGGCAGGCAGGTTCTTTAACACCAGCGCCATCTGGGAAACCCCGTAAATATAGAGGTGAGCTCAGTCCCTGGGTTGAGACGATCCTCTGGAGAAGGAAATGGCTACCCACTCCACTATTCTTGCCTGGGAAATCCATGGACAGAGGAGCCTGGCGGGCTACAGTCCACAGGGTCACAGGAGTCGGACATGACTTGGCAAAAACAACCACTATAGCCATATATTAACATATATGTGTGTTTTTGCAAAAATAAGAAACGTGTAGTCGAACATCAAAAGATGACTGCTAACCATAAAAAACAGACATCTCAAGTTAATGATTTTAGTGCTGGACACGCAAGAGTCTGGGCTCACTGAAATTATTCCTCAGATAGGCTTCTTGAGCAACCTTGTCCATGAACTTGGACAAACTCTAGGAGATAGTGAGGAACAGGGATCCTGGCAGGCTGCAGCCCATGGGCCTGCAAAGAGTTGAACACAACTTAGCGACCGAATGGCAGCAGACGCATCTTAACTATATAAGGCCAGCGTCCAGCTTTTCTCCAGCTTGAAAATCCCTCAGGCACACTGTAGGGGGTGGCTGCAGTGGCTGATGGCTTGATGGTGGGCAACATTCCTTGTTTACCTGGAATGGTAGGCAACATTTTTTTCTTCCAAGTGTCAGGGGTACCACATGGAGTAAATGTGAGGATTAAATGATCCTGCACACCTGAGGCTAGTCCAGAGCAGGGCAGGAGCAGACGGATGCTCCCACAGGAAGATGTGGGTTCTCCATGTGAGCTGAAGGGGCTCATCTTCCCCCCACATTAAGGATTTGCTGCTGGATCATTCTCACGCTGGTCTCTCCACATGGCATGCCCCTCCCCACCCTGTCTTGTGCAGCTGACAAGTAGTAAATGTGAACACCACCAACCTGCTACTGAGCTTTCCATCGAGAAAGCAACATGGAACAGCCTGGGCATGTTTGTAAAGAGTGTCTCATTTTTTTCTTCCAACAATCCTGCTGATTACTTCTGCTTTCCAATGAGACTCAGAGAGACTAAGTGACCTTCCTAAGGTCACACAGTCAAGGCTGGAACCCTGCTCTCTAGTATCTCAGGCGTTGTCTTCAACCTAGCATTTGCAAGGTGGAAACACAGGAATGCCTTACAGAGCTGGAAATTGCCCTGTATCTGGATGGCCTTCAGCCACTGGCTCTAGCTGTCCGGCACCCAGGGGAGAAAGGTGGTCACCAGGGCCCTGCCGGGAGGGCGCTTGCTGGAGGGATGCAAGTAAACAGGCAATGAATGAGGCCAACCGGGGACCTGGCGTATTGTTACCTTAGGCTGACACCTAGGATGCAGTCTTCAGCTCTGGGCCACACCTGGGACATTCCTGCAGCAGTGACTCCGAGGGCTCCAGACTGAGCTGTGTGACGCTGGGCAGAGGCAGGCCCTCTCTGGGCAGGTTCTGAGAAATCACTCTAGCTGCTGACCGGAGCCCAGCTTAGAGGGGATGAGGGAAGAGACCTCTAGGGAGCAGGGGGAGCATTGGCCCAGACCCGCCTCCATCCCCAGAGACCTTGGAAGACTCGGAGGTCAGGAGCCAAGTCCCTGGGGGACAGGGTCACTTGTGATTGCTCCCTCCACTTGCTGAGGCTGGCGGCAGAATGAGAGGAGCACTGGACAGGGAGTCCGCACCCAACTCTGCCCCTCCCTGGGGCCGTGTCCCCAACTACACATGACCAGGCCCAAAGCCTGGTTTCTAATATTGGCTGTGTGACATTGGGCAAGTAACTCAGGCCCCGGGGCCTCAGCTTCCACATCTGTAAAATGGGTGGGAAGGTGACCACAGCACCTACCTCCTAGGGTTAATAAGAGGATTAAAGAGTGACTAACATGTAAAACCTTTAGGACAGCACCTGGCGCAGTAAGTGTTCAGCCAATGTCAGCTACCCGCCCTTGTTACTAATGAAAGAGCAGTGAGACAGCCTCATCCAGAGCCTGAGGGGGTGATGGGTCTTCGGGTTGGGGAGGAGGAGCACTCTGCCTGGAGGACTGGCAGCCAAGGCCAGCACTGCCCAGAGGAGCGATGGGGCCTGAGACCTCCCCTGCTTACCCCCACAAACAGCAGCGTCACTCAGGGCCTGGCAGGGGGCTGGGCCACTCCAGCTCACCACTTGGGGGAGGTGCCAGGGCCGCAGATGGTGGCCCAGGCCGTGGGTGCTGAGGTCAGTGGGAGGTGCCCACCTCCCAGGCCCCACCTTAGAGGCTCATGTCCTCCAGGCCGTGAACTTAGAGGGGAGCTCTGTCAGGTGGGGAGGGTCAGGGAAGAGCACGGAGGGGCCCCTGGACAAGGAGGCAGAGAATGCTGCAACCCATCCCCTGGCTTCAGGCCAGAGGGACCAACAGGTCTGGCCTCTCGCCGGGCAGGGCCATGGCGCTGCCCTCTCTGAGGGTCCTGGGGGCCACCCTGCTTCCCCTGGACTCTAGTCTTAGGTCAGCCCCATCTGAACAAAGGCCTGGGACACTCAGCCTCCCAGGTTCACTGCCCCAGCTGCCCAGTGAGGAGTTCGGCTTGGATGGTCCCCATGGGCCACCCGCTTGCCCGTGGAGACCCACGGGGGTCTCCATCAGTTATTTCCTGGAGAGGTTGGCAGCCCGAGGTAGAGGGCAGGGGGACCCTGGGCCAAGCTGAGATTCTGCGGGTATAGCCAGGGGCTTCAGTGGTTCGAGTGCTGGCAGGTATTAGGGCTAGTCAGCTCAAGTTCAAATCTGGCCTCCCTCTCCCTGGCAGGGTGATATCTCAACTAAGATACTGAAGTTCTGTGACCCTTAGTTTCCCCATCTGTAAAAGGGGAGGACGAGGGCTGTTTTGAGGATTGAATGAGTTCAGGCGTGCTGCACGTTCTTATGACTAAGCCATACCCCGCGGGGGATTGATTGTGGTTTCCAGGTGGGGTTAGACGAGGTTTCCAACAGGGTTAGATGAGCCACAAGGGTCTGGGGCCCTCGCCACCCCCACTTAGGGCAGAGGTAGGGGGAGCTGGAGAGGGTGGTGGTGGTTGTGGTTTAGTCTCTATGTCGTGTCCGACTATTTCGACCCCACGGACTGTGTGCCTGCCAGGCTCCTCTGGCCATGGGATTTTCCCCAAAAGAACCCCTAAAGCTTTCCTCTGCAGCCTCATACTCCACATTGAGCTTCATCAAGCAGCTGGGAGACCCTGACAGGCTTCTGCCTGCACCATTTTCTCTGCCAGGCATGCCACCCAGTGCCAGCTGGACTCTCAGGACAACACCTAGGTTGGGTTGGGATGCCCCATCTGGAGCCCTCTTGGCAACCCCCTCCCGGAGATGGGTCATATCCATCCTCACTGCCCAGTGACCACCCCTCTGCTTCTCCTCCCTGCTCCCCATCAGAGGCTAAACCCAGCCACACTGATGCCCCTGGACAGGCCTAGCATGAGCCCAGGCTGGGGCCATCTGCGGGCAAAGGAACTTCCAGCTGTGAGCAGGAGGGCAACTGCAGGCCCGGGGCCCCTTCTCTTACCCCACCCCCAGCTTCCAGTCAGAGAAAAGAGGCGGGAAGGAGGGTTTGTAAACAGTCACGCTGTTGGCACAGCCCTGGGTGACAGAGCATCAGTAGTCTCGCTGGGTCCATAGCCTGGCCAGCCCCTGGAGTGGGGCCGGAGGAAGCGGAAGGTTCCCTGGGATTTCACAGAGGGGCTGGGGTCGGGTGATGGAGATGAGAGAGGTGGCCCTGGCACAGGCTTGCAAGCGGAGAGACCTGAAGCCTCACCAGCGACTGTGATGCCTGGACTGGCTGGCTTCTCCATGAAGTCACCTCGTGCCCCCTGCCTGCCCTCCCCAGGGCAGCCTGACTCTCACCACCCACGGGTCACCCCAGACCCACCCATCTGATGCTTTCCCTGGTCCCCACTAGATGCCTTCAGGTTCTCCTCCTCAACTCTGCCTGCCAGGCCACTGGTCCACATCCTTTGGGTTGCACGTCTCAGGCCATGGTCCTTCTGGCTGGCGGGCCTTCCACTCCCTGGCCGAGCAGGGCAGTCCTGGTCCCCTCCCTCCATCCACCGGTGGACCTCTGTTAATGCTGCTAGTGGTCAGGTCCACCCTTGAAGGGCAGCTGCCCTCGGTGCTCAAGGCTGTGCTCCTGGCCCGCTGCTTGAGATGCTTCGAGGTAAGAATACTTCCACCCAGAACCACGGCGCCCACAGGGACCACACCGACCCCCACCACACACTCTGCCGCTTCCGGGTAGACGCAGGGGCAGAAACACACAGAGAACACGTGTGCACAGCACACGCCTCCCACGCGTCCACCCGACAGCATTGCAGATGGGTCACCCCAGGCACCCGCCCCACGTTCCGCTCCACCCTCGGACCCCGGCGCACGCACCAGGCGCGCGCTCTGGGTGGAGGGGCCTCCCCGGCTCCGGCCGGACGATGCTCGCCTACAGATCGGGGTCCTCGCGGCTGCACACGACGCCGGCATCCTCCTGGTGGCCGCAGTTGTGCGAGCCCAGGCCGGCGTGCGCACACTCCAGCAGGTTGCGCTCGCTGCCCGTGCAGCGCACGTCGTCCAGCAGGATGGGCAGCCCGCGGCCCTCGCCGAACTCGGCGCGTTTGGCGGCCCGCGCAGCGTACAGGAAGCCTAGCTGGCGGCACACGACGGCCGCCGCCTTGGTGTCCCAGGCGTCATCGCACACGGTGCCCCAGCGTCCCCCCGCGAACACCTCCACGCGCCCGCGGCCCGGGCTGAGGCCCGCCGGCCGCACCAGGCGCACCGCGCCGTTCGAGGGCTCGGGGTCGGCTGTGCCGGGCCGTCCCCGCCGCCGCCCGTGGCGCCCGGGCCGCGGGGTGGGCCGTGAGGGCCGCGGGGTGGGCGCCTGCGGAGCGGCCGTGGGGCGGCGGCGGCGGGGACCCTTGGTGGGCCGCGGGGTGCTCTCTGTCCTCCGGATGAACTCTGCACAGAGGAAGAGCCTGCGGTCAGAGGGACCCCGGCCGCCCCAGCCCACCCCAGTCCTCCACCCTGGAAGGCAGACCCCAGGGAAAGGTGTCCTGGTTCTGCCCTCTGCTCAGACCCTGAGAATGAGGTCCCCAACAGTGCTTCTGCGGTCACCCTGACCCCACAGATGCCAACCTGGAGCTGGGGCTAGGCGCTTCTCGGGCCATTCTGCAAAGCCCTGCTGCTGCCTTCACTGCGCCGACCGCCCTTCCCCCACCTCTGGACCCCACCGTCCTCCCCACCCAGGCTCAACCCTCATCAGCTCCAGGACTTTCCCGGCCCGCCCCCCCACCTCCAGTCCCGGAGGCGCCCCGCACAACTTCTCCCACGGGGCCTGGGACACTAAATGACTTCTCTGTCTGCCCTAGCCGGGACACGGCCTGGTCTGACTTCTCCTGTAGCCTCGGCATCCTGCACAGAGCCGGGACCTCACAGAAGAGCAGAAACTACTGCTTAAGTGAGTGGGAAAGGGCCAAGGTTTGAAACCAGCTGAGGCTAGAATTACCTCCCACCCCTGAACACCCAGCTCACCCCTTCCCCCAAACTCCTTCTCCTCCTTCAGGGCCAGGCACCCCCACCGCCCTGCTGCCTAGTCCCCCTCTTCCTGCCCCACCCCCACCTCCAGTGTGCCAGCTGGAGACCTTCTGGGCTGTCTCTTATACACATCTCAATGTGTATAAGAGACAGCTGTACC
>SJYT01076621.1:521775-625999 GCA_006410635.1 Cephalophus harveyi
AGTGTGCCAGCTGGAGACCTTCTGGGCACACTCAGCCCACTAAAATATTTCCTTTGGCCCACAGGGTGGTTTTTAAAATTGTGAACTAGTTGCCAATATTTTCCAAATCAGGAGATTGTACAATAACAACCCAAGAAGGCAGGGACCATATCTGCTTGCTCAGCGTTAAAGCCCCAGATTGAAGCACATACATGTGCTGGATGGATGCAAGCACGCATATCCTGATTGTCTCAAGAACTGGAAGATCTGACAACACAGGGTCTGTCTCCATTCCCACCTAACTTGAGCCCAGGGGAACAGCCCCTCCTCGGGGCATACCCTCTTCAGAGGGCCCCAGATCCCACGGGCAGTCATTGTGGCCTTGCCTGGCCCCTCCGGAGGATTGGCACCCCTTCCCTCCCCACAAAGCTTGTCAAAAACAGAACCAGCTTATAGCAGACCTGGCCCCAACGTCCCCTCCCCTAGGTGCCCTTGTGCTGAGAATAACTCTTTCCACTCTCGCTCACATATAGATCCACTCCTTCTCTGCCCCTCCCTAGAACTCTGAGTGAACCTTGCATGGGACCCACTATTTCGCCACATGGGTTCTGACGCTTGCAGCCCCTCCGAGCCGCCTTCCGTGGCCTGGGACTGACACACACCAGGGGAAGGGAGTTTCAGGAGCTCCACGCCCTCCGAGTGTCTGCTGTGCACAGGCACTGTGCTGGGCCCAGTGAGGGAGCCGAGGAAGGGCATCCAGACCCAGCTAGGAGCGTGCACATCTGGGGGGTGGGGGGCAAGTGTGGGCTGCGGAAACCCCCTCTGTGTCTCCCGCTGGCAGGCACTTACTTTCTTTGGGCACAAAGTGGATGAGGCGGCTCCTGACCTTCACTCGGGAGGGCTGGATCTGACACTTGCCCGGTGGTGCCCGTCTGCCGACACACAGGACGTCCCATCGTGAGTCACCCCACCCCCTGGGAGCTCACCCTGAGTGTATCCCTCCGGTATCACCCACCCCCTGCAGCCAGGCGTGAAGGGGAAGGGCAGGTATGCGTTCAGGCCTGGCCGGTGTGGACAGTAACAAGGGTGGCCATTCATGGAGCAGCACCCAGGTGGCTCAGTGGCAAAGAATCCGCCTGCAGTGCAGGAGACCTGGGTTCGATCCCTGGATTGGGAAGATCCCCTGGAGAAGGGAAAGGCTACCCACTCCAGTATTCTGGCCTGGAGAATTCCATGGACTGTATAGTCCACGGGGTCGCAGAGAGTCAGACACGGCTGAGCGACTTTCACTTTCACTTCCACCCAGGTGGCTCAGTGGTAAAGAATCTGCCTGCTACTGCAGGAGACTCCGGAGACAGAGGTTCGATCCCTGGGTCGGGAAGATCCCCTGGAGGAGGAAATGGCAACCCACTCTAGGAATCTTGCCTGGAGAAGCCCTGGACGGAGGAGCCTGGCGGGCTACGAGAGTCGGACCCAACAGCACCCTCCTGCTGCACACGCCTCCCAGACCCCGAGAGCCCAACCCCAGGACAGGAACACCCCTGAAGAGCCTGCCGAACACCCACTCAAGCCTCTGCCTGAAGTGCACGAGGGCCCAGCGGCCGCTGCTAACTCAGGGCAGGAAGCGTGCTTGGGAGGAGATCACGCGTCCACCCCTCCTCCCCAGCCTGCTGCGTCTGACTCCTGCAGCTGCCACAGCAGCCCCATCCCTGCATCTCACCCTGGCCCCCGTCCCACAGCCTTTAGGAGGGTCTCTCTCTGTCCCTCTGGTTCTGAGATTTCTGGTGATACAGAATCAAAGGGAAAGGTAAAGCGGGGAGAGCGGGAGAGGCTCGGGGCTGGCAGCAGAGCTGAGGGAACTGGGGGCCTTGGAGTGCCAGGTTGGAGAGCGCCGGGAGAGAAAGGAGCCTGGGAAGGGTTGCCAGGGCTCTGAATCGGGTCTCCTTGGACATCTTGGAGGGGCACAGGGAAGGAATGGAATCCCATTTTAATGAGCTTCTGGCCGTTGATCTGTGAGTCTTTGAATGGGACCGACCCTATTCTGGGACCAGCCCACATGGGTCCAAGACTTCAATGGATTCCAGGAGCACGAGGGGAAAGCCCAAGGGCTGAAGCAGCCACGTGACCCTGGTGGCTTTCAAACAGCCCCGGCAGAAGGGAGAAAGCGAGGGGGGACGTGGGCTGTTCCCCCCCGCCCCCCGAGGCTGAAACACAGCCTGGTTCACATCCTTCTCCAAGCTGCAGAAAGGGTGGTTTTCCGGCTGCTCTGAGCTCCAGATAATAGCCACAGGCGTCAGACCAACCCAGCTGGGTTTTGTTCCTTAAGGAAATTACGTAAAAAAATTTTTGTTTTGCCAAAGCGTAGGAGATGCACCCAGTAAAATCCCACAGTGGCTATGTTTGGGCAGAGGACCCCCACCCTACCCCCTCTGCTTCCCGTTTCTTCATTTTCCAAATGTTCTGGAATGCGGCCCCTGTGCCGTACCAAAAGAGAAAAGTGCAAGGGATGAGAAGGGTCAGAGACGGTGCAGGAAAGGGGAGTCTAGCCTCTTGCCTGCTCCTCTGACCCATGAGACCTTGAGCAGAGATCCCTAAGCCTCAGGTCCCTCTGCTGTAAGCGGGTCGTGAGCCCAGAGAGCTGCAAGGGACGCGGGGTCGATCCCTGGGTTGGGAAGATCCCCTGGAGGAGGGAGTAGCCACCTTCCCAGGTGGCGCTAGTGGTAAAGAATCCTCCTGCCAATGCAAGAGACGCAGATTTGGTCCCTGGGTCAAGAAGATCCCCTAGAGGAGGTAATGGCAACCCGCTCCAGTATTCTTGCCTGAAAAATCCCATGGACAGAGAGGAGCCTGGCGGGGTACAGTCCATGGGGTCACAAAGACTCGGACACGACTGAAAAGACTAATCTTGCATGCATGAGCCCAGAAGGATGCTGTACAGACTAAAGGAGTTGGTGGGTCTCAGGCAGCATCTGGCATGAATTAGGTGATATTTCCTTAGAGAAGCGTTTTTTCCCCTCCAAATTGGAAATAACCTAAATGTCCAAGGGATGGATAAGGCAATCATGGCACAGTGACTCAATAGAAAATTATGCAGCCATCAAAAACGAGCCTTCTGAGGGTGATGTTGCAAAGTGGAAATGTTTAAGCAAAATAAGGACAGACCGACGAAAAAAAATGCAAAGTCTGCACGTGTTCCCCCACAATGACAGCAATCCAAACGGGGCCAAGACCTCGGAGGAGGGAAAGAAGCAAGCACTTATGTTTTTCTTGATAGTTATGTCAATAATGAAGAGCTCTGTGCTTTCAACAGAACAGTGTGGTAAACGAGGAATGTCTGAGAGACGGTCACAGACCAGAGAAAGCTAACGAGACACAGTGACTAAATACAACGTGGAGTTCTGGATGGAATTCCAAAGCAAAGGACATGAGGGGAAAACCAGAAGAATCCTTTTTTTTAAGGTATGGAGGTACTTGACCTTTTAAAAAGCGTGGCATTTAATGAATAGTAAAGTACCAGTATCGGTTCATCAACTGCGATAGTGCCAGTTTCTCAGTTGTGTCTGACTCTTTCGGACCCCATCGATTGTAACCCACCAGGGTGCTCTGTCCACGGAATTCTCCAGGCAAGAATACTGGAGTGGGTTGCCAGTCCCTTCTCTAGGAGATCTTCCTGACCAGGGAATCGAACCTGGTGCTCAGGAAGATTCTTTACCATCTGAGCCACAAGGGAAGTCCTTAATCATGACAAATGTACCATAATAATAGGGAATACTGAATGGTGGCTATATGGGAAACTGTGCTATCACGGCAACTTATCTGTAAAACAAAAACTGTTTTAAAGTTTTTTAAAGAATTTTAAAAAATGTTATGGTGGGGCCCATGGTTATCAGCCCCCATTGGCATCTCTGGCACCTTTCTAAGAATGGAAGTGTGCGTGCTGAGTTGCTCAGTTGTGTCTGACTGTTTGCAGCCCAGGGACTGCAGGGACTGTAGCCTGCCAGGCTCCTCTGTCCATGGGATTTTCAGGCCAGAATACTGGAGTGGGTTGCATGCCCTCCTCCAGGGGATCTTCCTGACTCAGGGATCGAACCTGCATCTCTGGCGTCTCCTGCGTTGGCAAGTGTTTTTTTTTTTTTTTTTTTTTTTTTAACTAATAGCGCCACCTATGAATACAGCAGGACTTTGAGGCTGGCAGATCTTAGATCTGCCCTTACCAGCAGTATGAGCTTAGCTAGTCACTTCCCCTCTCTGGGCCTCAGTTTTCTCTTCTGAAAAATGGGGGTGTTAATCACATCCACCTTAGGATGCTGTAGAGAGGGGAAGTGTGGTAATGGAGGGGAGTGCTCCTGGCAGACAGAATGGGCTCAGGCCCTCTGGGGGCGGGGTGGGCGGGAGGCGGGTACTCACCTGGAAGGGTCGATCATCTTGTAGACCACCCCACGCGCCACAGTGGCACTTGGCATGCCTGTTGACATGAAGTACAGCTCCCCTGGAACAAGACGCAAAGCAAAGGGTGAGACTGCTGCCTGGAACACCATCTGGGCCAGCCCCACGCCCCCACCTCAGGCTCTGGGACACACCCCAACCTCAGTGAGCCAGGAGGGGAGATGCTCCAGGTCAGTGTACCTCTCCAGTCCCCAGAACTGGGAAATGAGGCTGAGAAAGGCATCCGGATGCACCCCGGGGTCTCTGCAGCACAGCCTCCCGAGTTGCTGGCCACTCTGCCCGCACCCACCCCAGCTCTGACCTCTGCTCATGCCTCCTTCCTGTTGACCCCAGGGAGCCCACTCCTGGTCCCTGCCTGGTCTCATGCCCAACACACACACCTCTGAGCACCAGTGGGGGTCCACAGCCCAGCTCCCCACCGACTGCTTACAGGTGACCAGCTTCCGCATTCCCCCACAGGCTTGCCTCGTAGGGCTATTGTGAGGATAACAAGAGCGTGGGGTACCTGCTCCATCAGTGTGAACTATTACTGCCGTTGTTGTTATTGTCACGGGCACCCGGGGCCCAGGTCCTGCCTGGCCCTTGGGGACAGGGACCCCCTTCTCTTCATGGAGCAGCAGGCACCTCCCAGACCGGTACCAGGGGCAGAAGGGCACAAGCCTGGGGAGTCTCCGGTGTGAACCCCGGCCCCGGCACTTGGCCCCACGTGAGCTCCCGCGGCTCTGGGACAGGCCCTCTCAGCCTCAGTTTGTAGAAGTGGAATTACGAGCACCTGGACCATGGATGATCTCAGGGGAATTGAGTTCTCTGCTCTCTCCTCACCCGTATCCCACACCCTGGCCCTTGCTGCCACAGGTACAAATGTCCAGAAAGTAGGTTTCATTATTCTCAATATACAGATGAGAAAATAGAGGCTCAGAGGGGTCAAGTGACTTGCCCGAAGTCACACAGCCGGTGAATGGTTAAGCAGCCCCTGAACTCAGAAACATCTGCTGCTCCCAAGCCCATGCTGATGCAGGACATATGTAGCTGGGAGGCCTAGACACAAGCCACATGTGGCTCAGTGTGATGGTTTAGCCATGCTAATACCTCCCATCCTTATAAGAGGCAGCGAAGAGCTCTCCCAAGGATCGGGGCAGGGGTGGATTCCCCCGAGAGAGGCTGGGACAGGCAGTGAGGTGGGAGCTTGGAGGAAAGCATGACCCTGGTGACGGGTGCAGTCATGGAGGGCTACATGATGGTGGTGTCTGAGAATCAAGACCCAGGAAACCTGGAGAATTCTTGAAGGGGAAGACGCTTGAGAGGTGACCTGTGTAACTAGGGTAGAGCCAGCTATCAGGGGAACTGGGAGCTGGGGAGGGCAGGATGCTGAGCGGTCAATGCCCTCTGACTCCTCCCTCCAGGAGCCCCAGCCCTACCTTGGTGGGGGTGGTGGGGTAGGCCCACAAGGTGGATGCACCCTGTGGGAGGGAGCAGGGTCCCAGCAAGCTGGTCCCTGCTGGCGAGTCCACAGGCACAGCCGTGAACTTGAGCCATCTCTGAGCGCCTTTCTGGAGAGAGGCCTTGGGAGCGGCCTGGCTCCTCGCTGGCTGGGCAGCCCTCCTTGAACCTACACTCCAGGCCCTGGAGGAACTTGGGGTCCCTGCACGTGCTGCCCCCTTGGCCTGGATGCACTTCTCCATCGACTGCCTTTGCCTGACAGAGCTCCAGCTTGAGACTCTGCTCTGGGAGGCCTTGGGGGGCCAGGCTGTGTCCAGTGCCCCACCCCCCCATCCCAAGACCGGGCAGGAAAAGCCAGCCTCAGTTCCCCCATCTGTAAAGTGGCAGCATTGGACCGGGCGCACTCTAAGGCCCCATCCAGCCTTAATCTGTGGGAAGCCATGGCCCCCCCAACCCCATGCGCAGCCAGGGATCCCTGATGGCACTGCTAAGCTCTGCCCAGGGCCGTGCCGTCCTCCTGGTCTCTGCAGTGTGGACTCTCCCTGGAGGACACGGGCCAGCAGAGGTCCTTGTTGTGCAATTTACAAGCGTCAGAAGAGCAAGCCGAGAGGCGGAGGCTGCAGGGAGCTGGGGCAGTTTGCAGGCCTCAGCTCCCCGGGTCTCTATGCCTTCAGGGGCCGTCTGTCTGCGCCCACCGGCAGGTGTCCCTCAGCCTGTCTGTCTTTGAGGGGCCTCCTCCTGGCCCTCGGTGTCACTCAGAAGGGCCCCCCGGGCCTGCCTCTGGGTCTGGGCTCTGTGGGGGGTGCACCGGGAAAGGGCACCCCCCCTTCCAAAACATGTTAACCCCCTACTGACCAAAAGAAAAGGCTTTCAAGGGCCCAGTGGGCTTGGGGAGGGCAGTGGGGGCTGGGGCTGCCCTGTGAAAACAGATTCTGACCAGTGTCGGTTCAACAAAGGTTTCCCAGACTCAGGCCCGGGGGCTCTGGGCACTGGGCCCTGTGGGGGGACACCTCTCGAAAGGCCCTCGGGAGGGTGTTGCCTAGTAACCTGGCCAAGCATCCACCGGGCCCCACTGGGGGCCCCTCGGCTTTTGTCCAGGGACAATCCGGGGCCAAGGACAAAGGCGGGATCCAGCCCCTAGGGTCCTTCTTCCTCTCCCCTCCCCCTCTGCTCCTGGCATTGAAAACACAAGCGCCTGAACAGGGGACCCACCAACAGGCAGGAAAGCAGCACCTACCACTCTCCGAGGACAATGCGGCTTCATTCATAGGCCCCAGTGCATTTCCCATCAGGAATCCAGGGTGCTGGGGGTCCCCAGGGAGGCACTCTCCCGCCACTTGCCTGCCTTTCCACCATCACACCCGTTCCAGGCCCCATAACCTCCCTGGACGCTTACCTGAGGGGTCACGTGATCCCTCCCAGTAACTCTGCCCATGGTGGGAGTGAGGGACCACTGCTCCCATTTTCCAGATGAGGAAATGGAAGCTCAGACAGGTGAGAACTGGCACCCAGGCAAGGCTCAAGACCTCTGAACATGTCACCCTCCTGAAGGTGACTCAGGCCTGAGACACCATCCCGGGAATCCCAGGCCAGAAGGACCCAGGGGTGGGGGGTCAGTGCCAGGCAGGGGCAGCCTGGATGGAAGGGCCTCAGGAGCGCTCACCAGCCTCGTCCTCAGCGAAGGAGATGATGTGTGGGTAGTAGTTGTTGATGAGGCCTGGGAACGCGCAGGTCTGGCCTCGGCCCATGCAGATCTCGCTGTACCGCCACTGGCCTGTCTCCAGGTTCTCCCGAAGGGACATCAGACGCCTGCAGAGGAGGATGGGCTGAGGGCTCCTGCCTGGCAGGGTGCCTGGGGGAAGCCCACCCACCAACCCACCCATCCACTCATCCGTTAGCCATGCAACCAGGACTGCACATGATATGCAGGGTCCAGTGCAAAATGAGCGTGCAAGGACCCTTGTTCAAAATGTACTAAAAGTTTCAAGACAGTGACGGTAGATCGTTAAACTGAGCGTGGGCCCTTCTGAGCACGTCTGTGCAAGTGCACAGACCACACATCCGGGAAGCCTGCCCTGTGTGCAGTCTTTACCGAGCACTACTGAGCACTGGCTGTTGGGTCAGCCGAAAAGTTTGTTTGGGTGTTTCTGTTAGATGTACGGAAAAGCCCGAGCAAACTGTTTGGCCAACCCAGTACATGGCAGGAGAAGCATGTGTGCTGAGTCACTCAGCAGTGTCCGACTCTGTGACCCCGTGGACTGTAGCCCGCCAGGCTCCTCTGTCCATGGGATTCTCCAGGCAAGAATACTGGAGTGGGTTGCCGTGCCCTCCTCCATGGGATCTTCCCAATCCAGGGATCCAACCCAGGTCTCCCACATTGCAGGCAGATTCTTTACCGCCTGAGCCATCAGGGAAGCCCAGGAGAAGCGCATGGGTGAACAAGACCAACTTGGGTTCGGCCTCCTCCATTCAGTTCCAACCACTGACCAGCAGGAGGCAGTCAGGAGCCAACTTCCAGTTCAGAAGCCTCCGAGGCTGCATAGACTTGGGAGCTGCCTCCACTTGGGAGCATGAAATGGAGAATCTGTTTTTTTGTGTTTTTTGTTTTTGATGTGGACCATTTTAAAAGCAGTATTTGTTGTGATATTGCTTCTGCTGTTTATGTTTTGGTGTTTCGGGCCACAAGGCACATGGGATCTCAGCTCCCCACCAGGGATGAATCCATGGCCCCTGCAGTGGAAGGCAAAGTCTTCACCACTGGACTACCAGGGAATTCCCAAAGTGGAGAATTTGGCTTCTCCAGAACATGCTGATTTTGTCCCTACTCCCTTCTATGCTTGTTAGTCGCCCACGGATACTTCCAGGCCCTGCTTGGTTGTGCCTCCTCCTAGAAGCCCTCCTGGCTGCTCCTGTGCTGGGCTTCCCCAGAGAGCATAGGCTCTCAGAGGCCAGACTCGAGTGGACCAAGTGGGACTCACACCTGACTTGAGTGTGAGGTGTTCTTCACCTTTGTTGCTCTAGCCCTGGCATGAAGCCTGACCCAGCAGAGGAGCTTGGCAAGTGCCAGCAAAATTCACTGAATTTCTATGTTCAGGTGACTTGGACATTTCTGGGGTGGGGGTGGGGGGCATAGCAGAAGAGTAAAAGGAGAATTGTGGTAAAAAGAGGTTTCATCTAGACCCATTTTCCAGATGGGATAACTGAGTCCAGAGGGAGACTCTCCAAGCTGGGAGAAGGACCCAGCAACCAGAGGCCCAGGTCAAGGTTCTCTGTCAGCTCCAACTATAGACAAATGGCCACAAACCCACCCCAGTTCAGCAGCGTGCAAGAGGTAAGAATTCTGCCAGCCTCAGGCTTCCTTACTTCCTCTCTGAACAGAGACCTTGTTCAACTGCCCTTACGTGGAGAGGCTAGGGTGCGAATAGTTAAGAACTGGTGATCCAGTGGTTAGGATTCCACACTTTCACTACAGTTTTGATCCCTGGTTGGGGAAATAAGATTCTTCAAGCTGCATGGGAGTGAGAGGGGAGTGTCTCGCTCAGTCATGTCCGACTCTTTGCGACCACATGGACTGTAGCCCGCCAGGCTCCTCTGTCCATGGGATTATCCAGGCAAATACTGGAGTGGGTTGCCATTTCCTTTTCCAGGGGCTCTTCCCAACCCAGGGATCGAACCTAGGTCTCCTGCATTGCAGGCAGACGCTTTATCCTCTGAGCCACCAGGGAAGCCCTCAAGCTGCATGGTGCAACCAAAAAAAAAAACCAAAATTCATCTCACAGCAGGCTGGGAAGGTCCTGAGGTCACCAACAGATCCTTCCATTTTATTAATAAAACAAAACAACAAATCAACCAGAAACTGGGCATTCTAAATTCTAAGTGCTGTATATGTATGAAAGTGAAAAGTGAAAGTGAAGTCACTCAGTCATATCCAACTCTTTGCGACCCCATGGACTGTAGCCCACCAGGCTCCTCCATCCATGGGGTTTTCCAGGCAAGAATACTGGAGTGGGTTGCCATTTCCTTCTCTAGAGGATCTTCCTGACCCAGGGATTGAACCCAGGTCTTCCACATTGTAGTTGGATGCTTTACTGTCTGAGCTACCAGGGAACCTCCCCATATATCTGTGAACAGGACTCAAATAAGCTTAGTAAGCAGGTACTATTATCATTTTGCAGATGAGGAAATTAAAGCTCAGAGCAGTGAAGCAGCTGGCTCAAGGTCACACAGCTAATAAGAGCGCCAAGCTTCAGACACGGGTCATCTCAGCTATATTTTAAAACATCATGGCAGGTGTGTGGCTTCCCTGGGCCTCTCTGGGCCTGTTTTCCCCTCTGTATAATGGGAGAAACAGGTGGTCATGAGGCTCTGTAAGCTCCCCCTGGGAAAGAGTCTGACCTACGTCAGACTTGGCAGGTATGGTCTTGAACTCTTTCTGAAACCTGTTTGGGATGTGATTTACTGCACCCCTCTTTTCCCCAACACACCCACCCCTCTCTGGGGGCTCAGTGCCTCAGCTGGATTCCCAGGTCCCCTCTCTCCAGCACGGTGACTCTCTGGCCAGGTGGCACAATGACAGGTCCTGGCTTCCAGGAGACGGATGACCCAGAGCGGTCAAAGGGGTGTTCGGGTTCCCCGACCTTTCACCTCTGCGGTCCCTGACCCTCAGAACTGCTGTCGGGTCACTTACCCGCTCATGAAGTCTCCAAAAATGTAGAGGCCGTTCAGGTTGGGGTACTCGCAGCCCCGGTACACGTAGCCCCCAGTCACCGACTTGCCCAGTTTGTGCGGGTAGGCGAAAATCGGCAGCACGTCATCTGCAGAGCAGGGAGAGGCTGGGTGAGCCTGCGGGGCCCCCGGAGGCTCCGCGGGTGGTCCTGAGTCCTGCCGGGCCAAGGGGTGGGAGGTCCCTAGGGGGGCCCCAGAGAGTCAACGGGAAAGGGTGATGCTTAAAGTTTGTAAGGTACGGAGAGGGCAAGGATTTGCCGGGCAGGAAGTGATTTGGGGAGGGCAGCGGTGGAGCCGTTCCGGAGGGAAGAGCAGGCGAGGGAAGTCGGGGTGGACGCGAGGCTGGCTACAGCGCGCATCCCGGTGGGAAGCGGGGCGGGTTGTACCGGGATTGGGGGTCCCCAGTGGCGCGGGCGGTAGGCGAGGTTAGCGGCCACCGAGGGAGGCGTGGGCGCACAGCCGTGGAGTGAGGGGTGGCAGATCTAGGGAGAGGGGTCCCCGGGGGCGCGGAGCGAGGTGGGGTGGGGCGGTCACCGAGGGAGGCGTTGGCGCACAGCTTGCGGTCATAGCACTCGTAGCCCTCCCGGGCGCGCCAGCCATAGTTGCGGCCGCGCTCCACCAGATCCACCTCCTCGAACTTGTTCTGGCCCACGTCGCCGCAGAAGAGGCGCCCGCGGCCCGCGCCCGTCGCCGGGTCGCCGCGGTCGAAGGAGCAGCGCCACATGTTGCGTACCCCGAAGGCGTAGACCTCCGGCCGCGCGGCGGGGTCGCCCACGAATGGGTTGTCGGGCGGGATGCGGTAGAGCGGGCCGCGCTCGTTACGGTCCACGTCGATGCGCAGCACCTTGCCCAGCAGCGCCGATCTGCGGGAGAAAGCACCGACTGGGGCGGGGCTGGGGCTGGGGGTGGGGGGCCTGGAGCCCAAGGCTGCCCCAGGTGCAAGGCAAGCGTTGGCTCTGGGGCCAGAGACCCCAAGTTCAAGTCCTCAGCAGCCATGCACCGGCTGGGTAACCCCAATCATTCAATTTGACATTGTCAGACACCTTACCATGTACCAGGCTCCATCCTAAGCATTTGACTTACATACCATCTGTTGCTTTGTTTCATCCTCACAGCAAATCTTTTAGGTTATGTTGTCCTTTAGTCACTAAGTCATGTCCAGCTCTTCCAACTCTCTGGACTGTAGCCCACCAGCCTCCTCTGTCCATGGGATTTCCCAGGCAAGAATACTGGAGTGGGTTGCCATTTCCTTCTCCAGGGGATCTTCCCAACCCAGGGATCGAACCCGTATCTCCTGCTTCGGCAGGCGGGTTTTTTACCCACGGAGCCACCAGGGAAGCCCCAGTCTTTTAGGTAAGTGGGCGCTGTTGTGATCACCGTTTATTTCACAGACGGGGCAGCTGAGCTCAGAGAGGCCACGGAGCACCCCTACTTGCCTCACCCCTCATGAACCGTAGGGCTGAGATCCAGCCCAGGTAGCCCGGCTGCAGAAACCCAAGCTCTTCACCGTACTTTCTGACCTCCCCCGGCCTTGGGGCTCTCTGCTGTAATATTAGATGGTCCCTCTCTTTCTTTGCAGGACTGTGCTACAGGGTGAAAATGATACTAGAAAAATAACGTCTATTTACAGCTTACTTTCAGCACCTAGCACAGCAACAGGCATGCAGTAGGTGCTCATTAAGTGTTTGGTGAGTGAATGAATGAATAACTGCAGTCAAAGTCAAGTGCACCATGTAAGAGTACAAGGGAGGGCAGATGTGAGCAGGAAATGGGAGGCGGGGTGCTTGCCTTCTCTCTCACACGCGCCCAAGGCCAACGCAGGAGTTCAGAGGGCCAAACACGCCTCTGAAGCAGTTCAGCTCACCCCACACTCCACACACACCATCCTGAACTCAGGCTCTGAGAGGGAACAACTTGCCAGTCTCCCAGGCAGCTCTGGACTGGGAAGTGAGGTCCCTTCAGGGTGCCCGGCAACATCGGCTTCTGGGGCCTGGGAGCGAGACCTCAGCAGGTTGCCTCCAGAGCCACGCGGAACAGGGCGCAGCTGCAGCCCGGACCTCCACGCAGCCACTGGGGTGAGCAGGTTCTGGGGCTCACTCATTGCAGGACACAAGTGTCACACGATGGAATCTGCGACGTGCTTAAAGATGTGCAGAGGGGAACACACCCTCTTCATCTGTGGCTTTTTTTACAGTATTTATTTATTTCTTTGGCCACGTTGGGTCTTAGGTGAGGTGTGTGGGATCTTTAGTTTGGGCATGAGAACTCCTGGTTGTGGCATGTGGGATCTAATTTCTTGACCAGGGATTGAACTGCACTGGGAGCAGAGTCTTAACCGCTGGACCACCAGGGAAGTCCCTTCATCTGTGAGTTTTTGATGCACTTACTGCAAGGTTTTCCCCTAGCATTTGGGTGCACTCCCTGTGGGCTGCTTCTTAAGGCAGGACTGGCTGCTCTGCCCATTTGATGCAACCGTGTACCCCACATCCTCACAGAGCATCAGCACCCAAGCATTTCTGTCATCATTAAAGACACCACACAAGTGTCCTCTTTCATGATGATAAAACGCTGCCCCCGCCCCAGTAGCTGCCCCACAGTTAATCCCCTATTGTGGACTTCTAGGTTCTGCTCCAGTGAGTTCCTCTCACACTCTCCAGCCTGCTCTGCACCAAGCTTCGGATTACTCCCCGGAGCCCACACACCACGCTCCAGGCTTTGATATGTAAGTGGGCAAAACTCATAGCAGCAAAATAATGTTTTAAGTCTTGTCCAATTATCCACAAATCCTTAATTTCTATTTTCTCAACTTCATCTCTAAATACATCCCAAACATGAGAAAACTGCACTGATTCTTACGCTGTCACGTATGAAAGCACAAGTCACAAACTGGGAACACTTTAATTACTGTAATCAGCATCATATGCGCTATTTTTACTCTCTGGGCTGTGGAAGGTTTTGTGATTTGGGCTGAGAGAATGGAGGAGGCTGCCCTGAGACTCCTGGGTATCCTCATCTATACACTGGAGACTGTGTATGTGTGTGTGTCTGTGTGTAAGGAAGGGAACGGTGGCAGGCCATCTTCTCAAGCCCAGAAGTGAGGAATGGAGAGCAAGACTCTGCTTCAATTTCGGGGTCATCTCAGGTGACCCTTGGGATAGAAAACCTACGTGCCCATCCATACAGCCCTCCTCCAGCCAGCTCACACTCCCCATTGGGTCTGGGAAGCATCCTTTTCCTTCCTCTGGCTCCAGCAGGGCTGGGCGGACTTTAGAGAAAAATCTCATCTTCCCAGAGCCTCTGCGATGCCGCCTTTCAGGTACCCTTCACCTTTATTCCTCATAACAAGCCTCCCTATGGAGATGATCATTATTCCTTCCTAACTGATAAGAGAAAGGTACTGGGTTCCCCAGCTGGCTAGCTGCAGGCTGAGCTGGGACCCAAAGCCGTTTCTATTGCCCTAGTTTCATGGCTGAGGAAGTCATTACCCCTCCAGGAGAGTACATAAACCAACCCACTCACCAACCAAATCAGAACATACTTGTTTTGGGCGTTTCCAAACTTCCCAAAGGGGTCTCCAGCCATCCCGCCATCTCCGGTAAAGATGTAGAGGTATCCATCATCCCCGAAGAGCAGCTGGCCTCCATTATGGTTGGAGGCTGGTTCTTCGATTTCCAGGATTATCCTAAAAGAAGATAAGCCACCCCCACAAAAACAAACAAACAAATCTCAGCCAGAAACACAAAACAAGATCACAGCAATAAAGCCTCCTCTCTCTTAGATGCCATTTCATAGTTGGAAAGACTTTCCATATCCTTTATAGGAGGTGATTTTTATAAGGATCTGGCAGGCTAGGAAGGGATAATTCACATCACTGTGCCAGTGAGATCCAAGAGGCTCAGAGAGGTTGAGCAACTTGCCCAAGGTCACACAGTCCATAGACCGCAGAGCTGGGTCAGGAACTCGGGACTTCTGGTTCTGGTCAAGTGCTTTTTCCACTGCTCCCCCACAACTAGCCCCTGCCTGTTATGATCAAGTGAAACTGTTGACCCAATCACTGGCACGACTGGTTTCTTCATCATCATAGCTACCCACACACTAGCCACTTAAGCTGGGCACTTGTGACAGTCTCTCATTTGTTATGGTTGTGACTTCTAGGGAGGCGGGCTGGAGGGTGTGGGTGTGCTCAGCTCCGCACTCACTTCTCAGTGACCTCCTTTACTGCCAGGACGGGAATCTTCCACCACACTGCCAGTCAGCCAGCCTCCAGTTAGGGCTTGCCAGGAGAGGGTGGCAGGCAAGGGGAAGGGAGGAGCCCCGTGTCCCTGGTCTCTGGCACTGCCTCCGGAAGCAATGGTTGCAGGAAGGGTGACAGTGGCTGGTGAATGTGGACTCCTGGCTTTCTGCCCAGACATCTGGGTACCAGGAGTGGCAAAACCCAGCTGCACCAAGACCTTTTTGCCTTTTGTTCCCCTCGCTTCTCACAAGAACTCATCTCTAGGGAACTTGACCCTCTCCTTTTCCTTCTCCAGCCCTCCCAATATTAGCCAGCTCCCTGTATTAAATTCCCTTTGACCAAAATGCTTAGGCTAGTTTAGGTTTTCCAGGATTGGCGACTGACTGGCCAATCCTTTATTAATGCAGATAAGAAACCTGAGATACGGAAATGTCAGGTACCTTGAACTCAGGACTTTTGACCTTCAGAACCAAGACCAGAAGCCTTTCTACTGTGAGATCAACATACGTGACATGGGGAGCCACACACAATCCCCAAACCAGGTCCCTCGCGGAAAGGACAGCCCAGACTGTTGGACAGCCAGCCCTGAGAAAAGAGACTGACAGCCGTCTCAGGCAAGGATGACCATCCACTCCTGGCTTCACCCTGAGCCAGCGATGCCTACTCTTCCCCTGCAAGAGTCAGTTTCTAGGCTGGTACTGTGAGGTCCCCAGAGGGACCCTTGCTGAACCCTAATTCTGAAATATGTTCATCTGTGTATCTTGTGTTCCACCTTCAGTCTTCATCAGGAATCTATTTTTTAAAGTCATCATTGAAGACACATTCATCCTGTTTCTCTGTCTCCCCTCTGTGAGAGTCACATGACAAACTTGGCCTCTCTTGGAGAATCAGTTGTGTGGCCTCATATAAGATAATAAGAATTATGCTTTCTCTTTTTGCCCTGGCTGCCAGGAAGCTCACAGGCAAAATCTATTAATACATGAGATTCTCACATTAGTCAGTTTGATTCCCTCTTTTTGTACTTTCAATGTCAAGAGTTTATAATTTTATCGAATGCATGATGTCCTGTTATTTGCTTATTTGTCCTCAGGTGAGCCCCGGTCCTCCTCTTACCTGCTCTCTACTTCAGAAGGCCAGCTCCTGCAAACTACATTTCCCATGCTCCTCAGCTAACTGGCCTCCAGCTAGGCTCCTCCACAGGAAGCACTGACAGGAGACAAGTTGTGGGGGAGAACGTGAAAGTGTTCGTCGCTCAGTCATGACTGGCTCCTTGCGACTCCATGGACTGTAGCTGGCCAGGTTCCTGTTCGTGGGATTCTCCAGGCAAGAATAGTGGAGTAGGGTGCCATTCCCTTCTCCAGAGGATCTTCCCAACCCAAGGATGGGAACCCTGGTCTCCTGAGTTGCAGGCAGACACTTTACCGGCTCCTACAAACTACATTTCCCATGCTCCTCAGCTAACTGGCCTCTAGCTAGGTTCAGCCAAGGAAAGCACCGTCGGGAGGTGAGATGGAGGGTGGGGGAGATTCAGGGCATTCCTCCCTCTCTCTCTGCTTCAGGCAGCGTCTTGGCAGTAGCTGCACCTCTTCCCTGGCTCCAGCTGCACCCCCCAGACCCACCACGGTTCCAGCCTCTACCCAGCGGCCCCAGCTCAGGGGCTCCAGAGGTGAGATGGAGGGTGGGGGAGATTCAGAGCATTCCTCCCTCTCTCTCTGCTTCAGGCAGCGTCTTGGCAGTAGCTGCACCTCTTCCCTGGCTCCAGCTGCACCCCCCAGACCCACCACGGTTCCAGCCTCTACCCAGCGGCCCCAGCTCAGGGGCTCCAGGAACCCTGCCTCTCACAGTCCAAGAGGTGAAGTCAGCTCCCTTCAGTTGCTGAACTCGGGGTTGCCTCCCTTCTCCCCCTCTCTCCCCCTCTCTCCCCCCCATTTCTCATTCATTATTTCCAACACCTGAGGAACTAATTCCCAGTATCAGATTCTGTCTATTTGGATTACCTGGCACAGGACTTATTTTCCTATTGGAGACAGATTATGTATGCCCTTCACACCAGGCTAGGTCAAAAATTGCTCCTCGCTCAGTCGTGTCTGACTCTGTGACCCAGTGGACAGCAGCCCCCCCAGGCTCCTTTTGTCCATGGAATTCTTCCAGGCAAGAATATTCTCCAGAGGATCTTCCTCGACCCAGGCATCAAACCAGGGTCTCCTGCATGGCAGGATGGTAGATTCTTTATGGTCTGAGCTGCCAGGGAAGTCCTGTCATACCTGTTTTCAAAACAGTTGGAGCATAACTAATACCCAAAAAGCAGGCTGGGTATTGGGAGAAGAAGCCTGGAGGCAAAAAACGGATAAACACGCAGTTGGGAGGGTGGGAAGGAGCAATTTGCCTGGGGGTGGAGTGTGGAGGTGACAAGTAGGAGGTGGGGGCCAGCCAGGTGAGAATGGTCCCGTGTGGCCAGAGCTGGGCTGGCGGGAGCAGTGGGCTGGGCCTGGGAGGGAAGTAGACAGATCAGAGTTCCAGCTCTGACACTTCCTAGCTGTGTGACCTAGCAGTCCCTTCACCTCTCTGAGCCGCCACTTCCTCATCTGTAAAATGGGGCTGTATGAAAGCCAAATGAAATGAACCATCTCAAGTACCTGATCCAGGAGCTGAACTCAAGTCCCCGTGATGTCTGTTTGGCAACTGCCTCTCCCCTGAACTCCTAGGGGACTCAGCCCCCTTACTGGGTGTGACAGTCAAAATATTTCACACCTCTCGGGGCGCTGCGCAGATCCAATGGACCATTGCCGGTGCGCAGCCTTGCCAGACCTCAGCCCCGCCCCCTCCCGGCCTGGGCTCCCGGGGGAAACCACCTCTCGGAGTCGTGGTCCACAGCGTTGACGTCATCCTCCGAGACCCTGAACTCGCTGATGCGGATCCACTCGTCAAAGCCGACGCCCACCGAGTAGTACACGTAGAGCTTGCCGTTGTGCCGGAAGCTGGGGTGGAAGGCCAGGCCCAGGAAACCCCGCTCGTCGCCCTCCCAGGGCGAGGTGAGCACGGCGCGGCTGATGTTCAGGAAGGGCCTCTCCAGCCGCGAGCGGTCGGGCAGGTAGACCCACACCAGCCCCAGCTGCTCGGCCACGAAGAAGCGGTGGGTGCCGTCCCGGGCGTGGACCATGGCCACCGGGTTGCGCAGCCCGTTGGCCACCTCCTCCAGGCACAGCTGCAGGCAGCCCTCGGCGTCAGCCACCACGCGGCCCAGGTTGGAGTTGAGGTTCTCGTTGACCAGCAGGCGTGGGAAGCAGTAGTCGGTGTCGTCCAGGGACAGAGAGCGACAGAGCTTGGCGCGGTTGCCCTCCAGCGCCCAGAGCTCGCGGTCCGGAGACAGGTGCCGGAAGAGGCCCCGGCACGTCTGCCACATGTCCAGGCAGTAGTCCTCGCACAGCCCGGGCACCGTCCGCAGGGGCGTGGACGGGTCCTCCGCATCGTAGAGGTGGGCCGCGTAGGGCGAGCATTCCTGCAGAGACAGGCGCACGCAGGGATGCTCTGGGGTGGGCTTACCAGCCGTGTGACCGCGGGCGGTTCACCCCATCTCCTAGAGCCTCAGTCTGCTGATCTGTAAAATGGGAAGATGCCATCTGTCCGTTCCACCCACTGTCTCAACTACAGCTCCAGGGGGCCTGCATCTCCTCACCTTCCTCCTTTCTCTTGCCTCGATGCTTCTGCTAGAATAACCACACTATGACTGCTCCTGCTACTAACAACATCAGGAGCTACTCTTAAGCACCTACTGTCTGCCAGAAAGGATCTGAGGCATTTTAATACATTTTTTCTTTTATTTATTTATTAAAAAAAATATTTATGTATTTGGCTGCCCCAGGTCTTAGTTTCAGCCCTCGAGATCTTCAGCTGTAGTATGCGACAGAGCTTCCCTGGTGGCTCAGATGGTAAAGCGTCTGCCTGCAATGCAGCAGACCAGGGTTTGATCCCTGGGTCAGGAAGATCCCCTGGAGAAGGAAATGGCTACCCACTCCAGTACTATTGCCTGGAGAATTCTATGGACAGAAGAGCCTGGCGGGTTATAGACCATGAGGTCCCAAAGAGTTGGATACAACTGAGTGACTAATACATGTGAACTTTTGCAGCACGAGGGATCCAGTTCCCTGACCAGGGATCGAACCCGTGGCCTTCTGCACTGGGAGTGCAGAGACTTAGCTACTGGACCACCAGGGATGTTCCACTTTCTCTCTTAATATGCTGCCTCCGCCCTATACCTCCATGATTCACTCCACTTTTTTTTAGATCCCTACTCAAGGGGCACCTCCAGGAAGGTCTTCACTGACCACCCATCCATCACCCCCATTTCCTCCTGGCCTCTATTTTGGCTTAAAACAGAAAACAAAAAAAAAGCAAACACTGTAACGTTCCCTGATAATGTAATAAAAATCAATGTGTTTACTTGTTTATTGTCTGCCTTCCGCAGAACCTAAATTCCATGAGGGCAGGAATTTTGCCTGCGTTGGTCCCTGTCACATCCCAGAGCCCAAGATGGTGTCTGGCATACAGGAGGCCCACGGTGAATACCTAGGCACCATGCTGGAGACTGACTCACCCTGATCAGCCCTGCGTGGGGATAAGTGCTCCTCCCTCCATCGTTTAATCCCCACAAGAGCCCACAATGGTCGGGGGGAGGGCTCTCTCCTGCACATGGGGAGACCGAGGCGTGGGCCCCCCAGTGTCACTCAGCACCATTTGGTGAGCATGGAGGATGTGGGTTTGGTCTCAGGTGGACCCCATCCCCCAGCACCGGGGAGGTGACGCGTGTACACGTATGAGTACCTTGATTACACTCCTGCCCCCACTTCCTCTGTCCCCCTGGCCACCAGGACCTGCTTCCTCCTTCCCTCTGACCTTGGGCCTCCAAGCGGGGCCCTGAGCCTGTCCCCTGCGGCCAGACCAGATTCTCCGTGAGATGAATCAGACCCGCCCCTGCTCCCCCTCCCCTCCAGGACCTCTTCAGGCCCTCCTGACCTCACTGGCCCCTTTTCCGGCTCTGCTGGGCTGTGACTCCACGGGGCAAAACCCACCAGCTATGGCTCCCTCCTCCACCTCCCCCTGGGGGCTTCCCCATTGATGAGACACTTGGGATCCCACTCAGCGCCTGCTTGGGCAGGATCTGGAACGCAGGGGAGTTAAGGCCTGATGTGGCAAACCTTGGGCCCCTGGGAGAGGCAGCTGATGGATAAATTGTTCTGTCTTCCTCTGGGCCCACTCCCCCACCCCCACGCGCCCCTGCCCAGCGCCAGTCCTGATCTGCCCTCTATACAGTTTCTTGGACCCATGGTCTCGCCAGCTCAAGCATCAGTCACATTTGGTAGCAGCCAACTTGCAACTGCATCCTTGATGGCTCTCCCTCTGCCCCTGGTCGCTCCTGCTGGCAGGGTCCACTCACCCTAAGAAGGGAAAAAACCCATGAACTCCGGCCCAGGTTCTGCTTTCTGAGAACCCACGTGGTGACCGGGCCTCTCCCAGATCCAGAACCCACCATCTGAGAGCTGAAAGCCCCCCCAATCCCCTGCCCCCCAGAGCAAAGGTCTCAGCACCCCAGGCTCTCTAAGGACATTCCCTGGTGGCTCAGATGGTAAAGCGTCTGCCTGCAATGCAGCAGACCAGGGTTTGATCCCTGGGTCAGGAAGATCCCCTGGAGAAGGAAATGGCTACCCACTCCAGTACTATTGCCTGGAGAATTCTATGGACAGAAGAGCCTGGCGGGTTATAGACCATGAGGTCCCAAAGAGTTGGATACAACTGAGTGACTAATACATGTGAACTTTTGCAGCACGAGGGATCCAGTTCCCTGACCAGGGATCGAACCCGTGGCCTTCTGCACTGGGAGTGCAGAGACTTAGCTACTGGACCACCAGGGATGTTCCACTTTCTCTCTTAATATGCTGCCTCCGCCCTATACCTCCATGATTCACTCCACTTTTTTTTAGATCCCTACTCAAGGGGCACCTCCAGGAAGGTCTTCACTGACCACCCATCCATCACCCCCATTTCCTCCTGGCCTCTATTTTGGCTTAAAACAGAAAACAAAAAAAAAGCAAACACTGTAACGTTCCCTGATAATGTAATAAAAATCAATGTGTTTACTTGTTTATTGTCTGCCTTCCGCAGAACCTAAATTCCATGAGGGCAGGAATTTTGCCTGCGTTGGTCCCTGTCACATCCCAGAGCCCAAGATGGTGTCCGGCATACAGGAGGCCCACGGTGAATACCTAGGCACCATGCTGGAGACTGACTCACCCTGATCAGCCCTGCGTGGGGATAAGTGCTCCTCCCTCCATCGTTTAATCCCCACAAGAGCCCACAATGGTCGGGGGGAGGGCTCTCTCCTGCACATGGGGAGACCGAGGCGTGGGCCCCCCAGTGTCACTCAGCACCATTTGGTGAGCATGGAGGATGTGGGTTTGGTCTCAGGTGGACCCCATCCCCCAGCACCGGGGAGGTGACGCGTGTACATGTATGAGTACCTTGATTACACTCCTGCCCCCACTTCCTCTGTCCCCCTGGCCACCAGGACCTGCTTCCTCCTTCCCTCTGACCTTGGGCCTCCAAGCGGGGCCCTGAGCCTGTCCCCTGCGGCCAGACCAGATTCTCCGTGAGATGAATCAGACCCGCCCCTGCTCCCCCTCCCCTCCAGGACCTCTTCAGGCCCTCCTGACCTCACTGGCCCCTTTTCCGGCTCTGCTGGGCTGTGACTCCACGGGGCAAAACCCACCAGCTATGGCTCCCTCCTCCACCTCCCCCTGGGGGCTTCCCCATTGATGAGACACTTGGGATCCCACTCAGCGCCTGCTTGGGCAGGATCTGGAACGCAGGGGAGTTAAGGCCTGATGTGGCAAACCTTGGGCCCCTGGGAGAGGCAGCTGATGGATAAATTGTTCTGTCTTCCTCTGGGCCCACTCCCCCACCCCCACGCGCCCCTGCCCAGCGCCAGTCCTGATCTGCCCTCTATACAGTTTCTTGGACCCATGGTCTCGCCAGCTCAAGCATCAGTCACATTTGGTAGCAGCCAACTTGCAACTGCATCCTTGATGGCTCTCCCTCTGCCCCTGGTCGCTCCTGCTGGCAGGGTCCACTCACCCTAAGAAGGGAAAAAACCCATGAACTCCGGCCCAGGTTCTGCTTTCTGAGAACCCACGTGGTGACCGGGCCTCTCCCAGATCCAGAACCCACCATCTGAGAGCTGAAAGCCCCCCCAACCCCCTGCCCCCCAGAGCAAAGGTCTCAGCACCCCAGGCTCTCTAAGGACGTCCCTCATCGAGAGCCTCTGACGGAGCACCCACCCCCCATCCCTCGCCCCCACCATGAGCTCACCAGGCCAGGGCCTGCGGATCTGAGTCAGCCCCGGGCCCCTGGAGGCCTCCAGGGATGCTCGTCCCCCAGTAGGGGAGGCACAGACAGGCCCACGCGGCCCGCTCCCAGGAAGGGCCCAGCTGGGCTCCCACCGGAGGCCCCCAGGGGCCGTGGGTGGCAGGCTGCCCTCTTGGCTGGGTCCTCAGGCTCCTGGCCAGAGGCCACACCCTCCTTTTACACGGCTGTGGCTTTTGGTCACACCGTTGGCCGGTCCTCCTGGCCTGTCTCCTGCTCCCGTGGGGCTGAAGGCCACTTGGTGACGTGTTTGTGGTCTGGTGAGCACCGTCCTGGGCCCAGACAGGGAGGAGGTGTTCCAGACAGCCCGGCCCTGGCCTCTGTGCCGTGCCCCTTCTCTCACACTTCCCCCGGAGGCCCCGTGAGTCCCGCCAGCAGCCGTGGGTGGATCAGGGAGGGTCTGTGCACACACACAGCTCATTTCTGCTTTGCGAGGTAGGGTCATGGTGATTGCTACTAGATATGAGGAGCTGAGGCTCCAAGAAGGCCGCATGCCAAGAAGTGGCCAAGCCACGGCTCAGACCCGGGTCTCATGACACCCAGACCAGGGCTCTTTTCAGATTACTCACTGGAATTTCATTCAACAAATGCTTACCGCATTCAGACTCCAAGCCAGGCACTGTCCTCGGCTCCAGAGACAGTGGGCAGCAAAACAGACTTCTGCAAGCCAATCTGCGTGCCCTTCACGCATCAGAACCCAACCCACGGGACCTCCCTGGTGGTCCAGTGGCTAAGACTCCACACTCCCAATGCAGGGGGCCCAGCTTCCATCCCTGGCCAGGAAACTACATCCCACATGCGACAGCTGAGTTCTCATGCCACAACTAAAACTCCTGTGTGCCACAGCTAAGACCTGGCACAGCCAAATAAATAAATAAATAAAAGCAACTAGCCTCACAGTGGTCAGTGGGGGTAGGCAGCAGAAAACCCATGGAAAACCAGCCCAGTGTCACATTGCTCAGCTGTCTGTGCCTTTCCACACAGGGACAACCAGCCCGCCCACGTTACTGCCCAGGGTTGCCTCTGTGCGGTCGCTGACACTCATGACCCACGGCCCAGAGTCCCGAAGGCTTCTTATGTCCTTCATCTACTCTTTAGGAAGACTGAGTCTTTTTTTTTTTTTTGGTTGTACCACGTAGCTAGTTCCTTGATCAGGAATCAAATTCTCAGCAGTGAAAGCACAGAGCGCTAACCACTGGACAACCAGCGAATTCCCCAGGAAGACTGGGTCTTTGTACACAATATTCACTTGTAGGACATTCCCTCCTTGCCCACTTCGGCATCTGGCAAACTCCTATGCACGCCGCAAAGCCCGACTCAATAGCCCTCTCTTACACCTCTGTTCCCTGACTCCCTTGTGGATGCTCCTACAGTTCTCTGCCCACGTCTCAGACCAACATCCACCTAAATGTAATTCTGTTGCTTGCGGCGTGAGCTCTGTCTCTGCTGTCACCTCCCCATGGTTCAGGTGGTCTGCGTGACTAGGACTTGGTTATCTCTGTGTGTCTGTCCACCCGCTAGGCTGTGGGACCCTTCAGGGCAGGGATTCCAGGGCCCAGCACATGGTGAGGCTTCAAGAGGGCAGGCAACATGGCAAAGTGATTAAGAGAGGGGTTCTGGAGTCAGAGCACACAGGAGACTGAATCTACCATTCCCTGAGTGACCCTGGGCCAGTTCCTTAACCTGTCTGGGTCTATGTCCCCATCTATAAAAGGAAAGAAATTCCCACGAGAAATAAACTGAAGCATAGAGCTATTGGGAGAAATGCACGGAAGCGATACATGTGTTTTCTGAGTAAGTGCTCAAACAACACGGACTATCAAGAGGCAACTCAGTGTTCCCTCCTCCAGGAAGGCTTCCCTGACCTTTTCAGGGCAAGCCCTGCCTCCATGGTGACCCTTGGGGAGCCTTTGGCCCATTCTGATAAGTGTCTCTGTGTCTCCTGAATTGAACAAGGAGACTTTTGAGAACTGGGTTTGTGACTAGCCAACTGCCCCTGGGCCCAGCACCCAGCACAGGGCCAACTCCTGACAGGCTCCGAAGCGCTCTCTGCCCAGCGGCTGGGCCTGCAGAGCACGTTGTGCACAGACTTCTATCAGAAACCAGGCTTTGATGGCGTGGGGCACTTAGCGGCCATCGCAGTCACATGGAAGCTTGTGGCATGGACTGGCTCTCATCAGCCTGGGACCTGAGTTTCCACATGTCACAAGCTCTCTCCTCCTTCCTACGACATCAGATGGACCAGGGCAAAGCCTCAGGAAAGAGTCTGAAGGGGCCAGGAGGGACTACTGCCCTCTGGCTAGGTAGCCATCATGGGCATCTGGAGGAGTCTTGGGTGTCAGATGGGCGCATGTTCGGGGGGGACTGTGGGCGCAGGCATGGTTTTATGGTCTCTTTCGCCACCGGAAGTCCAGGCAGATGTGAGTGCCTGAATTCCATCACTGACTGAAACTTGTAAACAAGGCACCTCGGCCCCCTCCCCTGGTGGAAATCAGGAGGTGCTGAGTCCAGACACGGCCTTGGCTTGCTGGGAACACTGTCCCTGGTCCAGCGCTCTCCCTCCCTCCCACGAGGCCTTCCAGGGAAACCATGATCCAGCCTCCGCTGCACTCTCCAAGCTCACTCCAGACATGAGGTCACTCCCAAGACGCCTGGGGTGAGATGCTAGCAGCCATTCTACCACAGCTTGCTCAAGGTCAGGCCATGCTGGGATGGTTCCCAAGGACAGAGGGGAGCCTCCTGCCAGGAGGAGGGTAGCGAGACTGGCCCTTCCCTTCTTCCTCCGCAGACCCGCCTACTTTCAGTGCCCCGCTGAGCCTGGCACATAGTAAATGCTCAATTAAAACAAAAAGGCAAAACAGCACGGAATGGATGCATGACCTCTTCTACGTGACTGACATGGGAAGACTACAGGATCTGGTCCTCTGGGGCCCCCAGATTGATGAGGGAGGTGGACGCTTGACTGCACCATTCTTGCTCCCCTGAGATGCACAGCGCGGGGGCTCTGGGGAGTCCACCAGAAGAGAGAGGCTTCCCAGCCCCTCTGATTTCTTTCTCAGACAATGGCTCAGTCACATGGGCAATGAGTGTGATCCAAGTGTCACCGTGGCCACTTCCGGGTTGAATGATCACCTGGCCAGTTCCTGCCTCTCCGGGCCTTCCCTGAATCAGCCTCTGGGCCCCACTCCGTCCCTGCCTGGGGCTGGGCAGCCACTGGAGGCACTAGAGAAATCCAGGCAGAAGGCTCACTGAGCTCTGAGCGTGTGTCATCCAGTCCTCATGGCAAGCGGGGGGATGGGAGGGCTGGGAAACTTTAGATCTCCCCCAGTGTAAACATGATGCAACTGAAGTGGAGGGATGACCTGTCCAGGGTTGCAAGGCCAGGAAGTGGCAGAGCCAGGATCAGACCCTAGTACCTCTGAATCCAAGCCAGCCCCGGTTGGCCCCATCCCTCCCACCGGCACCTGCCCCTGATGGCAGAAGGCTAGGTCTCGGCTGTGCAGACAGGATCCCTCCACCCACGGGTCCTCTTACTCTCCCGGGGCTGGGCCTGGGCCAGCCTTCAGACTTCTCAGCCTTGACCCAGTACCCGCCAGGGTTGGGGTCATCAGGCACCCTGGAGTCAGGAAAATGAACAACCGAGGCACGATCTGGTGTGAGGAGAAGCCGGGGTTCAGCTCTCAGAGGAGGGACGGGGGCCAAGAGGCTTCACCACAGGCATGTCTCGGGTAGTCTCCGAGGATGAGAGAGCCCACGCTGGGTGGGAGCGCCATCCCAGGGAGAGGGCACAGCATGAACCTAGGGGGTCTGGAACCGCCTGGCACATCTCACTACCGGGGTCACCCAGGGTAGGAGCCCCAGTGGGTGTCAGGGTCCCGCAGTCCGGAGGGGCCCTCAGAGCACTCCTTCAGGTTGGGGGGAAAAGCCCTCATTGGGAGCAGGGTTCCCCAAACCCCTAGACAAACCCAAGCCCAGCGCGCCAATCATGCCCTCTGCAGGGGTCAGTGGGTGCCCACCTCCTCCCAGGGGCAACGAAAGGGAGCTCGGAGCAGGACAAAAACTTCCCATCCTGGAGCTTGGACAAGGGTAGGGCTCTCCGGGGCCGGGGCTCTGGGGGCATCTTTAGGCAGTGCCAGGGCAGAAGAGCCCCCCAGACTCGGAGGGAGCAATGATTTCATCAGGAGGAGAAACCGAGACCCAGAGAAAACCTAAGTCACAAAGTTAATGATGGCAAAGCCCACAGCCATCCTAGGATGCCCGGCTCCCCGCCCCCCGCCAAATGACTCCCGCCCGGGGCCTCTGGTTCCGAACCCCGATGCCCAGTCTCGATCCTTCTCGCCCAGTAGAGTTGCCGCCGCCGCCACCCTCGCATCTGGGACCGAGGCCCCGCGCGCGCGCCCTCCCGCCGCGCGCCCCGCACGGCCCGCGTGCCCGCTCCCGCTCACCTGGCACAGCAGGTCGAGCGCGTAGCCGGCGCACTCGGCCCACATCGCGGCGTCCACGCGCGCCGCCACGGCCCCGAAGCGCCGGGCCAGCGCCGCGTCCTGCTCGGGAGTGCAGCAGCCGAAGGCCGAGTACTGGGAGCAGAAGCGCAGCGGCTGCGGCGGCCGGAAGGGCGGCCTGAAGTCCAGGCACTGCGGGTGCGCCGCGGCCCCGAGCGCCCGAAGCGCCAGCAGCGCCCGGGCCCCGGCCCCGGCCCGCCGGCCCGCCATGCCGCCGCCCCGCTCCGCCCCGGCCCGGCCAGCGGAGGAAGAGGCGGAGGGAGGCACCCCCGGCCCAGTGCGGCCCGCGAGTAGCCGCCGGCCGCGCCCTGAGCGCCCGCCTCCCGCCCCGCCGGCAGCCTCCCGGGACGCCCGCCCCGCAGAGCCTCGGGCTGGGAGACCTGGAGACCTCCCGTCCCAGGAGGTCACCTCTGGCGCAGGACTGAGCGCAGAGGGGCGCGGTGCGCAACCTCCTGGGTCGGGAGTCTTTCTGATCACCGATCACCGTGGCGGTGACCTGGCCTCCAGGGCCCGGGTGCGGACTGTGTTTCATCTGGGATGCAGCTGTCTCCCCCCGGGGGTTTTAGCCCAGGAGGTGCGGGAGACTCTGACTGGGCCAGGGGAGGGACACCATGGGCCCGTGGTGGAAATTCTCACAAAATCACTTAAAATGGGAGCACAGTCATGCAAGGGGGTGGTGGCGCTGTCCCGGGACTCACAAGGTGGGGAGGAAGTTGGGGCCGCCTCCAGAGCCCACCGTGGCCGCCCGCTCTCAGCTTCTTTGCCTTCTCCCCTCCCGGGCAGCAGACTCCAGACAGCCTGGCGCTGTAGGGCCTCCCCCCTCCGGCTCCTGCCTGGGTGAACCTCCAGCTGTCTACCCTCCAGCTTCTGCTGGGCATCACCGCCCGGGGGGGCGGAACCAGCATCACCACCTGGGTGCCGGGATGGGCAGCCGCAGCAGCAGCCGTTCCTCTACCCCCTCCCCACCAGCTCCACTCCTCAGAGCCCTAGAGGTTTTTCAGAAAGGCAAATACCATGGGGGTCCTTGCCCTGCTGACCAGGCCTGAGGCCTCTCAGAGCCCAGGGAAGGGGTTTGCAAACTCTTTGAGCAAGCCAGAAATGCAGCTGAAATGCAGCTTCTGAGGCCCAGAGATTCTGACGGCCCCGCTGTAGAACTCTAACGCAAGAAATTCTGGAATTACTCTTTGAGCTCCCCTGGTATACAACGCACAGGGTAGGAAGGAGTTCACCTGCGGCTCCCACTGCCCAGACAGGACACCCCTGCACACACACACACACACACTGTGTGTGTGTGTGTGTGTGTGTGTGCCCCCAACTGCCAGAATTTCAGAGCAACAAATCCCCCCAGGGTATACTTTTCCAGGTGGGCCTGAAAGAAGAAGAAGCACTTGCTTCTCCCAAGAATGCTCTTCTCCATCTTCTCAGCCTGGCAAACTCCTACTCAGCCTTCATGGCCCCAGCTCACACACCCATCCTGGGCAGGTCTCTTTGGGCTGCCCTGGGGGACAGGATCCATGTCTTTGTGCCAGCCCTCGTGGCAGGACTGAGGGTTAACTTGATTCTGCAGGACTCTAAGCTCCCTGAGTTCTGTGATTTAGGCCTGAACAGGTACCATGCGTGAGCCAGGGTGTCCACAGCAGGTCAAACATCTCTAAGTACTTAAACTGTGGCGGGGGGTGGACTTCCCTGGCAGTCCAGTGGTTAAGATTCCCCATTTCCACTGCAGGGGGGCACAGCTTCAATCCCTGGTCAGGGAACTAAGATCCCACGTACCTCATGTCATAGCCAAATAAATTAATTAAATAAAAATAAAATCTCTACCGTGGCCGACATGCCTTATAAAAAATAAATACAATAAAATGGGGAATTTAATGTAGAGAATTGATGCCCAAGAAGCTGTACAGGAAAGAGTGAGGCAACCTTGAGACTAGCAGGAAGATTCTACAAGTACCTGACTGGAGGAACGGCGGGGAACGTCACTACAACCAAGGGGCTAGGTCACCTGGCCAGAGCTGGGTGGCCAACAGGCATGTCTGGTGGAACTGGAGACAGCCCCCGTTGGAGACTGCCTGATTCAGAGGGAGAGAAATCCTCCGGCTTCTCCCTTCCTCTGGCCTTCCGGCTCTTCTCACTGGCCTGCCTTGGAGGGGAGGCTGGGGCTGCAGCCTGGGAAGTGCGGCCCCTGGGGCCCTCCCACAGCCGTGGGCGCAAGGGCAGGGCCAGACGGGAGCTGCAGAGGGCTGGTGCAGCGGCCCCTTCCTCCCAGCCTGGAGCCACCCAGGGCAATGGTCGTCCCTGTCTCAGACTGAATGGCTTGTAAACAGCAGAGATTTATTTCTCACAGTTCCAGAGGCTGGAAGTTCAAGATCAGGGTGGCAGCACCCTGGGTTCTGGTGCTGGCTCTCTTCTGCATTGCAGGCATCTATTTTCTTGTTGTGTCTTCATGTGGCAGAGAGAGAGAGAGGAAGCTCGTCTTTTTCCAAGGGCACTAATCCGGCTCACAGGGGCTCCACTCACATGACTTAATGGCCTCCCAAAGGCACCACCTCCTAATACCGTTGTCTTAGGGATTAGGATTTGTGTTTGGAGGAGCATGAACATTCAAATAAGATTTTTTAAATGTATTATTTAACTGCTTTATTTATTTTTGGCTGTCCTGGGTCTTCGTTGCCTCGTGGGCTTTCCTCTAGTTGCACGAGCAGGGGCTACACTCTAGCTGGGGTGTGTGGGCTTCTCATTGAGCTGGCTTCTCTCGTGGTGGCGCACAGGCTCTGGGCACGCAGGCTTCAGTAGCTGCGGCTCCCGGGCTCTCGAGCACTGGCTTAGTAGCTGTGACGCACAGACTTAGTTGCCCAGCCGTATGTAGGATCTTCCCAGATCAGGGATTGAAGCCACGTCTCCTGCATTGGCAGGCGGATTCTTTACCACTGAGTTCCCAGGAAGTCCTGCAGGGACTCAACCATTCAGATCGTAATAACAGCACATCAACACAGGCTCCTGGAATGTGTGTGAGGGGCTGGGAGGGCGGGGAAGGGGGAACACAGAGCCCGGGCCATAGCCTTGAGCTTCGGGGACAGCCTCACCAGGGCCCAATGTCATTGCCACAGGAGTTTCTGGAGATGGCCAGGCAGACACCTTCCCCCCAACATACACGCCTGGACACCCCCAGCCACTCAGGCAGAGTCTGAGGCCACGGCGTCCTGCTGAGCCCCATCCCCACCTGGGTGAAATAACTTTTAGAGATGTGTTTGTTAGTTCATTTGACAAATGTTCATTAAGCAGCTACAGGGCACTTGGCTCAAGGCCCCTGTCCCCACCTGGCTGTTTTCTGGCATGCTGGGCTGTCTGACCTCAGAGAAGACCTGCTGTCTGGGGTCCCGAGGAGGGGGGCCTGGGGGCCGGGACTCCTCTGATTGGTGCCCTTATCATGGGCGCACGCTTGCCAGGATCCCCGACACTCTTTATAGGTCTCGGCAGTGTGGACGCAGAGTCTTTGTGCAGAGGAGGAAACATGGGCTGCAGCACACAGCAAGCTGGCACTGGGGAGCCAGGGTCTCCAGTTTCTCTCCGGCACGCCAGAGCTTGGAAGTTCTCACTCCGGTCTCACCAGTAAGACAAAGGGCAGGGCTTCTCCGCTGGTCTCGTGGCTAAGAACTCAACCGGCAGTGCAGGGCACAAGGGTTCGATCCCTGGCCCAGGAAGATCCCACATGCCCCGGAGCACTGGAACCTGGGCACCGCAACTCCTGGGCCTGTGCTCTGAGACGGCGCTGGGTAACAAGAGACGCCACCGCAATGAGAAGGCTGCGCACGGAATGGCAACAAAGGGTAGCCCCCGCTCGATGTACCTGGAGAAAGCCCGTAGGCAGCAACAAGGACCCAGAATAGCCATAAATAAACAAATCTTTTCAAAAAAAAGAAAGGAAAAGGATGAACAGACTGAAAAATGGATAGGTGAATTTTCCTGGACCCATCTGAGAACTGAGGGTTGAGGGTCAACCGCCACCCCTAAATTTGAAGAGACAAGCGAGTCCAGAGTCCCAGGGATGATCGGCTCACTTGGGGCAGAAGGTACTGGATCCAGAACCTGTCAGATGGCCTCAGAGGTCATGTTGATGAATTGCAGGAGGCTTCGTGCCAAATAGCATGAAGCTGAGGAACTCCTGTGGGGCCCAGTGGTCACAGTCTAAAGGAAGAGGGACGTTATCGCCAGGGAACCTCGCCAAAGACCCCCACAGCTCTTGCAGGGGGAAGGGAAAGCCTGTGGTCCTCTCCCTACCCACCGCGAAATACTCTCACAACCGTCTCCATAACAAAACCCACTCTCCAGGATTAAGAACCGTACCAGAGGCACGTCCCTGGTGGTGCAGTGGTGAAGAATCCACCTTACAATGTAGAGGCGGTGGCTTCGATCCCTGGTCAGGAAACCAAGATCCATATGCCTTGGAGTCTGCACAACGCAGCTAGAAAGGCTGTGTGCCACAGTGAAGGAACCCGCAGGACGCAACAAAGGTCCCAGGGGCCGCGACTAAGGCCTGACGCCCTCAAGTAAATAAATAACTTAAAAAAAAAGAATACTCATTAGCATAGGCATGTCAAAAAGAGAGAGAGACTTTACCAGAGCCCCATCCACATCACCTCTCAACATCCCTCGGAAGGCATTTCCCCAACTCCAGCCCTCTCTAATCTAACCTCTAATCTGCCTGTCCTACCTAAGGGGACAGGCTAAGAAACATTAGTGAATGTCACAGCCCCTGAGGGCTGAGCCGGTGGCCACGGACTAGATGGCCTGAACGTTTTCACCAAATGCCATCTGGGGCTAGGGATATTTGAGGGATTGGGGACACTGCCTGGGCAGCAGGAACAAAGCTGGTCCTTTGAGCCGATGTGCCCTCGAGCTCCGTGTGAGGGAAACAGCGGCGGAAGCCAGGCCTGCGGCTAAGGAAACCTCCGGACTTTCTTCCCCAAACATTGGCTTCGTGGGTACTTTCAGCAGTTGCTTCCAGGCCCAAAGGCTGCCTTCTTGCCCATCCGGGTCCCGCCTGGAATGAGACGGACATGCAGTTCTGCCGTCGACAGCCTTGGTGACCCTGTGAGCGACCTTCCCCACCCTCAGCCTCCATTTCCTTACCTCTTGAGTTGGGGGTGCGGAGGAGGTGAGGCCAGGCCACTGCTGGCCACTCTGGATCCCAGCCCAGTGGGCCTGAGGGTTGTCTGAGGTTGCAGGAGTATTGCCCACATTTCCAGAGCCCCAAGGGCACTGTCTGCTGCCAGAACCGGGACACACAGACCAGAGGAACCCCCAAAGCCTACTCTAGCCAGCCTGGGTCAGCATGGGCCGCCAGCCATGCATCAGCTCCTGCGGAGCAGACGCCCGCTAATCACACAGCCATTGGCTCCTTTTCCAGGGTGACGTGAGAGGCCCCCGACCCGCCTGTCTGTGCAGGGGGCCACTTGCCCTCCCCGTCTCCAGGGGGCAGCCCGTATCAGCTAATCCTTTCTTCCCAGGACCCAGGCCACTCAGCCACAGCAGGAGATTGCGCTAGGCATCCCAGCACAGGAGAATGTGGGAGCTGGGGGCTGGGCTGGCCCCTGCTCAGTCACCCTGGCAGCTGGCCTACCTGTGTGATGTGGGTCACAGCTGGGCAAAGGGCCTGGGGCCAACAGAGGCTTTTGTAAACACCTCACACCTACGAGAAATCATACAGCACGGGAAAAAGAACGTCCAAGGACACACCACCAGACTTTACCCACATTAATATTTGACCACATTTGCCTCAGATGTCGCAAGTGTTATTTCAAAACAAGAGGAACTGTGAGGGACAGTGTGAGAGGCCAGGAGCGTTAGTAATCTAGAGCGTGAGCTCTACCACTTACTGTGAGCTTGGACAGGCCGCTTAACCCTTCTGTACCTCAGTTTACTCATCTGTTAAATGGGCTGGCCGGTGAGGCCTGGCACAGAGCATGTGCTTGATACAGACTTGGCTGGCTCCCACCTTCTGTGCCTCACAGTGACCTCACAGCCTTTTCCTCTGCTCCTGGGGGAAGTCTTTCCTGAAGACGGTGCATACAGGTACCACAGAGAACTCAGAACATCATCTAACGCCTTCTCCAGCTTTGAACAACTGAACTGTGCTGTGTACTGTCACTCCTGTGACTGGCTTCTGTCCCCTCAACCGGTGTTGGAGATTCGACCGTGTGGACATGGGAGCTTGCTCACCGAACTCCTGTCCAGGCCGCATCGCGTGCTTAGGGCTACCTTCTGTCCGCCTTGCCAGTCACCAAAAGGCAGCTCAGCCTGTCCCTGGAGACCTGCTGGCCTGCCGATCTGCTGGTCTCTTTTCAAAATGTCAGCTCCCGGGGGCTCAGGAAGCCACCTTCAGGGCCTCAGTGAAGTGTCCTGACGCTGAGCCCGGGATTCAAACCCCAGTCCCCCCATTTCCTGACCGCACTGTGATTCCTTCAGCACCCTGGGCCTGAGGGTCTCCACCTGCATGTGACCAGGACGTCATTGGCGACACCGGCTGGTGCAGGAAGGGGGTGGGAGAAGGTCTCAGGGGCTGGAAGGCACCAGCAAGCATGCCCCTGAGTTCACACCTGACCCCCAGAGACTCAGGGTACTTGAGGAGACCTGAGGATCCTGCAGGCACGGGGTAGGGGTGGGGGCAGCACCCTGATTCACGTGGCCCCCGGGACCTGACGACGGGGACCTGGTGGCAGACAGCTCACGTGTGCAGTTGTGCTGGTGTGAGGTCAAAGAGGCGTCACAAAGCTGCGTCATGCTCAGTTTCTTCTTCTATTTTTTTAAGTTTAAAATCAAACACAAATGTTTGGAAAAGAGACCAGCAGATTGGCAGGCACCTCACAGCCACCTTCTAGGATGAACATTATTATTAACCCCATTTTACAGATGAGGAAACTGAGGCTCAGGACATTAATACTGCAAGACCAATCAGATACACCCATCAGACACTGCAATGCAAGGGCATATCTGTAAACACTGGATGGGAGGAAGTGGAACAAGAGGATGCAACAAGAATTTATGGGTGCCGTGAACGGATGTCGTTGTTACAAACAGCTGTCAACCCTGTGTGTGGTGATCGAGTCTTATATTGGCTGCAGTCTTGTACCCAATGGCCTCAGAATCCCATTTATTGCTGGGCTTGCAGAAACTGGCCTCTGAGCTTGTCAGGGCCTGAAACCAGGACCCAATGCTCCAGGGGATGCTCAGCCAGTGCTGGAATCCTACCGATAACCAAAGGTCATTCCAGGAGAGGGAGTTTAAACCAGAGAGATATGGTTCAGCCCATAGACAGTCTTTCCAGATTGGGAGTTGACTCATTAAGGAGTAAGCTCCCCATTGCTATGGGCATACAAGTAATTGTCAAGCAGCTTCCTATCAGTGCTTTTGTGACCCAGGGGAAATCCGGTTACTTCCATGTTCCTTTCTGTCCCCGAGTCTCTGAATACTTAGAGCTTTCATGTATTTTTAAGTACAGGCAATATTTCTACAGGGTTCAAAAACCAGAAAGCACAAAATTAAACCAGTGAGAATGGATCCTCTCCCACCTGCGCCCAGGCCCCAGCTCCCCTCCTGGAAGCGCAGGGAGATGCCAGGTTCTGGGCCAGCCTCCAGAGCACACTCGCTCTTCATTTTTCAAGTAAGTACATGTTTACGTTATTTTTATTTCTGTTCTGTCTCTTGCCTGTTTCTCTAACAATGGATTTTTGGTGGCAGCCTAATGACTTGGGACAGTCCCCTCAAGATGTCCACATGTGTAGGATGGGGGTAACGTCCACCTCACAGGACTGTTGGAAGATGACCTTTTCCCAGTGACACCCAGCAAAGAACCTGACATGCGTGCAGTCTGGTTCTCCCAAGAAAGGTCCTGTATCAGCGGGAGTCCGGGTGAGCTTACCGCAGCCGGTGTGGCTGCAGCAACTCCTCAAGCCACCAGGGGGCCCCATGGAGCTGCCCAGTCCTGCTGGTGGCCACATCATGCCCCGAGGGGACCCACAGGCCAGTGGAGACTCCGCAGAGGCAAGCAGGCAAACCTGCGCTGGGACTCAGCATCCTGAACTTCCAGGAGCACTGTCTCTTCCTCCATCCTGCCACCATCCTTGTCCAGGAATGCAAGGGCAAGACACAGAGGCCACCTGTGACTCTAGTTACCTCTGCCGAAAAGAAAAGGACGACAGATTTTAAGCCATCTTTTTGGGTGTTGTTTTCATTCAGTGAAGACAGAGAGCGAGATGGTGCCCCACGCACAGCCACGGCCTGCCTGCCCTGCCTCCATCAGATCCCCTTAGCCCCCCGGCCCTTGGCTTCTCCTGGCCACTGGGATGCCCCTCTGCCTTAGCAATGCTCCCCGATAATCCTGGCCCCTGTGGGACCTCCTCGCCTTCATGCTGCCTATTGACTGACATGAAAGGGTGAAATTCTCAGTCGCTCAGTCCTGTCCAACTCTTTGCGACCCCATGGACTGTAGCCTGCCAGGCTCCCCTGTCCATGGAATTTTCCAGACAAGAATCTGGAGTGGGTAGCCATTCCCTTCTCCAGGGTATCTCCCCGACCCAGGGATGGAAGCCAGGTCTTCAGCATCGTGGGCAGACTCTTTACTGTGCCCATTTTCTGCAGGCACCTGAAAATCCACCCTGCCCTCCCCTTTGCTCGTGCTGGTGTCTCCCTCTGGGAGCCCTAGGCTTTCTCGATGCTGTGCCAGCAAGCCAGCCCTGTGAACAGGCTCCAGGCCGAGCACCCATCTCACAGGGAGCCCGCGGGGCCAGCTGTGGGCTGACACACTGGTGCTGGACGCCCCGTCCTGAGGCTGCAGACTCGGTCTCTGTGCTCAGACCTGGGCAGCTGGGTGGGCTGTGTCCCAGGGGCTGGAATTAGGTCTTCAGATTTCTACCTCTTTCCCCTTGGTCCCAGGGGCAGGACAGAGCAGAAGAAGATGGAGCTGGAATCCTGGCTGGAAGCGGGGAGCAGGAACCCATTAGGCAGGCTTCTCCAGGGCCTCTCAGCTCCAAGGGAACCAGGGGGGCCTGAAGGGCTCAAGCACATGGTCCTGGACCCCTGGAGCAGCAAGCCCTCTGGCTTCCCCAGCCCAGAGCCGATGCCTGCTGGGGCCACGGGGCTGTCCCAGCCATGCGTGGGAGCCGCTGCCACGCCACGAGGACTCACCACCATCAAGTCTGTCTCTTCTCCAGCATCAGGGCAGCCCCTTCTCCACTGCCCCCACCTGCAGGGATAACGGTGCAAACGTTATGGAGCATGGGCATGGGCCAGGCATGGTTCCAGCCTGCAGTCCTCACAGTGACCTTGAGCTTTGCCCTGTTGTGCAGATGGGGAAAAAGAGCAGCAGGGGAAGTCCCTTGTTCGTATAGTCAAAGCTATGATTTTCCCAGGAGTCAGGCACAAACGTGAGGACCATAAAGGAAGCTGAGCGCTTTTGATGCTTTTGAATATTGGTGCTAAAGAGGACTCTTGAGAGTCCATTGGACTGCAAGGAGATCACACCAGTCAATCCTAAAGGAAATCAACCCTGAATATTCATTGGGGGGACTGATACTGGGGCTGCAGCTCCCATACTTTGGCCACCTGATGCGAAGAGCCAACTCATTGGAAAAGACCCCAGTGCTGGGAAAGATTGAAGGCAGGAGGAGAAGGGGACGACAGAGGATGAAATGGTTGGATGGCATCACCGACTCGATAGACATGAATTTGAACAAGCTCCAGGAGATAGTGAAGGACAGGGAAGCCTGGTGTGCTGCAGTCCGTGGGGTCGCAAAGAGTCGGACACGATTGAGCGGCTGAACAATAGCAACCGTGCGCTAACCAGCAGGATGTACTGCCTTTTGGAGAAGGGCTACTTAGCTTGCCTGGGCAGGTGTGGGGAGACCGTGCTTTATCAAAACAGTGAGCGCCTCTGGTGGAATTTTCAGTGTTCCCATCTGTGAAGCTCTGCTGGCTCCATCACCAAGTGCTTCCAGGAGCAGATGGGATGGGCATCGAGTGACTGCCGGAGTCCAGGATCTGCCGGAGGGTGCGCGAGGCCCCATGCTGTTGACCCAGCCTGGAGACTTGGGCCGCACGGTGGAGCCTCATATCTTCAGTGTGGTCCTGGGGCGACTGGGACAGGACCCTGTTGAGTTCTGGACACCAGCCAGGCACCTGGCCCCAGTGACATGCCACCCAGACCTGTCTGCCGAGGGCACTGCCCTCCATAGCAGTAATTACAGTTATTATGAATATTCTATTGTAATGATGATAATAACCTTGGAAGCAGTTTTGGCGTCATGGCCAAGAGACCAGACTCTGTGTCAGGAAGACCGGCACACCTTCGCCTAAAGACCTTTGGCCAGTGACACGCCCTCCTTGACCTCAGTTTTCTCCTGTGCAAAAAGGGATGAGGGGTGTCAGTTCCCGCCGGCTGCCCCCCAGGGTGGGGCTGCTCAGGGTGGAGTCCTGGCCAGGCTGGTGGGGACCAAGCTGTGGCCACAGGGAAGGAGTCCCTGGGACGCTGCCTTGTAGGGGAGCCTGAGCCCACCGGGCTCCCAGGGGACCATCAGTTCCAAGTTCCCTGGGCTGCAGCCCCTGCCTGTTGGGGGCAGACCCCTCGGCTGGCAGTTCTAGCCTTCAACCTTAAGGGCTGCCCATTGTAGGGGCTTCCTTGGTGGCTCAGCTGTAAAGAATCTGCCTGCAATGCTGGAGATGCAGGTTTGACCCCTGGGTTAGGAAGATACCCTGAAGGAGGGCATGGCAACCCACTCCAGTATTCTTGCCTGGAGAATCCCCATGGACAGAGGAGCCTGGAGGGCTACAGTCCATAGAGTCACAGAAAGCTGGACGTGACTGAAGTGACTTAGCACACACACTCATTTTAGAGATAGGAAGACTGAGGCACAGGGAGGCTAAGGGNCTCCAGCTGCCACCTGCCCTGTCTCCTCAGATTCCAGGATGGGGACGTTGGGGGGAGGAGAAGGCAGGTCCCACTTCTGTGTCCACCAGAGTAAGAGAAGGGGCAGTGTGTCCCTGGGGGGAGCCGGGGCTGTACATGCTTTATCTTGTGTCAGTTGATAAGAAAACCAGACTTGTCCCAGATTGAGCTCTTGTTCAGACCTTGTCTCCACCTTCGCATGTCTCCTGTCTCCACCATAGCCCTGCGGGGCAGGCATTATTGCTGTCCCATCCACAGAGGAGATGAAGTGATGGTTCTGGCCACACTGCGGGTGGAGGCAGGGCTGCACTGGAACCCGGGTCAGGGAGCCCTGGGACCCTAGAACCGTCTCATCTCACGTTCCAGGGGGCCACCTGCCAAGAAGGAGGAGCAACTGGGTGTTATGAGCAGAGCAAGGTGGAGAGTCAGCTCTGGGCTCCAATTCCTGGCTCCACCGAGCCCTTGGCAGTCCCCTGGCCCTTCTGAGAGCCCATCCCCTCACCAGCAGTCCTGGGTAACTCCCCCGCCTTGCTCACGTGTTGAGTGCTCAACACCAGTAAGTTTCCAGCTTCCTTTCCCTTGATAATAAAGCACATAGTAGGTGCTCGATAAAAGTAACTTTCCATCTTCCACTCTCTTGATGAAAAAGCCAAGTGTTCTCTCCCAGACAAAATATTTACATTCTAGGAGAAACGTTTGCCTTAAGAAGGAACGTGAGGGATGGTGGAATTCGAGGCGGCGGCGGGTCGTGTCAGGCCAGGAGGCAGCTAGGGAAGACTCTTTGTGTTTCTCAGATGACAGTGAGTGGCAGCCCCAGGGAGGCTGGTGCCGCCCGGGGCATGCCAGGGTCCTGCCCTTCTTCCCTGCCAAATGGGGTTCTCATCATCTGAAACGCACCACTTTGAAAAACCACCCAAGCGCTCCAGCACTGAGCTCATTTCACAATCTTGAGCTAATAGAGAAGGACTTCCCTGGACTCATACATACTTTTGAGATGTGTGGTTCTCAGAGCCAGCCTTAAAGGGAAACAGGCATCCAAACACATGCAGAGTAACGCTGTTCTAACACCATTCATCCTTATTAAATCACAAAGACACACACACATGCTCATCATTAAAATAATAAAAGCCAGTGCAGACAGCTCTGTAGGAAACAGCACACCCAGGAAGGCTAGACTGTTTTCCCCCAGCTCTGCCGCCTACAGAACTCAGGAGTCCCCTGCAGTGTATGAAAGTTACTGGTGTTGAGCACTTAGCACGCGTGAGCAAGGCGGGGGCGTTACCCAGGACTGCTGGTGAGGGATAGGCTCTCAGAAGGGCCAGGGGGCTGCCAAGAGCTCGGAGGAGCCAGGAATTGGAGCCCAGAGCTGACTCTCCACCTTGCTCTGCTCACAACACCCAGTTGCTCCTCCTCTGCCATAAAGACTTCCTCGCTTCCCGTCAATCACGGCTCCTCGTGAGCAGGACTCTGTCCCCTTCTCTACTGCACTTGAGGACAGGGATCGCGGCTCCTGGCTCATTCATTCACCCAGTGAGCACAGAGAGCCCGCCTCAGACCAGCATTTTGCACACGGGGGTCTATGATCCTAACCTTGACCAGGAGAGCATCCTTATTGGAGAAGCAAGGAAAGCGAGGCTCAGAGAGGTTCAACCATTGGTCTAAACCCAGCTGGCCCTGAGCCCGGGCCCTTTCAGCAGCACAGAACTGCCTCTGCAGGGGTCTGGTCCTGCCTGGGCTCCGAGAACCTTGAGATCCCAGGATGTAAGTGAGGGGCCAGGAGACAGGGCCACAGCACTGGGCATGGGGTGGCGGGGGGCATGAATGGGGAACCCAGGGGCCTGTGGGAGCCTGATGGGTTGGGAGTGGGCGTGGAGAAGGACTTTACAAACCTGTGTCCAGGCAGTGTGGGAGTCAGCCAGGTGAGGAAGAGGGACAGGGCATCCGAGGCACAGGGAGCGCTGCGGCCCAAGGCGTGGAGGTGTGACAGGTAAGGGCGGGTCTAGGAGGCAAGCTCTTTACGCTGTCCTTTCGGTGGAATGGAGAACGCAGGCTGGAGAGGAGGGCAGCCGTAACTCCCCGGACACAGTGACTGGGGGCAAAGCGCGCCTGTAAATCAGTGTGGTCTGATGTGAGAGGGTCTCTAAAGGTGGGCCATAGGACTCTGCCTTCCGCTCTGCTCATTTCAATCAAGCATCTGCGTGGAGCCCTGGGAGGCTTGCTTATCAGATGTGCCAGTGGCAACACTTACGTGAGAACACAGCATTTCCAGGAAACTCAGCAGGTGAAACGGTGGACTGAGACCATCAGAATGGAATTGAACAAGGAGAGCCAGAATAACCTGCTTTCATGCGCCAAAGGTTGAATGCACAGACTGTTTCCCCAAATTGTCTTTTAAATGAGCATCTCTTGAGGCAAGATGGAAGACCTGTTTTCCTGGGGTCGCCCACAGAAGGTTCTGTATCAACTTTCTGTGGTCAATGGGCCCTGGGTGAATGCCCCTGTATCGTCCAGGAGGATCTTCTCCAGGGGATCTTCCCAACTCAGGAATTGAACCTGGAACTCTCATTGCAGGCAGATTCTATGCTTCTAATAGGAGCAGGGGGAGTCGACCCTGTGAGGCCAGGCTCTTAGTGCCCAGACTGTCTCTCAGAGCCTGGCACTAGTGGGTCCCCCTCCCTATTATGTGTCCTGAGCCTGGGAGAATCCTTCAGAGGAGGCAGCCGGTGGCCGTGCTTGTAAGGCTCCCTCCCCTACAACAACAGCTGGAGTTGGCCGAACCCACATAAGCCCCCAGTCCTATCCAGGAACAGCTCTCATGCTGCCCCAAGACCAAAGAGAACCTCGGCTAGCTGAGCGTCAGCTTTGGGGCAGGGCAACGGGGGTAACGCCCTTCCTGCGGGAGTGGACGCCTGGCCGCTCCTTGTGCCTGTGATGAAATGGGGACAATGGCTGGGAAAACTGGTCAAGGGGAGACTTGGGAGGCCAAGCAGCCTGGCACACAGCAGGTGCTCAGTAAGCACGATGAGTCGTGAATGAGTCTTCAGGTTGCCGGGCAAGCCAGTTGAGCTGCTCTGCCTCAGTTTATGCAGCTGTAAATTGGGTGTAATGTCCAGAGCCAAGTAAATATTGGGCAAACAGTGGCACAGGGTGGGCACGCAGCCTGAGAAGACCCTTCTACCCAGCCAGTACAACTTGCAGGCCTCTGAGAGATGGTCATGCTGCTTTAGATTGTCCACCTCCAGGGACAGAGAGCTCACTTCTGGAGTCTGAAGCAGAGCAGACACCGGCCTGCCTCCAGAGGATTCTTAATAGGGAGGGGGACCCACTAGTGCTCCGAGAGACGGTCTGGGCACTAAGAGCCTGGCCTCACAGGGTCGACTCCCCCTGCTCCTATTAGAAGCATAGAATCTGCCTCCAATGAGAGATCCAGGTTTGATTTCTGGGTTGGGAAGATCTGCTGGAGAAGGAATTGGCAATCCACTCCAGTATTCTTGCCTGGAGAATCCCATGGACACAGGAACCTGGCAGGCTATAGTCCATGGGGTCACAAAGAGCCAGACAGGACTGGGCGACTAACACTTTCACTTTCAGTGGGAGACGGGCCTGAGTGTCCCATAGATGGGCCCTGGAGGGGCGGCCCCCACCTCAGGGGGCTCAGAGAGGCCAGAGGCCCCTTGTTGCCTGAAAAGACAAGGAACCATCAGCTCACTGGGTCTCAGGCCTTCTCTCTGGGCCTTCCCCAAAAGCTGCTGACAGATGTGGATGGCTTTCTGCTTCCTGTGTGACCTCCACGGAGAAAATCCATCACCTGCTGGCGGAGCCATCCCGGCCGGCCCTGGAAAGATGGTACCGAGTCACCTGGGCCCTCACGGCTCTGCCAGCCATGAACGCGTCAAGCCGGTCATTAGCTCTTACAGGAAGGACCTGACCTGTCATTTTCCTCCGGAAGTGCCGAGGGTGACTTGCCGGCCGCCCCTCCCTGAAGCCAGAGAAAGGCCGGATCCTCCTCCGGGGGCTAGCCTGGATTAGGGATGGGACCCAGGGGCGGGAGAACATCCATCCTTCCGCTCAGGAATCCCACTTCTGGGAACTCGTCCCAAGGAAACAATCGGACAGGAAAACCAAGCTGTGCACAAACACGGCCCCGCGGTAAGTATTTATAATAGTTCAGCCCCGGAAATCACCCTCGTGTCCTGCGGTGCACCCCGGCTGCCTAAAGAGCACACGGTGGTGAAATTAGGTAAATGGTGGGCGGGGCGCCTGGCAGCCGCGGATGGATCACCCCACGGATGGATCACCCTGCGGTTCCTGACGCCCCCATCCCCACCCCCACACTGATCAAACAGACCTACTCCAGGCTGCACCCAGAGGCGGTGGATCAGAATCTCCAGGGAAACGTTCTGATTGACAGGGGTCTGCGTGATTCTTATCACCAGGCTGGCTGAGAAACCCTGCTCACGGCTAAGATTGCGACTTCAGCCCTGCATTGATTTCAACCTTGTTACATCTTGGTTTTTGCATCTGTGAAGTGGGCCTCGCCCCAGGCCTGTCCCCGGGATGCTGGGAAGGTTGGTGAGATTCTGGACAGGCTGACTCCACAGGACGCAGGGCTCTGGGAGCCGCTGTTAACACGTTCACGGGCTGCGTCTCCCCCTTCCTCTCCCCAGCCTGGTCCCATGTCCACTGGGGGAAGTTACACCTGTGCGTTTTATTAAAAAGCAGAGACGTCAGGTTTTTCCAACAGTTACGTACAGATGTGAGAGCTGGACCATAAAGACGGCTGAGGAGCGCCAAAGAATTTCTGCTTTCAAACTGTGGTGCTAGAGAAGACTCTTGAGAGTCCCTTGGAAAGCAAGAGATCAAACCAGCCACTCCTAAAGGAAATCAACCCTGAATATTCATTAGAAGGACTGATGCTGAAGCTCCAATACTTTGGCCACTTGATGCGAAGAGCCAATTCATTGGAAAAGACCCTGATGCTGGGAAAGATTGAGGGCAGGAGGAGAAGGAGGAGACAGAGGATGGGATGGTTGGATGGCATCACTGACTCAATGGACATGCGTTTGAGCAAAGTCCAGGAGATCGGGAAGGACAGGGGAGCCTGGCGGTTCCTGGCTTAGCTGCCCTGGGGCATGTGAGATCTTCTTGGACCAGGGATCAAACCCGTGTCCCCCGCACTGGCAGGGGGGTTCTTAACCACTGGACCACTGGTGAGGTCCATGCCTCTCCCTGGCTCTTGAACGTGTCCTCCACCGACTGGCCATGGCAGGGAGCCGTTTCAACCCCCTAAATGAATCCTGAATCTCAGCTTCTGCGGGCATAAATGGACATGATAATTCCTGTTCACCTTGCAGGCTTTGCAGGGAGGATGGGAGGAGCATGCTCCCCAGAGAATGCTTCATAAACTGGAAATGGCCTTGAAGAATGTGAGGGCAGATTGGGCTGGGCGGGCCTGCAGCCGTGGAGGCTCTGGGGCCTGCACTGCTGAGCATCAGGTCCAGGGGTATGTCTCGGGGAGTGTCTCTGGTCCTTCTCTGTTTCACGTGCCCTGGCCCAGAGTAGGTTTTATTATTTAGATTAGTTATATATTTATTATTTATATAATAAATTCTATATATTTTATATAAAATATACATTACAACATATAAATATTTTATATAAATTATAATATAAATATAGTTTATGTAAATTATAATATATTAATTATATATATAGTTATATCTATTATTTATACTGTAAACCAAACTATGCATGCAGTTTGGTTAAAAACAAACCCAATAACAGTAAAAGATTCAGAAGGATTTAATTCCCTGGTTTTTCCTCCCCTCCTCCACCCCCCGGAACAATCTGTTTCGACATTTAGTCTTTCCTTCCGGTTTGATCTCCGCATTTCTCGGTAAGATGTTTCTGTCCGTGACTCTTTCTCGATTTCTCGGTTCTAGACTTTTCTAGAATTCCTTCCGACCACAATGGATAGGCCTTCAACTCTCTTAAATCCTCCCACTCTCACATCTTCTCCGTCAGCTTCTCCTTGAGGGCTCAGCTCCGTGCTTAGGTGACCAGTGGTCCCGGGGTTTCATTATGATTCTATAAACGTTGCCTATGAAAGTTAAGGAATGGTTTCTTTTTTGGTGGAGTTTGTTTATCTATGCCCTGGAGTTAATGCCTTTTAAAAAAACCACAAACTTGTAAGATGTCTCTTTTTCCATCTGCTCAGCTCTAACCTAGTGGTGGGATGGTCAAATGGTCAGGCATTTGGATGTCTTATCTCGCCCCTCCCACCTGGCTCTTCCAGGCTGAGCCCTCCCCACTCTGTCAGGGGCCTGGGCCTGCCCCTCCCCCTTCTCCTCCCCTACCCCCCTCTCCCCCCTCCACCCCGCAAGGACTGGCCCCCCTGGGGAGCCCTCCTGTCCCCTTTCAGCTCCTAGGAGAGCATGTGCTTCAAAAGCTTCCTGAGAGGTGCCCAGCAGTCCATTTTTTTCCTCTTTTTGGTGACCTTGCATTTCTGACAATGTTTATATTCCAGTCTCATATTTGGCTGATGCTCTCTGTGGGCACAGAATCCAGGCAGGAAATCCTTTTCCCTTAGACTTTTAAGGCGACTGATGACTCTTCTGATCTTCTAGCCCTCCAGGGTTTCTAATAAGAAGTCCAGTGCCAGCTTGTTAAAAATGTATTAATTTAAATACACGTGCACAGAGTTTCAAAAATCAAATAAAGCCTAAGAAAGACAAAAAACCCCTTCCTCATGGCTCCACCCCGATCTTTTGTCCACAGTTGAAAACAGCACACTTAGAAGGCTCTTCTTTGACTTTCCAATTTAGGTATTATCACTGCCTTTCTCTTAGGGACCAGGAAGGTTTACTCCACTGATAAACCGCCCCCACACACACCACCTTCTTCCCCCATCCTCCTAGTAAAACTACCACAATTTTCTTTGGTTAAATCAATGCCTACACATGATACTCTTCAAACGCTGTGGCCAGCAGAGCCGCAGTACACCCCGTGACTGTATTTCCTTCCGGGCAGGACTTCGGGGTTTCCCTGGGGATTGTTAGTCGCCTCCTTGTCTTGACTTGCTTGGTTTTCTTTGTGGTGTCACTCATTCACCACCAGGCTCTCTGACAGGCTCTAATGCTCCTCTTTAGGTAGCCGAGGCCCCAGGCGATCCATGAGTTGTGTTCTCTTTCTTGGCCAGCTCCTCCTGGCGCCCCTTCCCACCCCGTTCCAAAGTGCACTGATTGCTTCTAGTCCTGAAGCCCTCGCTGTCCGACTTCCCTATGCCATCACCTTTGTTCAGGCGCTAAGTCGTGTCCGACTCTTTGCAACCCCGTACAGCACGCCAGACTTCTTCGTCCTTCACGATATATACCACCACTTTGGAATTCCCCACTTCCTGAATTTTGGATCTTCTTGTGTCTTTGTTTAGTTCCCAATTTTTAGCGAAAGAATGCATGGGAGGTACTTTTTTAAAAATCTGGGGACTTTTCGGACTTCCTTGGAGGCGCAGTGGATAAGAACCCGCCTGCCAATGCAGGGGACACAGGTTCGAGCCCTGGTGTGGGAGGATTCCACGTGCCTCAGAGCAACTAAGCCTGTGCGCCGCAACTACTGAGCCTGTCCGCTGCAAGTACTGAAGCCCGAGCGCCTGGAGCCTGTGCGCCACGACAAGAGAAGCCACCACAGTGAGAAGCCAGGGCTGCAGCAGAGAGTGGCCCCCGCTCACCGCACCTAGAGAAAGCCCATGCACAGCAACGGAGACCCGGCGCAGCCAAGATAAGTCAATAAATTTAAAATATCTGAACATGTCAAACTTTACCCTCATACTTAACGGGCCAGACACCGAAATCATTTTCCTTCAGAATCTTGAACGCGTTGCTCCAAGATCCTCTAGCTTTTGGAGTTACTGTTGAGAACGTCAGGGTTTCTGATTCCTGATCCTTTGTGTGTGATCTCTCTCTTTCTCTCCCATTCTCTCTCTCTTTCTTTCTGGAGATTTTTAGGATCTCCTCCACCCTAATCTTTTCAGATTTTACAAGGATGTGCCCACTATGACGATTTCTCCACTTCTATGCTGGTACTTTGTATCCATCAGTCCCAGATAATTTTTGTGTATTATATCACCAATATTTTCCTTCCCTTCATTTTGTCCCATTATCTAATGGGGCAAAAAAAAAAAGGGGAGTGGGCATTAAGAGAACTCTAGAGTGAATGCCAGAATCCTTCAGTCCCTTCCTTAACCTCGACAGTGTATCTGAAGATTATCTGGGGTATTTGGAGAACCTAGAGAAAAACCTCTAAACCCAGACACTTGGAGAAAGGAGTGCCCCCAGAAATGGTGGTGGCTTCTTGGGTAGCCTGGTGCCAATGAACCAGGACTTCATCTAACCCAGTCCTTCTCAGCCCTGCCTAATAGGCCCCCCTCTTCCAGATGGAATGAGTCTGGGGTGGGGCCTGGGCAACTGCATTTTACCAGCTTATGAGGGGCTTCTCAGCTGGCGCTAGTGGTAAAGAATCTGCCTGCCAATGCAGGAGATGTAGGAGACGCAGTTTTGATCCCTGGGCCGGGAAGATCCCGTGGAGAAGGGCCTGGCAACCCACTCCAGTGTTCTTGCCTAGAGAATTCCAGGGACAGAAGAGCCTGGTGGCTACAGTCCTTGGGGTCACAGAATTGGATACGACTGAAACGACTTAGCACACACACAGGTGAGCCTAAGCAGTCAGTGCCCAGAGCTGACACCCCCTGATCTGACCCCTGGCCTTGTTCAGAGTCAGCTACTTCTGTGTGTGCTTTGTGTAGTCACTCAGTCGTGTCCGATTCTTCTCGATGGCTCAGCGGGAAAAGAATCACCTGCAGCGCAGGAGACACAGGAGATACGGGTTCGATCACTAGGTCGGGAAGATCCCCTGGAGCAGGAAATAGCTGCTTCCTTAGTGTTACTGAAAGTGTGGCTTCTCTGAGTACTGGTATTGAATCAAATCCTGCAGACAGAATTTTGGGTGAAGTAGAAAAGGGTAGCTTTATTGCTTTGCCAGGCAAAGGGAGACACACCGGGCTTCTGCCTTGAAAAACTGTGTGTCTCCATTGCAAAGAACCTGATGAGGGTTTTTATAATGGAGTCAAGTGTGGGGTCTCTGACAAGGTTAGGGTGTGAGCAGGATGGTCTGATTCTTGATGAGCTTCTCTGATCACGTTCATCTGGCCTCAGGGGGTTTCCTGGCTGCTCCTCCCTTGCTTAGCAACTGTTCAAACCCACACTTTGGAACTCAGAGAAGGCCATGACGGCTTGAGTCTTGCCTATAAGAAATGGGGGACAGAAAGGCCTGGGAGCCACACAGGGCCTTGCTCAGCTTCATTAGGACCCTGACTCATTTACAGGGGCTCTGACAGTTTGGGATGCTAAGATGTGACTCTCCATTGCAAAGTTGTGTCCTGGAATTGGGTCTTGGTGGAGCTGAGCCTGTGCTGGAAAGAAGATCAGCCCTTCTCCTAGAGTCTCAGAGTCTCTGGCTGGGCTCTGGGGGATTCCCAAGCCTTTCCCTCGCAGAGCAGCACCCCACCTGTCTCACTGTGTGGCTCAGGGTTTGAGTCTGCCTTTTCTGCATTTAAGTATCTCCCCATCCCAGCAGGAGGAGGGAATGATTCCATTTCCTCCTAAGATCCAGAGCCTCAGGGAGGGGCAGGACCCCCGAGGTGTAGTATCAGGTTAGAGACACAGATTCTCACTCCGGGGCTTTCCTGCTTGCCAGCTCCCTCCTGCATCATTCACTCATTCCACAAACACTCTCTTAGCTCCCAGCTCTCTGCTGGGAGGACACTGGGGAATGTCCTGTTGCTCAGTCTCTCAGTTGTGTCTGATTCTTTGGGACCCCATGGACTGTAACACTCCAGGCTTCCCTGTCCTTCACTGTCTCCTGGAGTTTGCTCAAACTCATGTCCACTGAGTTGGTGATGCCATCCAACCATCCTGTCCTCTGTCACCCCCTTCTCCTGCTCTCCATGTTTCCCAGCATCAGTGTCTTTCATAATGATCAGCTCTTCGCACCAGGTGGCCAAAGTATTGGAACTTCAGCTTCAGTCACAGGCCTTCTAATGAATATTCAGGGATGATTTCCTTAAGGATTGACTGGTTCGATCTCCTTGCTGGGCCAGGGACTCTCAAGAGTCTTCTCCAACACCACAGTTCAAACGGCGGTGGACAAAGAGGTGGACCCAACTGATGGTTTGGTTGGTAAAGTTACTCATGTCACAGCTTCTGCCCAACTGCGGGCTCGCCTGGGGGCTGGAGGCGGGGGGCAACTTCACTACAGCCCAGCCTCACCCAGATCAGGTCACAGGAGGAATTACTATTACTGCTGTTGTTGCATCAAACAGGAGGCGGCAGGCTGGAGAGAGTGGGAAAGGCTGCTCTTGGAACTGGCAGCAGCCACATTAACAATTAAGGTCTTCACTGACTTCATTTCCACCATCAGAGCATGAAATATTCAGCAGCGGGGGAAGCTGGTCTCCGATATCCGCAGAGGGCAGGGCCGGAAGGGCAGCTGCCCAGGCCTGGTGGGCAGGGCATCTAGAGGCTGAGGTGGGGCCTGGGGGGTGGGAGTGAGGATCTCAGGGGGCGTGGCCCAGAGCTATCTCATGCAGATGGTGCAGCCGCAGACTCCCACGGAACGCGGCTGGGAGAGTCCCAGAGAAGGGCGGGGCTCTGTCCTGGAGGAGGAAACAGCTGCAGGCGGGCAGATGGAAAGCCCATCACAGGTGGGACTGCTCGCCTGGGCTTCCCCCTTCCTAGCACAGTGAGGACGGTCACAGAGAAGCACCGCTGGCCTCAGAGACCATGCGTCTGGGGTCTGGAACTTATCAGCTGGAGTAAATCCCGTATATCTGACAAATTAGCATGAGTCATGCCTCACTGGTATCTCTGCACACTTTCAGTGTCAGTTTAATAAACATTTCAAAGAGGTCATAGTGGGCAAACCTGCTAGAGTGTTTCTCCCCCCCTGCCCCCCGCCTCCCCCATATACTGGGCACCTCCAGTATGAACTTTAGCCAGGCTTTCTCTTGTGCTCTGAAAGCCACGAGGGTACAGACCCAAGAGGAGCTCGTGCTTGTGAGCATGAGGACGCAGAGGGCAGCGCTGCTAGTTACAGCCGAAAACTAGAAACAAATGTCCTTCAACGGGAGAGGTGAAGGCAACGTATTCGTGCCACGGAAATCAGATGGCGGAGCTCTCAGCTGGGGAGATTTCGCTCTCAGCGGCCATTTGGCAAGGTCTGGAGACATTTTTGTTCTTGGTTCTTAATTTTTCTTTTATACTGGAGTATAGTTGATTTGCCTTGATTCATGGACCTGACATTCCAGGTTCCTATGCAGTATTGCTCTTTACAGCATCGGATCTTGCTTCTATCACCAGTCACATGCACAACTGGGTATTGTTTTCGCTTTGGCTCCATCCCTTCATTCTTTCTGGACTTATTGCTCCACTGATCTCCAGTAGCATATTGGGCACCTAATGACCTGGGGAGTTCCTCTTTTGATATCCTATCATTTTGCCTGTTCATACTGTTCATGGGGTTCTCAAGGCAAGAATACTGAAGTGGCTTGCCATTCCCTTCTCCAGTGGACCACGTTCTGTCAGCCCTCTCCACCATGACCCGCCCGCCTTGGGTTGCCCTGCAGGCATGGCTTGGTTTCATTGAGTTAGAATAGTAGATATAATGGTCATCTGAGTTAAATTCACCCATTCCAGTCCATTTTAGTTCGCTGATTCCTAGAATGTCGACGTTCACCCTTGTCATCTCTTGTTTGACCACTTCCAATTTGCCTTGATTCATGGACCTGACATTCCAGGTTCCTATGCAGTATTGCTCTTTACAGCATTGGATCTTGCTTCTATCACCAGTCACATGCACAACTGGGTATTGTTTTCGCTTTGGCTCCATCCCTTCATTCTTTCTGGACTTATTGCTCCACTGATCTCCAGTAGCATATTGGGCACCTAATGACCTGGGGAGTTCTTCTTTTGATATCCTATCATTTTGCCTGTTCATACTGTTCATGGGGTTCTCAAGGCAAGAATACTGAAGTGGCTTGCCATTCCCTTCTCCAGTGGACCACGTTCAAGTGTTGTTCAAAGTGATGTTTCCTAAGGCCCACCTGACTTGGCATTCCAAGATGTCTGGCTCTAGGTGAGTGATCACACCATCATGGTTATCTGGGTCATGAGGATCTTTTTTGTACAGTTCTTCTGTATATATATGCTTGCCACTTCTTCTTAATATCTTCTGCTTCTGCTAGGTCCATACAATTTCTGCCCTTTATTTAGCCTGTCTTTGCATGAAATATTCCCTTGGAATCTCTAATTTTCTTGAAGAGATCTCTAGTCTTTCCATTCTATCGTTTTCTTTATTTCTTTGCATTGATCACTGAGGAAGGCTTTTTTATCTCTCCTTGCTATTCTTTGGAACTCTGCATTCAAATGGGTGTATTTTTCCATTCCCACTTTGCCTTTAGCCCCCACCCTTGTGCCCCCACCATCTAGAACTGTGCAGTAGGCTGATTCTGTGTATGAAATCGTGGTGATAGCAATATAAACTTTGTATGGATCCTCTGAGGATTAAATGAGATAATGTCTAACAAGCACATGCCACATAATAAATATAAAGAAAGGATGTGGGGAAGAAGAAAAGGAAAGATATGAGTGGAAGAAGGAGAAGGGGTTTGATAGAGTGAACATGATTATCTGGGTTTCTGCTCCATCAGTGGTCCTCTGGGAATATGCATTGCTCTGTAGTGTGGTTGAGCTTCCCAGGTGACTCAGTGGCAAAGCATCTGTCTGCCAATGTAGAAGACACAAGAGACACAGATTCAGTCCCTGGGTTGGTAAGATCCCCTAGAGGAAGAAATGGCAATCCACTCCAGTATTCTTGCCTGGAAAAGCCCATGGACAGAGGAGCCTGGCGGAATACAGTCCATGGGGTCGCAAAGAGTCAGATGTGACTGAGAACAAGCACAAGAAGTATGGTTAATGATTTGGATGTTGAGCTCATCTGCTAAAGACCACAGAAATCACAGTCTCCTCAAAGGATGGCTGGGCATAGTAGCAGCTCAGAGGATATTACTGAACAGATGGCAAATGACAGTTCAGACACGCTCAGTGATCCTGGCAGGCCACAGCCATCCAACCAGCAATGCTGGATGGTCTCATTTCCTGGGTCTTGGCTGCTGAACACTTACTTCTTTTAACCAAGGAGATGGGCTCTGATGAGACTCTCCTACAAATATCAGCTCTGCCTCTTTAAACTTTCCTGGCCTTTTTAAGTCTCTGGATAACTGCCACTTTATCCATGAGAGAACCGAAGTGAAATGTATCCTCCAATAATTTTAGAAGAGGTTGTGAGAGCTTTCTGGATAATTGTAGTGCTCAGTAACTTCTGCTAACGGTGCCTTTCCTGTCAGACCTGCTGTGAGTGATGGGACATGTCAGGCCTCATTTCATTACCCAGGCTGAAGACACCCAAGAGCAGTGCCAAGAGACTGCTTAGTCTCCAGGCAGTTGCCCTTCCCTTCCCAGTATCCACTATGCAGGCACAGAGGTAAGGCCTGCAGCTGCTCTAAGCTTGATCTCCTGCACGGCAGCTGGGAGAAAATCATGGTCATATAAAGCAGTGGTTAGGGGCATGCGGATGTAGCCTAGAATTAAATAATTAATGTCTCCACTGCTTATGAGTGAGGGATCTTTGGGCAGTGTTATAAACTGAACTGTGCCCCCTCAAAAATTCTCATACTGAAGCCCTGGTGCTCCAATGTGACTATATTTGAAATAGGGCTTTCAAAGTGGCAGTTGAGGTTAAATGAGGTCATAAGAATGGGGTCCTGATCCAAAGTGACTGATGGCCTCACAGGAAGAAGGCAAGATATCAGAGATGAGGGAGCACAGAGAAAAGGCTAAACAAGGACACAGAAGGCGGCTGTCTGCAAACCCAGGAGAGAGGACTCAGCAGAAACCAAACCTGCTACACCTTGATATTTTACATCCAGCCTCCAGAACTGTAAGAAACTTAATTTCTATTATTGAAGAGCCTGAGTTTCTGGAGGTTTGGGGGATTGTTTTGGGGGGTTTGGGGGTGGTTTTGTTCATGGCAGCCTGAGCAGACTAAGACAGGCAGATTTTCAGTCTCGGTCTCACGTCGCCTCTGGAAATGGAGGTTATCTTAGACTCCACCTCAAAGGGCCCGTGTGACAACCGCAGGAGACGATGCCCATAAAACTCTGGGCCAGTGCCTGACTCAGAGAAAGCACTGCACACTTGTGAGGTATTGATTTTACTATTACCACTTATCCATTTTTAAAATGTATCATATGAGATCCAGAGAAGTTAAATCACAGCTGCTGCTGCTGCTGCTGCTGCTAAGTCGCTTCAGTTTTGTCCGACTCTGTGTGACCCCATAGATGGTAGCCCACCAGGTAGATTCTCCAGGCAAGAACACTGGAGTGGGTTGCCATTTCCTTCTCCAATGCATGAAAGTGAAGAGTGAAAGTGAAGTTGCTCAGTTGTGTCTGACTTGTGGCGACCCCATGGACTGCAGCCTGCCTCCATTCATGGGATTTTCCAGGCAAGAGTACTGGAGTGGGGTGTGATTGCCTTCTCCGAAATCACAGCTAGCGGTTAGCTATTTGGCAAGCCCGATTTGGAAGCCAAGATCCTGAGTCAGGACTTAAGAGAATGAGATGGATGACCAGGTTATCTTTATGAGGCGTTCTCTACTTCACCCCCTCACAGCAGCTACCAGCATTTCTCATCCCCAACAGCAGTGTAGGGTAGTGGTTAGGAACACGGGATCAAGACCTAAACTGAGTTCTGACCAAAGGCAAGGCCCTGTGCCAGGTGCTGGGGATTCGGAGGTGAATGAGGCAGACAAGGCCCCTGCTGCCACCATGGGGCAAACCTCTGCCAGCAGAAGGCAGGTGTTGACTAGGCATTGCAGAAGCAGGATTTCAGAGAAGGATAACTAAGGTGCTCGGCTGGAGAGTGACTGCCAGAGAGGATTCCGGGAAAAGTCACTGTAGCCGAGACCTGAAGCCAGACACGATAAGAGCCAGGAGAAGGGTGTTCAGGCTTAAGGAGCAGAACGTGGAGTCGCTGAAGCAGAATCAAGCTGGGACCCTTTGGGAATAGTAAGAAGCAATTGTGATCGTGAGCTTGTCTTTAACACAGCTTATTGATCTTCTTCTATCTAGAAACCTGGTTTACTGACCAATTAATGTCCAACGCATGTTAATCATCATGAGAGAAAAGAAGAATCCATGTATCCTTCTCCAAAACCCAAAGCAAGGGCTGATTTCAAAGTGAAAAAAAAATCAAAGGGAAGGTGGCGACAGAAATTGGCAATGTGAGCAGAGAGAGAAGCCGTGCAAATGCACAGAGTGCTTCAGAGCTGGGAAGGACCTTGGAGCTTGTCAGCCTCATTCTGTTTTGGTTTTAGATTTTTTTTTTTTTTTTNCCATGTATCCTTCTCCAAAACCCAAAGCAAGGGCTGATTTCAAAGTGAAAAAAAAATCAAAGGGAAGGTGGCGACAGAAATTGGCAATGTGAGCAGAGACAGAAGCCGTGCAAACGCACAGAGTGCTTCAGAGCTGGGAAGGACCTTGGAGCTTGTCAGCCTCATTCTGTTTTGGTTTTAGATTTTTTTTTTTTTTATGTGGACCATTTTTAAAGACTTTATTGAATTTGATACAATATTGCTTCTGTTTTATGCTTTGGTTTTTTGGCCACAAGACATGTGAGATCTTAGCTCCCTGGTCAGTGATGGAACCTGTACCCCCTGCCTTGGAAAGCAAAGTCTTAACAACTAGACCACCAGGGAAGTCCTGTTTGCCTCATTTTGCAGAGGCCATGAGCATTGAAGGACCTGATTAAAGGCACAGATTGGACAGCAGCAGAAGCAGGACTGGACATGGGCTTCCCAACTCTTAACCCAAACAACAGGCTCATTTTCCCCTTTCTGGTCAATATTTCCCTAAGGGTCGTTGGGTTGAGGGGGATACAGTGACTCAAGCCAGTAAGTTATGCCTGCACTTCAGGGTTTTATGACACGACCAAGGTTTAGAGGACCTAAGTAAGTTGCCGAAGGTTGCCAAGTGAAAAAGTCATAGAAAGTGCTTAAAACTATAGTCTGCTCTGCTTTCAACACCAGAATTCTTTACTTTTACTTTTTATTTTGTACTGGAGTATAGCCAGTTAACACTGTTGTGATAGTTTCAGGCGAACAGCAAAGGGACTCATCCATTCTCCCCCAAACTCCTCTCCTATCCAGCCTGCCACATAACACTGAGTAGAGTTCCATGTGCTCTACGATAGGTCCTTGTTAGCCATTTTAAATATCGCAGTGTCCACCCCTGCCCTCTTAATTATGTGTTGAACAAGCTGGGGTTTGGACACCTGTCAGTCATACCCACGGGCTGGTATCTGATGCACAGCTCTGACTTAAGAATGAAAATGAACAAAGGCAAAAGTCTCTTGAAATTATAGGCTCTTGGAAACTAAACCAAAATCCAAAACACCTCAGGAAATTACCAACATGGAAAGACTTTCCCTCAGCCTTTCAGATACAGGAGCCTCTTTTGATATCTCCTTTTCCACCCCCTACTTTCCCTCAGAAATGATGATGAATTCTCCCACATGATGCTCTAGGCCCCTGAACCTACCTCCATTTAGAAATTGAATGAAGGTAGAAATCACATTACACATTCTTTTTTTAAATGGAGGATAATTGCTTTACAATGTTGTGTTGATTTCTGCCGTACATCATGAATCAGTCATATATATATTATATATATATAATATATATATATCTCCTCTCTCTTGAGCCTCCTTCTCACCCCACCCACATCCCACCCTTCTGTATTGTCACAGAGCACCAGGCTGGGCTCCCTGTGTTAAATATCAGTTTCCCACTAGCTATCTATTTTAGACATGGTCACGTATATATGTCCATGCTACTTTCTCAATTCATCCCACCTTTTTCTTCCCTCACTGTGTCCACAAGTCCATTCTCAATTTTTATTCTAGTTTGCTAGAAATTAGAAAATCATTCTGAGTTAGAAATAAAGCAAAACATCTCTTGGGGAAACCAAGACAAACTTCTGACGTAAAGCAAAAGCCATTGGAATCCAACATTTTGATAGCTCTCCACCACAGGCTATGACTATGCCCTCTTGTTGCATCTCTTTGCTTTTTAACACTTATAACCCTGGATGTCCATCAGAAGCAAGGTAAAGGGATGCCTGGGAAAAAATATGACTAAAGGGCATTCGTAGCCCTGAGGCCAAAGTCTCTCTGCAGACTCTGATCCAAAAGTCAAAACAATTTTGTTCCCACTGAGAAAGATCCAGATTTAGGCACCTTTAGATTCATATATTATAACCCTCAAGAACCATGCTCTGTTTCCACAGCTCCATTTTACATGCTTGTTTTATGAGTCTCCTGATGCAAATCTAAACTTTGAAACATTCTTCCACAAACCATTCATCTTTGAAATACAATTCAAGGAAGAGGTTGTATGGCAATCAAGTGCTAGCATCCAGAATTAATGAAAAACAAGGGAGGCCTTGGGTGTTTAGAAGTGCCTGCAGGCTTTGGCTGTAAGAACAAACTCCTCTCATCACCATGGTAACACATACAGAGGTAGCACAGTCCCATGATTGCATCTTCTCATTTCTCTTCTGAAACTAGAGATCAGTTAAGGTTACCTAGAAAGAAATAAAAAAGAGATGGCAGGAAGGAAAATTTTAAGGTGTTTATTATTACCTAGATGTTGACATTCATCCTAGAAACTCATAGTTCCCTAAGAAACTTACCATCTTTTCTCCTGTTTTGTGGATTCTCTCTCAGTTGAAAAGGTCAACTGTTCTTTCCATACTTGCTCAACCTTGGGCTTTTTGTGCTAATAACAGCTTATCAATATCTACTTTGTTGAGTAAATTGTGTTTACAGAACACTAGGTGGAATTATAAAATATGGAGAAAATACATTGTCCCGGAATCAAAGTGAGAAATTTTAATTTATTAAATTTAGCTTATTTAATTGAGAAATAAAATAAACATTCTTGAAATCATATAAGAATATCCTTATAGCAGATAATGGATAATTCCATCATTTGCTTCTCTTTCTCCATGCATGCTGCTCTATTTTTCAAGAAGGGGAGTCCATTTCCCCTCTTTGTCTAACTGGTCAAGCTTTGTGACTTGCTTTTGAGCAACATGGCATAAGTGATATTCTGGGACTTCTGGGTCCAGGCTTTAAAAGGAAAGGTAGCTTCTGATCACTCTCTATAGGGAGCCAGACATCACATAATAAGTCCCATTGCTCTGAAACCACCATGCTATGAGGAAAGCCCAAGTTATCCAAAAGTGTGGGGGAGGGCCCTTACTAACTCCCAACTGTTTCAGCCAATTCAAGTGATGCACCAGATTAAAGAGTAAAGAAGCCATCCTGGATGTTCCACCACTAGTAGATCCAGTAGATAAACCACAGAGCAGAGCCCAGCCCAGACTGCAGAAACTTGAAAAATAAAGAATTGTTACAGTTGCTTTAAGTCACAAGTGTTGAGATTCAAGTGGAATAACTTGTGAAAAAGCAACTGAACCAACTGATAACTGAATCAACTCCAAAGCTACACTGAAATCTAATATTTGGCAATGCATTTAAATGTTATAAAAGGGAATCACTGGGATGAGGTTTATCTGGAGCCTAGGGTCTTAAATGCCATTCCCTGATCTAAAACTTCTGTGTGCTAATTCATTTAGACTTCATGAAGATCTACATGAAGGTCATACTATTATTATTCCCATTTTACAGACACAGGGAGGTTTCCTGTCCAAGAGAATTCAAATGTAAATAGTCGCAGGCTCCAGATCCATGGATATAACCAATGCCCATTGTAATCACTCATAGTTAAGGAGACTTTGGGACTGAATTGGCAGATACAGTAGCAAAAAATTGACAAAGATGGGAAAACTGCTCCTGACAAGAGGAATAGCAGAAGTCTTAGATCATAAGACATAGAGACAGAATGAGAGGACTGGTTTAGGAAGACCAGAAAAATCTATATAAAGAAGCAGGAGTAAGAGTCTCAACCAGCTGGAAACAGCCTGAAAGTCAGGCTAAGGATCTCTAGATGAGATTTTGTCTGTTGTGGCCATCTATCCTGAGGCCTGACACAGATGTTCTACATTTTACTTGTTAGGTGTTTTAGAGCTGCTGCTGCTGCTGCTAACTCGCTTCAGTCGTGTCCGACTCTGTGCGACCCCATAGACGGCAGCCCACCAGGCTCCTCCGTCCCTGGGATTCTCCAGGCAAGAACACTGGAGTGGGTTGCCATTTCCTTCTCCAATGTATGAAAGTGAAAAGTGAAAGTGAAGTCGCTCAGTCGTGTCCGACTGTTCGAGACCCCATGGACTGCAGCCTACCAGGCTCCTCCGTCCATGGGATTTTCCAGGCAAGAGTACTGGAGTGGGGTGCCATCACCTTCTCCGGTTTTAGAGCAGGGGCTCTCAAGTTTTGCTGCACATTAGCAGAACCTGGGGAAATTTTAAAGCTCTCAGCGGCCAAGCTTCACTCCAGATCACCTACATCAAAATCCTTAGGAGTAGATATCAATAATTTTTTAACCTCCAGGGTGATTCCAGCAATGTAAAACATTAGAATGTAAAGCATTAAGAACTAGTCTTAGCTACATCTTTCAACTCCAGGAATAAATGATAATGATGCTTTGAATTGCTCAGTGGTCTAAGAACATGCTCCCTAATTTGCACCACCTCAGAATGCCCACTGTGGAGACTTTATCTGTGACAGTGAACCCAACCAAGCCTTGAGATTTTTCAGCTCACCTAAAAACGGCATCTGTTATTGGCCCAGCAGATGACTGATTATCCATTTTGATTAGCCTCATTACAAAAGCAACATAATTAATGAAAATCAGGCGCATTTCATTTTTTAAAGCACAGTGACAAAAATTAATCATGCTACAGCAGGTTCCCAGCACCCACCCCCTGAACAGCCTAAGCAAGAGAGCACGTTATCCACTATAATCTAATCCTGACTGATTTGACTTGATTTTCAACTAATAGAATCCAGGGAAGGTTAGAAGAAAAGAGGAAAAACCTTTCATTTCCTCCAGAACAAAAAAAAAAAAAGGAAAGGATTAAATAGAACCAAGGATTTGTGCAATGAAGGAAGCATTATACACACACATTCAACCTGACCCCACCATTCCCCTCTCAAAATCAAACATGTTTAGAAATAAAATGTTGGAGACCTGGATTGTTGATACAGCTAGTCAAATATATGTATCTTCCTTTCCTGTTGCTCATTTCCCATAAAACGCAGAAAAGATTTTTAATAAAAAGAACATCATAATAGTAGTAGGAAACAATAAAGAATATCATTAGTAATTTTAAAATGTCTAGGACTGTATTCGGAAAAGACAATGGCACCCCACTCCAGTACTCTTGCCTGGAAAATCCCATGGACGGAGGAGTCTGGTAGGCTGCAGTCCATAGGGTCGCTGAGAGTTGGACGCGATTCAGTGACTTCATTTTCACTTTTCACTTTCATGCATTGGAGAAGGAAATGGCAACCCACTCCAGTGTTCTTGCCTGGAGAATCCCAGGGACGGGGGAACCTGGTGGGCTGCTGTCTATGGGGTTGCACAGAGTCGGACACGACTGAAGCAACTTAGCAGCAGCAGCAGCAGCAACAGGACTGTATTAAAGAAGAAAGACAGGTGATATTAGGCTAAGGATTTAAAAGGCCAGAGAAAAGTCAAAGCACTGTCTAAGAGAACACCGCTCTGGATTGGTTCTAGCAATGCTCTAACTTCAGTCAACAACTCTAAAGACTAGGAGAAAGCCCAGACATCAATCGGTTACCTAATTGAGTAATCACATCTAAAAGCTATGAATTATTATCCCTCATCCCTTTGCCATGCACATGCAATAAAATTTGTTTACAGATTACAAATATAAATTAAAGCACAGAGAATATTTGTCAGTAATCACAATCAACAGGTAAAATTTCCCTATTAAAAGACAAAATGCATTATATTGAGTTAGATACCTATTTTTCCATTTACAAAAAAAATGAAACAAGACTAAAAACTGAAGAATGAAGAAAGAATTCTATCAAAGGAGAAGCAAATGTGACAACATTAATGTCAAACAAAATATAAAGTCAAAAAAACACTAAAAGGTAAAAATATGGGCTTCATTTTGTTTTTTCTTAAAAGAATATATGCTAAGAAACTATAGTACTATGGTCCTTTATGCAGATAACACAAGAGCTTTAGATACCATGTCTTAGAACTGAAAAGTTTTCTTGGTGAAACCCAGAAAGAACACATATGATTTAATCTATGCTCTTTATTCCCACTGAAGTTAAACAAGATGGTTCTGGGGGACCCCTGAGAACACTGGCTGCCCTGTCTGCAGCTATGAGGGAAAATGACAACAGAAAGCAGAGTATTTTTCCTATATTGGAATTGTATTTATGTATGTGCCTGATACAGTAGTCAAGAGGACTCTTGTTGATTTCACATGATTTGGGGGTCATGAAAAGCCTGGCAATCCCCAAACATGAGCTTGTTCAATTCTGTATTTGGAAGAGCATTATACTCATCTGGCCAGTAGTTGAATAGGCTGCCTTGGAGGGAGTAAGCCCTTCCTTCTTGAAAAATCTGAGTCTGGGCTGGAGATCTCCTTGCAATGGTAGTGAATGAAATGGATGCCCAAGCTAGATTGCTTCATCCAGGTATTTTGTTCTAAATCCATAGAACTGTGAATCAGATCAATTGAAATCCAAATTAGAATCACCAGTCCAGGCTCGATGCATGATACAGGATGCTTGGGGGCTGGTGCACTGGGATGACCCAGAGGGATGAGATGGGGAGGGAGGTGGAAGGGAGGTTCAGGATGGGGAATACATGTACACCCATGGTGGATTCATGTCAATGTATGGCAAAACTAATACAATATTGTAAAGTAATTAGCCTCCAATTAAAATAAATAAATTTATATAATAAATAAATATATAATATAATGTTAAAAGAAAGAAATCCAAGTTAGTAAGGAAAACAGAGAAGAGGGAAATATTTTCTTGCAGCTAACATGTAGATTTGAATAATCAACTTCTGGAGACAAGGAAAATCCAAGGTCTTTCCCTAATCCAAAACATTAGCAAGACTAGTAAATCTGATTGGAGCAGATTGAATTGTATATTGCAATTATGCCCCCACCCTGTGCCCCACTTCAACAGGAAAGAGTATATATCCCAGCTTTGGTCATGTGACTTGCCTTGACCAACAGCATGTGAGTGGACATACCATGTCTAACTTGGAGAAGTTGCTTTAAATATGATTTGTGGTTTGGCTAGCCATCTTGTTCCTGTGTCTCCCTGGCAAGATGGTTGTCTTAATTTGTCAAGGCTTTCAGAAAACAAAGTATCACAAACTTTTTCAAACACCAGAAATTTATTGTATCAGATTTGTAGGCCGATGTCCAAGATCAAGGTGTCAGCAAGGTTGGTTTCTTCTGAGGCTGTGTCTGTTTAAGTGTCTCTCCTGGACTTGTAGATATCCATCTTCTCCCTAGGTGCCTGTCTCCAAGTTTTCCCTTTTTATAGGGACATAAGCCATAATAGATTAAGGCCACCCCCAATGATCTCATTCTAACTCTGTAAAGACCATCTCTCCAAATAAGGTCACACACTGAGGGTTAGGACTTCAGCATATGAATTTGGTGGGGACACAATTCAACCCCTAAAAAAGAGTTTATTCCAGAGAGAGACTGATGGATCAGTCTGGGTCTGGAAGGGAGAGGCCATGAGGAGTAGGCCTGCTAGAGATCTACGTTACATGAGTGAAAAATAAACGTATATGGAAGCCACGGAGATCTGGAGACTGTTATTATTGAGCATAATTTGGTGAGATCTGACAAATGCACCAATTTGCAAGCATAACCAAAAACAATTAATTAGCAGATTTCTTGAAAACCACAGTGTCTCGCCCTATAAGAAGAAAAACTCTACCAACCATTTCAATGAGCAGTTGCATGGCATTGCTAAATCTGGGCAGCTCAAGGGTACGTAAGACACAGAGATAAGAACACCCAATGGGTAAGTGAAGTGAAAATCGCTCAGTCATGTCCAATTCTTTGCAACCCCATAGACTATACAATCCATGGAATTCTCCTAGTCAGAACACTGGAGTGAGTAGCCTTTCCCTTCTCCAGGAGATCTTCCCAACTCAGAGATTGAACCCAGGTCTTCCACACTGCAGGCAGATTCTTTACCAGTTGAGCCACAAGGGAAGCACCCCGATGGGTAATGGGATCTGTAAAGAATTTCTGGATGAGATAAGAAAAGCTGTTTATCTCACGTAATCAGCCTTGCCCTTTCTATTTCTTATGTTCAAAGATACAGATTTCCACAGAGCAATTCATTCACATCATCATCACATCCTAAGATGGTCTCATAAGCAAGACAGAATAATTAGTAAGCCAATGATGTCCAATATTCAGAGCACCCTGGTAAGGAATATCCTACTCTGGGTTATTCAATGTAACAACCCAGATGATGTTAAGAGAAAAAATAAAGTCAGAACTCGTGTTAACTTCAATGTCTACATGTTCATTTTCTAAAAAGTTTAAGAAAACTTTCTTACTCAATTCTATACTATCTTTTGGACAATTTTTCCCTTTCAAATACAGCAAGAAATTCTGCCTAACAATATTTACCCTTTAGACAGATAGGTAACATGTTATATATTTTTAAAAATGCTTCTCTGAATTCTTAGACACTGGACTTCAAAGAAAACATTTGAAAGCCATTAATGTTTTCCATGCCCCTAATTTTAAAGATATATGTGTGTATATATATTATGCATATATACACTCCCTTCTCTCCACCTTGGATTTGCTTCTTGTTATTCCATTGTAATCCTTGCTACAGCCCTCCAATTATTTCTATTGCTGAGGACTTTTCCCCTAAGTCAAGACAGGTTTTGAGTCAGCTAAGAGGGTGAAGTTCAGGTCCAGTTTTTGTGTGCATTAAGGTTTCCTTTTTTGGGCTTCCCAGGTGGTTCAATGGTAAAGAATTCACCTTCAATGCAGGTGACACAAGAGATGTGGGTTGAATTCCTGCATTGGGAAGATTCTCTGGAGTAAGAAAGAGAAACTCACTCCACTATTCTTGCCTGGAAAATTCCACAGACAGAGGAGCCAGGCAGGCTACAGTCCACCAGATTGCACAGAGTCAGACAGGACTGAACACACGTGCAAGGCTTCCTTCTTCATCTGCAGGATGTGCGTGACTCATCCACAAGGTCATCAGGAAGTCAGATGGACCGGTTAAGAGCATGGTGCTTGAAGTCAGACTGTCTGGATTTAAACCCCAGCTCCAACACTCATCAGCCATGTGATTCCTTAACCTCTGTGAGCTATAGTGTCCTCCTCTATCAAATAGGGCCAATAATAGTACTTCAATCCTAGGGACGTTCTCAAGATTAAGTAAGCTAATGTATACAAAGGCCCATGAACATTGCAGGGAAAATTGTAGGGGCTCAATCAATGTTCATTATTATTAAAGATGGCTTTGAAATCTACTCCTGGAGGGAGAGCTAACAGGTCGGTCACCACTGGTAACAACACTATGTTTTGGTTCAGGAGCCGTAGGAGGCTTGGCAGCCTTTTGCCAAAGGCATATCCATTCTGGAACAGCTGTAGGTTTCATTCTTGGCCACGATAAGAAGATGCATGCCTGCGTGCCCAGTCGCTCAGTTGTGTCTGACTCTGCAATCCCACCAGGCAAAACACAGGAGACAAGGGTTCAAACCCTGACTCAGAAAGATCACCTGGAGTAAGAAGAAGGTAAAGTTTGCTTTATTCAGCACTATCCACTCACAGAAGGAAGCCAGGGAAAACACCCCTATTCCAATGCTCAGCCCTCAGTAAGTATACCATGCTATTAATCTCTTTCAACAAATACTCAATACTCACTGTGTACCAGCTACAGGACAAGAGCTGGGGGTATAGGAGAGAAAAGAAATACAAATTTCTGCCATTGGAGAGCTTGCATTCTAGCTAGAGGAGACATATAATATATAGAATAAGCAAATAAAAATACAACTCACAGAATTCAGGTCCTGGGACCCTCCCATGACTCTGCCCCAGCCTCTGCCTCAGACTAGATTCACTCTTCTCTTCCACTGAACACATTTGCTGGCCTGAAATGTGTTGTTACCATTGGTAACCATACATTTTGAGACATAAGGATGAAATAAGAAGTCATAAATTTCTATTTTAAAGATACTAAGTATTTTCTTTAGAATTACCATATCAAATAAACGCTTATGGATTTGGAGTCCACAGATGTGGGTCTCATCTTTGCATACTGAGACCTTGGCCATATTATTAAAATGAAGCAATTTAACCTCTCTGGGCTTTGCCTCAGTGAAATAATAGAATTCATTGATCAGCTGTTCTCAAGGTGTGTGTGTGCACGCTGAGTCTCTTCAGTTGGGTCCGACTCTTTACCACTGTATAGACTATTGCCAACCAGGCTCCCCTGTCCATGGGAGTCTCCAGGCAAGAATACTGGAGTGGGTTACCATGCCCGACTCCAGGGGATCTTCCTGACCCAGGGATCGAACTCACATCTCTTATTTCTATGCACTGGCAGGTGGGTTCTTTACCTCTGGTGCCACCTAGGAAGACCCTGTTCTCAACGTGGGGTCCTCTAAGTCAGCAGTATCACTATTACCTTGGGACTTGTTAGAAATGCAGATTCTTGGACCTCACTTCAGAAGCACTGAATCATAAACTCTGGAAGATGAGTCTCAGCAATATGAACTTGAAGAAGCCCTTCAGGCTTTTTCCTTTTTGAAAAAAAAGTCAATGTCAATGCAAATCCCCAAAGAAAATTTTTTTCCTTTCAACCAGGCTTCCTTTTGAACTTCTGTAAGCAATTCTCAATATTCAATACTCAGTTTATAATCTCCCCAAAATGTTCTTTGAATTTGCAGCCTTTCCAAGTTTGGAGGTTTAAAAAATATTTTGTGGTTTTCTCTCCTGCTTCTCTCTCGGTGCCAGATGATAAGCATGCATGATCACACTTTATAAGCTAATTTACGGTTGTAATTTCCAGCCTTTTTTTCCTGTAAATTTCCTCATATCCTGAGTACCTATTTTTCATGGTTGGCTACATATCAACAGCTTCTGCCTTCATGGAACCTCTCTCCCCTAGGGTTCTCTAGGATTTCAACACAATATGAAACAAAAAATGCAAACTCCCTCTCCCGTGGGGAAAACAGCTGCCTCTATGACAAGACAAGAGCATGACAACAGGACAGTATAGCCCCTATCACACAAGACCAAGAAGGAAGAGCATGAATGAGAGGGACCCCTGGCAGACACCATTAGCCAGAATGCCAAGGGGAAACCAAACTGGACATGTGAGCACACTTGCATATCTTCTTTTGCTGTCCCTGAGTATTAAAAGCTGAATTTAAAATCTTCACCTAAAAATTCTATTCCTTTCCACAGTCCCAGCACTCAGGTGTTGCCTCTTCATCTTTCAGAACATCACTCCCTCTGTCTAGTTCCAAGCCGTCGTAACCTCATGCCTTGCCATTGCTCTGCCCTTCTGAGCTGCCTTCTGTTTTTCCAGTGAAGACTTGATATTGACCAGGTTGGTTCAATGGATGGAGATGTAAGCTGTTTTAGGAAGGACATTTTAATATTTCAAAGTTGCTTAGGGTGATCCATGTGAAGTGAGTGAAAGTCGCTCGGTTGTGTCTGACTTTTTGCGATCCCGTGGACGACACAGTCCATGGAATTCTCCAGGCCAGAATATTGGAATGGGTAGCCTTTCCCTTCTCCAGGGGATCTTCCCAACCCAGGAATCAAACCCAGGTCTCCCACATTGCAGGCAGATTCTTTACCAGCTGAGCCACAGGGAAGCCCACTCTTCAATGAACTTTGAAGGATGGTCCATGAGGAGTTGCCTAATGTGACAGATGAGAGCAGACAGTGCCAAACTCTCTGTGTACTTTCTCTTCTAGCTTTTCATTCTCAGAATAGAACTGGGTTTTCCAGGAATATTCAACTGGGATAACTTGGATGTATGTCGGTCGAGCTACCCTGTTTGGAGGCAATCTTTTCCCATCATCTGGGGAAACACTTCTTTAAGTGAATAAGGTTTCCATGTAAGAATCCATTTGTTGACAGCTGTCTCATGGAAGCTGTAAATGTTTTTTTAGGTATTTGTTTACTTGTCCTTAGAAATAAATTGGCAAGAAAGAAGCTAGCTCACTTAAGGACCTGAAAGTTATTGTGCATAGCACAACGGTCTTATTTGCATAATGCTAATAGTCTGCAGAACTCTCTGACTCCCAAAGCAATAGAAAAAGAAGATGTGTTAACAAAACTAACAAACTAGCAGTAACCAGAATCAGAGGTGGTGAATTTAATTACAAAAAGTGACATCCAAGAAATGAATGAATCAGTGTCTCAGAATACAGTCAACAGGAGGGATATCCAGGTCAACATCATGACCAATGAAACAGATCAACATTCATCAAGAAATTACTTTGTAATCAAAATAATATATGCCTTCATCTAAAAAACTGGACATGGTGCTAGACTGTTTCTTAAGGCTCTTCCAACCATAATATTCTATTAGTCTAAGATTTCACAACATCTTAGAGGTAGAGCTGATCACCATCCAACTCTCCCTTGTGTATTTGTTGACCTACATGCCAGATGGATTACCAAATTACAACCCAGAGGACCTGTATTAGGTCTGCCTACTCAGTCAGGATTTTGCTGCAACTACAGATAGTAACAGTCTTATCAGAAGTCCTAAAATTTTTATGAAATAGTCCAGGAAACCACAAGCAATCAACAAGTAATGGAACATGGTAAAAATATAAATTTAGAGAAAAACAGGATCTTTGTTAAAGTACCATTACTTTGCTAGTAAATTCATTCGTATGTCTCTGGCTTCCTAGAAGATACATGCTTCCCCGGTGGCTCAGACTGTAAAGAATCTGCCTACAATGCAGGAAACCTGGGTTCAGTCCCTGGGTTGGGAAGATCCCTTGGAGAAGGAAATGGCCACTTGGAGAATCCCATGGACAGAGGAGCCTGGTGGGCTACAGACCATGCAGTCACAAAAAGTAGACATGACTGAGTGACTTTCACTTTCACTTCCTCGAAGATGGTGGGAAAGATTTTACATAAATGATGAAGAAAAACTTGAATGAATTATTGTGTTAGCCCAAAAGTTTGTTCTTCTCATAGGATGTTATGGGAAAATCCTGAACAAACTTTTTGGCCAACCCAATAATTGAAAATGTCCAAGTTCAGGTAAACTCCTTGGAGAAAACCACGTATGTAATGTGATTTACGGGGTTCTGGGGGAGGTCAACCATACCAAAAACATTGCCTACCCTAATCAGCCTTCCACAGGCCTCAAATTCTCCTGTGATTCGTTCTTCTTTGATCTTACTCCTTCGATTAGACACTTACTAAAACGTTGAGATGTTATCAACCATTATCACCTTAGGAGAAATTATGTTTTATCAGATTAGCTACTCACGCATTCATCAGGACTTGGGGAGAGGAGAATACAATCAGGTAAATGTTGGAATGGAGGAAGAATTACTCCCTGGCCAGAGCCTCTGAAGGTAGGGCTGGGGAAGGACAGAGTACCATGGTAAGGAATCCTGAGGCCCTAAAATAAAGGGAGAGAAATAAAGCACGTGTACAAGTAGGGAGAAAGAGAAGGAAATCAACAGTTGAGGCAGAGTTACTGTTCACTGGCCATGCTTCCAGAAACTTTACATTGATTCTTTCACGTTATCCTCAGAATAACCTACCACTTAGATATTATTAATCCCATTTTACAGCTGATGAAAATATAAGCTCAAATGAGATAATAACTTGTCCAAGCTGACAGAGCTAACAGATGATAGAATATGGATATAAAAGGACTGCATAGCCTGGGCAGACTTCTCTCCATACAAGGCTTCCTCTCTCTAGGTCTTGCGCTCTCTACAGTGCCCAGAATACCACTTTGCTACTTACCGTGCAGGCCCTCGAGGGAAAGGGGAATGGAAACACGAAAAGCCAAGTTTACCTTCTCTGCAATTGTGCTTTAAACCAGTGGTTTTCAAATTGTGCATTTAACCATGAAAACTTGTTTTTCAAACGACCTTAAGTGAAACCTAATCCACCCACCATGGTGGCTCAAAGCCTATTCATCAAACCACATGATTGCCATGTAAAAGCTTCAAAACCACTACAGGAAAGATGCAAAGACTCTACAAATAACAGTATATGAATCACCACTAAACATGTGAATTGTTGCTCAAAATCACTCATCATCAGAGAAATGAGTATTAAAGCAACAATGTAAAACCACTACACACCTACTTGAAGAGCTAAAATTTTAAAGACTAGGTTAACAGTATATAGAACAACTAGAGCTCTTGAAACACTGCTAGTGGGAATGCAAAATGATACAGCCATTTTAGAAAACAGTTTGGCAATTTTTTATAGTTATAACAAATCATTATCACCTACAGGCCAGTAATTTCACTCATAAGTATTTATTCAAAGAGAAATGAAAATATATGTCTACACCAAGACTTGTATATGAATGTTTATAGCAGCTTGAGTAATAAGCATCCCAAATTGGAAAGAGCCCAAATGTCTATGAATAGGTAAATGGGTAAACAAATGTGGTATTCCATACCATGAAATATTAATGACCAATTAAAAGGAAAAAACTGCAGATATACCCAATAACATGGATGAATCTCAAAAACATGCTTAGTGACAGAAGGCAAACACAAAAGCATGTACTGTGTGATTCCTCTTTCATGAATTTCTAGAAAAGACAAATCTAATTTGCAGTGATTGAAAGCAGATTAATGGCTGTCTAAGGCTGGGATGTTGGATGGGGAAGGATGTGAAGGGGTCTAGTGTTTTGGGAGCTGATGATGGTATTCTATATCTTAATTATGGGATTGTTTCTTGGGGGCATAAATTTGACAAAATTCAAAGAACTACAAAATGTATACATTTTATCTCAATAAAATTGTTTTTAAAAAATGCCACTACAATTACTAAGGATTTGTTAAGGCAGAACTAAACCCAACTACATAATCACTCAAGTGACATTTTGGTCATTTTTCCTTTTTAGATTTTTTTCTGTCTTCCTGTCTCCAACTCAGCTCTGCTCTCCTCTATAGCCCGTGAAGGATGGCAACGCCATCTGTCCTACAAACTTTCAGCCGACTTCGTTACAAAAATACCCCAGGACCAAAGCCAGGGCTAATGAACATCTTAGACCACTTGGAAGAAAAAAGGCTATGTTTTTGGCTTAGGAGAGTTGAGCTTCACTTCAAATCAGAGTTGAAGCTATTTTCTCAGTACTGAATCCAAATCACTCAAATTCCTGAAATTCGTCCATGATTATTGTCTACCTGGTGCCAAAATATCCTGATGAAAAGTGCAACATTCAGCCAGTTGTGTGGATTTTTTGTCCTGAAATCTCAAAGCTCAGCTATTTGGCAGGATAGCAGAACAGCTGAGCAGTCAACCAATGCTTCTGCGATGGACAGGGGAGCTGAAGAATTGTGCACATAAGGCCTTATGCAAAAATCAAAATGCAAAAGCTCAATGCCAATGTCCCTATGGCTGACCAAGAGGGATCCACAGCATCTGAATCACGGAAGTTTGGATTATAATGAATCCTGTCCAACTGCCTCTGTTTACAGATTGAGAAATTGAGGCAACTCCTATTCATCCTTTAAAACTTGGATCAAATGCCATCTCGTCTAAAGAGCCTTTCTCTACCTCTCCAGGCTGCTTTCTACTCTGGCTCCCACAACAGATTAATACTGCATTCTAGTACTCATCCCATCATATTCAATTTGCTTAAACATCCATCTCCTCCACTTATATTGTAAGCTAATTAAGTATAAGACTATACGCGCTGTCTGGTGGCTCAGTGGTAAAGAAAATGCCTGCAATGCAGGAGCTGCATTAGACTCAGGTTCAATCCTTGAGTCAGGAAGATTCCCTGGAGGATGGCATGGTAACTCACTTCAGTATTCTTGCCTGGAGAATCTCATGAACAGAGGAGCCTGGGCGGCTACATACAATCCATAGGATTGCAAAGAGTTGGACATGACTGAAGCAACTTAATGTGCATAAGCTCTGTACCCCCAAACCCTAGCACACAGTGAAAGTGAAAGTGTTAGTCCCCCAGTCATGTCCAACTCTTTGTGACCCCATAGACTGTAAGGGGCTCCTCTGTCTGTAGAATTCTCCAGGCAAGAATTCTGGAGTAGGTTGCCATTCCTTTCTCCATAGAGGGTGCTCAAATTCGTAGGTGAACTTGGGTTGAGAATCTGAACAAACTTGAACTCCAAATACATTCTTTCTCCATGTGGTAATGAAATCGTGGTAGTGAAATTCAGAAATTCTAGTCCGAGGCACTAAATACTAAATACCTTAAGGTTTTATGTTCTTTAGACAAAGAAAACACTAATAAAGTGAGTTGCAATAAACCACAAAGAGCTTCCCTGATGGCTCACTCAGTAAAGAATCTGCCTGCAACGTGGGAGACCTGGGTTCAATCCTTAGGTTGGGAAGATCCCCTGGAGAAGGGAATGGCTACCCACTCCAGTATCCTGGCCAAGAGAATTCCATGGACTGTATAGTCCATGGGGTTGCAAAGAGTCAGACACGACAGAGCAACTTTCACCAATAGTAACTAACATTTGAATGTTTATTATATATGAGGCACTATTCTGAGAATTGTATGTGTATATATTAATTCATTTAATATAATTAGAAAACACATATTTTTGGATTTTTCTCTGCTTTTTTATACAATTTCTTTTTTTTAATTGTGCTGGGCCTTCCTTGTGGTGCATGGGCTTCTCGTTTTGGAAGCTTCTCTTGTTGAGGAGTGCAGGCTCTAGGCGCACAGGCTTCGGTAGTGGCAGCACACAGGCTCAGTAGTTACGGTGCATGGGCTTAGTTGCTCTGCAATATATCGAATCTTCCCAGACCAGAGATTGAACCCATGTCCCAGCACTGGCAGACAGACTTCCATCCACCATATGTACCACCAGGGAAGTCCAAAAAAAATTAGGTATTATACAATTTTTAAAGGTTACTTTCCATTTACAGTTATTGCAAAATATTTACTTTATTTCCCATATTGTACAGTACCTCCTTGAGCCTATCTTATACCCAATAGTCTGTACCTCCCACTCTCCCATCCTTATGTTGTCCCTCTTCCACCACTGGTAACCACTATATCTGTGAGTCTGCTTCTTTTTTGTTATATTAACTAGATCACTGTATTTTTTTACATTCCACATATAGGTGATATCAGACAGTATTTGTCTTTCTCTGTCTGACTTATTTCACTTAACATAATGCACTCCAAGTCCATTCATGTTACTGCAAATGAAAACTTTGTTCTTTTTTATGACTGAGTAGTATTCCATTGTATATATACACCATGTCTTCTTTATCCATTCATCTGTTAATGGACATTTAGTTTGCTTCCATATCTTGGAAATTGTAAATAATGCTGCTATGAACATTGAGGAGAGAGCGTATATTTTATGCTTATTACTAAAACTATATGGAACTTGATTTTACTTTTTGAGCCTAATCCTTATGTCTTATCTGCATGCATGAATGCTAAGTCACTTCAGTCATGTTCAGCTCTTTGCAATCCCATGGACTATCACCCACCAGGCTCCTCTGTCCATGGGATTCTCCAGGCAAAAATATTGGAGTGGGTTTCCATGCGCTCCTCCAAGGGATCTTCCCAACCCAGAAACTGAACCTGCATCTCTTATGTTTCTTGCATTGGCAGGTGGGTTCTTTGCCATCAGTGCCACCTGGAAAGCCCATGTTTCCTCTATGACTAAATGAGAAAGAAAGATGATGAATTTTACCTAAACTTAATTGTGGTGTATATATACACCACAGTTAACATATACACATATATGTGTGTGTATATATATATGTGTGTGTGATATATATAAACATATGCATGATTTGATATATATATCAGATCATCTTAAGCTTATATAATGTTATATGTCAATTATATTTCAATAACATTGGGGAAATCAATGAATAAATAGACTAGCAAGGAAAAAAATTTTAATTAAAAATAAAGAATAAAAGAAAAAAAATTTTAATGACAGTAGTCAAACATTCCCTAACAATATTTATTTTCAGATTTCATGCCCACAGCCTATCATGACTTTCCATTTTTTAAAATCATCCTTATTTTAAAAACTGAAATTATTCTTTAGACTCCAAACTGTTCTTCTAGAATGACATTTTGATTAACAGTGTAAGGGGCTGAAAGCATGTGAGTTACATTTCTTTCATTGAAAACAGGCACTTTAAAATCTAGAAGAACTGTGCTTAAACTAAATTTATATGAGGCAAGTGTTCCCAAACTTTGACCCAAAATATTTCCCTCTCTGTATTGTCTGTCACCATGGAGCTGGGGAAGATTCACTTGATAAGGCAGAATATGAACCTGACAAAATGAAATCCAACCAGGAGGACTGGGCTGGAAGTTTCCATAAAAAATCAAAATGAAAAGCAAAGGTATTGGTTGACTCTCTCCATGAAAGTCTTAAATTCTATTGAATTGGTTCAATAATAAGCCCCTTGGCATAGCAAAATTTCTTTTTTATGCAAAAAAAAAAAAATATTCCCAAGCACTTTGAAGTTACTATCTAGTAATCATTATTAGATACTTAATACTTCCAACCCTAAGAAAATATGTCTTGTTTTTCTCTGAATCATTCAGAGCACAGGAACAAAATGATCTTGTACACAAGACTCAAAAATGAATGTTTATTGAGTTAATGAATATATTAATTCAATTGACTTTTCCCTTTTTTCCTGTGACTTTTCTGCATCTGCAGTAAGTCCTGCAATGACTTTTCTATGCAGATAAACACCTGCTAAATTAACCCAACCAAACAGCATCTCAGGCTCTCTTCAAGCCACCTCTAGTCTCAGGCAAGCATCTCAGAACTTCCCTTCTCTAGACCTACCTGGCCCTCAACCCCTCGGAGCCCCAGTTATTCCTTGGACCACGATATTTATTCCCACGAGAGAAAGACCATCCTGGAAACAGCAATCTCAGTTCATGGCTTCATTTTCAACCTATATTATGATAACACTGCTCTTTCTCTGTTGAATGATCCTAAGAAGACAGTAGAGACAATTTAGGTGGTTGTTTCAGGATTTTGAGCAATTCTTATTTACAAAACAGAAAGAGAGTCACAGATGTAGAAAACAAACTTATGGTACTATGGAGGAAGTAGAATAAATAGAGAGATTGAGATTAGTGCATACGTACTACCATATATAAAATAGATAGCTAATAAGTACCTACTGCATAGCACAAAGAACTCTACTCAATATTCTGTAATGACCTATCTGGGAAAAGAATCTTAAAAAGAATCAATATGCGTACATGTATAAATGAGTCACTTTATTGTACACCTGAAACTAACACAACATTGAAAATCAACTATACTTTAACAAAGAGTAATTTAAAATAAGTAAAATGAAAAGTTTTATAGCCTTCCCAACTGGTTATAACTTGCCAAAATCATGAAGACTGTGAGCTGCAGATGAAAACTCATATAAATGCTCTTAAAACAGAAGAAAAATAGTACATAATATTGCATTCTGTGGAAAGTGAGAGAAGACTCTATAATGAAGAGTAGACAAAAAACCTGTGTTTGCATCTGTTGGCTGTGAGTTCAAATTCTAACTGTGATTCCTAGTAATTTGACTTTGGACACTTGAAGCCTCAATCTCTCACATGTACAAGGAATGTCATAGTGACATTTTAAGGACAGAATGAGATTACATATTGAAAGGGGCTAAGGAGGAGAAGGGGACGACCGAGGATGAGATGGCTGGATGGCATCATGGACTCGATGGACGTGAGTATGAGTGAACTCCAGGAGATGGTGATGGACAGGGAGCCCTGGCATGCTGCAATTCATGGGGTCGCAAAGAGTTGGACACGACTGAGCGACTGAACTGAACTGAACTGAAAGAATGGCATTCAATAAATATTCCTTGGTCTATGCATGTGTGAGTGCTCAATTGTTCAGTCATTTCTGACTCTTGGTGACTCTACAGCTTGTAGCCCACCAGGCTCCTCTGTCCCTGGGATTCTCCAGGCAAGAATACTGGAGTGGGATGCCATTTCCTACTCCAAGGGATCTTCCTGGCCCAGGGATCGAACCCACGTCTCCTACATCAGCAGGCAGATTCTTTACCACTGAGCCACCTGGGAAGCCCATCCATTGGCCCACCCCAGATATAATTTAAGATGCAAAGGAAGTGACCATTGAGACTATAAACCCTAAACTCTTATGACATCTCTGGTTGAGTTTTGGGGCATAACTCAAAAAGCAATTTCGTTTTTCACCTCAGTCATATATTCTCATGACAACTTTAGTCAAGAGTACAGCTGATATACAGAGCCTCTTACTTGGTGATCATAGAAGGATAGCATAGAAGTGCAATTGCTTTTTGGACAGAAATAACCACAACACCGAGAAAGAATTCTTCTACTTTATAGCAAAGTTCAAGACTGGCACATTTTATTTATGGGAATTTAAGTGCGAGAGAGAATCCCCCTGTGTTCGTCCCCTATTTAAAGTTGCCCTTAGACTGTGCTACTTAAGGACTGGGAGGCCGTGACCAATGCACTCTGAGAAAACACAGAAGTTTACCTTTTAAGAGCAATTAGGGAGTTTTTAGGGCTTCCCTGGTGGCTCAGACAGTAAAGAATTCGCCTGCAATGAAGGAGATGCAGGAGACATGGATTCAATCCCTGGGTTGGGAAGATCCCCTGGAGGAGGGCATGGCAACCCAATCCAGTATTCTTGCCTGGAGAATTCCGTGGACAGAGGAGTCTGGTAGGCTACGGTCCATGGGATCACAAAGAATAGGACATGACTAACGTGACTGAGCACACAGGCATGCACGCAAGGATAAATTTGCCTTACACTCTGATTTTAGAACCTAATCCCTGAAGTAAAATCAGACCCACTTCCTATTAAAAATATGGGTTTCAGAAAAAATAACAAACATTTGATACTCATATATCATTTCTAGGTTTTCTCCCTGATTTTTGTCTTTATCTTAATAGTATCACTTGATTTATCTGAAGTGCAAAATTACATTTTATCTTTTTAATTGAAATACAGTAACATCTTTTGGGGCCTGCCTATTGGCTCAGTGGTAAAGAACCTACTTGTCAATGCAGGAGACCCGGTTTTGATCCCTGGGTTGGGAAGATCCCCTGGAGGAGGAAATGGCAACCCACTCCAGTATTCTTGCCTGGAAAATCCCATGGACAGAGGAGCATGGTAGGCTACAGTCCATAGGGGTCAAAAAATAGTCAAACATGGCTTAGCTACTAAACGACAACAAAAATTATCTCTTTAGGTGATTTTCAGCTGTTGCAGTCTATTTGATCATTATGCTGCAAAATAATGCCATTCATTAAATTACAAGGAAAGGATCAAAATAACTTGACTTCGTCTGTGGTTCTTGGTGCAGCTTTGTTCCTCTGGTCTGTAACATCTACCCCTGGCTGCCTAAAGCCTTTCTCTTTTCCATGTTGAAGATTGCTACCTTGTATGTGTGTGATTTTGCAGGATGATTTATTTCTCTTCAAGGACCAAGAAACACAAGGAATATCTTAAAGCAGTTATTTTTAATGTTCATTTTTATTATGATGGAAGCCCTTGATGGGACCATGAAGTCTGTAGTACTATCCAATCTCCAGCAGAAAAAAAAAAAAAAATTCATTATTCATTCATTTATTTAGCGGTACTTTGAATCACAACCAAAATAGGTAAAATATGCAGTATCCATTTTCTCAACACTGAGAAGCTAAATGTAATAAGTATGATAACATCTTCACTTCATTATGACATTTTCTACGGAGAAAAGCACAATTACATAAAGTCATACCCCCAAGCAATTTTCAAGCACCTAGAAAAATTGAGTTCCTGGGCAAAAAAATCACTTTGGAGAAATACAAAATTCTGGGCAACAAAAGGTCACCCTAAATATCTTTGGTGCTTCTTTTTATACAACCTGAAGAGAAAATCATGGAAAAGCAGAGATTTGGCAGCAAAATATTTGTGTTCTGCTCTCTGCAGTAGGAAAGAGAAAGCTGTTTTTCTCCTTTGGATTTTTCTCACTTGGATTAACCTTATAACATATACTCCAGACAACTTTTCCAGGCTGGCCTAACACCCACCCTCTGTGTCTTTGATGGAGATCCATTATAAACTCGGGAAAACATCAACCTCTACAGAAACACACATAGAAAGGAATTCCATCAGCCCATACTACCAAAGGGAGTAAAGTAGATTTGCAAGCTAAACTAAATAACAATTAATAGCAAATAAAAAAGAATATGTGTTCTGAGTAGTGCCAGATCCTTGAACTACCCACACTATACTTTGCTTTTCACAGCCAATCTTCTCCAAAGAGTTAGTTTATAAGGAGTGGCTTATTTCTCAATAGCCTTTTTTTTTCCAATTTGTTTGGAAGATAGTTGTTTTACAGTGCTCTTTGACAACCTAGAGGGGTGGAGGGGATGGGGGGCAGTGGGAGGAAGTTTCAAGAGTGAGGGGACATGTGTGCCTATGGCTGACTCATGTTGATGTATGACAGAAACCAACTCAATAGTCTTTTATACCTGTGATAGCTCTACCCTGTGCATGCATGTTTAATCACTCAGTCGTGTCTGACTCTTTGCAACCCTATGGGCTGTAGCCTGCCAGGCTCCTCTGTCCATGGGATTCTCCAGACAAGAATACTGGAGTGGGTTGCCATGCCCTCCTCCAGGGGATCTATCGGACCCAGGGATCGAACCCGCATCTCTTATGTCTCCTGCAGTAGCAGGTGGGTTCTTTAACACTAGCACCGCCTGGGAAGCCCGACTACAGATTCCTCATTTTATAGATACTAATCACCTCCTATATAGAAAGGAAGCTTCTTTCCTTCCATTTCTCCATTCTGACATTCTCTTCTCTCTGGAAAAATCTATCCTTGCTCAGCTCCTGGGCATTCTGCCATCCTGATTTTACTTCTTGGACTGCTCCAGCTCTTTCGGCCTCTCCTTCTCCAACCCCCAAGAAGTAGCTGGTCCCGGAAGGACTGCCCTTTGCCCTCTTCTCTATTCCCACTTATCCTTGGCTATTTCAGCCACACTCAGAGTTTTGAGTCTATGTATTCATGTGCATGGCTCCCAACTCTGTCTCTAGCTCCAACTTCTCTCAAAAGTTCTCATACTTATTTTCCAAATACTTTCTGGATATCATGTCAACACCTCCAACTCAAAATGCACAACACGATAGAGCCTTTCCAGGATTTACTGCCCATTTTTATTATTTGCGCTTCCACAGTCTCAACTACGCAGATTAAAAACATTAGAGTCATCTTTCATTCCCACCCTCCCCTTCCATCTCTAACATTCAAGGAGCTGTGAAATCTCATCAATTTCAACTCCTCTTTATTTCTAGCTTCTATTGGGTTGGCCAAAACATTCGAATGGGAAAACACACGCAAACATTTTAGTCAACCCGATATGTCTCCATTTCACCTGCCATTGCCCCAATTCAGGCACTTCTCACCTATCACGAGGGATTGTTCTTTACCTGCTCCCTCTATCTTCTTTGATCTTACAGCATGGGAAAGATTCTAAACACCAGGCTGACAGAGACTGGGTTTTTTCACACAGCCACTGGCTAGCACACACAATCGTAAATATTAAACTGCTCTTTATATAAGTGTGGCTCTGTTCATGTCAGCTTTTCCTTTTTTTAACATTTTTCTTTGGTCTTTAGTATTTTCCTGATTAAAGAAATATTTTGAGGGATAAATAATGACCATGTTGATGGAAAGAGGTTTCAGAGAGGGTCTGAGATATAAGGTAAAGGATAGACATTCTACTGATGTTTCTGACACCTGTGAAATGTAAGTTAGGGGACAGATTTACAAGGAAAGATAATGAGTTTGAGTTTTGATGACAGGAATTTGGAGTAATTATGGAACATCTGGTGAATAGAGCCATAGTCACAGGTGTCCACGAGAGGAGTCTAGGCTAGAGCTGAAGGACTGGGACCAGGACTTAAAACAGGGAGACAGCAGAGCAGGCTGTTTGTGACATCAACTCTGCAACCAGGTTGCTGGGCTCAAATTCCAGTTCCGCTGCTAACTATGAGAACTTGGTTAATGCTCTTAATCTCTCTATGCCTGACTTTCCTCATCTTTAGAATAGGTTTTAAAATTCCTCTGTCTTAACTTATCACAAGAATTAAATATCCTGAGAACAATGCCTGGTGCTTAGTGCAAGACAGGTGATTATTTACATATTTTGATTTCACTAATAATTTACATATTAGTTGAAAATTTGAGGGTGAATGGGATCCCCAAGGAGAATATGTACGATATAAAGAAAAGAAAATGATAAGAGAGAGTCCTGAGGAATTCCAGTCCAAACTCAGAACTACCTACAAAAATAATAATATATGATTCCAGCTTTCACAATGTGTATAATCTTATGGGAAAGAGTTTCACTTCTGCTATAATTGAGGCATGAGGATAGTATAATGGAAATATAAAAAGGAAGAATTTTGAAAAAGAAACAAAAATTGCTCTACCCAAGCACCATGTTCCATTCTTTGGGAGAAGTTCTAAGTGAAAAAAGGGAGATTGAAATGAGAGAGAGGTTGTTCTTTGTATATTAGGGCTAAGAACATTAAAATAATGATCAGTGACATGTCTATTGGTTTCTGCATCCTTTGAAACACCAATCTAGAGTTGAACCTTCAGCATTTTTCTTCAAGGATCATTGCCTGGAACCTAGGGACATCAGTCCTGGGAGCACTCTGCACTGGGCGCCTGGCCGTGACCTGCTCTGGCACTGGAGCTAAGCCCAAGCAGGCAAAAAATAAAACCGAAAGCCGAAATCCAGTAAGCTGTGCACAGGACAATTGCATTCAACCCCATTTGAATATTTCCCTCCCCCTATTTATAGCTTCTTGCCTTTTATTAAAGTTTCCAGTAATGTCACATTGCATTGCTTTGGGGGAATGTGTTTACTTCTGCCTGCTTAGATCCATCCTTCCAAAAGGGCAGTCAATGCCAGGGTTTGACCAGGAAAAAAGAAACTACTTCCCAGCAGGGTTTGTGAAGCCAGTAAATAGACTCAGTGCTGCTCAGAGAAGCTCAAGGTGAGGAGCTCAAAGGAGAAGACCTTCTCTAGCTATTTTGATTTCACTCAGCTAAGGCAGAGACCTCCATGGTATACCTACCATGAGGATGAGAACCAACTATCATCAGTAGACCTGGCTTATAACCCCAGTTCTGCTCCTATCTCCTCCTGGGACTATGAACACAAAACTTAACTGCTGTGAGCCTTAACTTTCCCGTCATTAACCAGAGGGGTTGGATTAGATGACCTAGAAGGTGATTTCCAACATTCTGTCTGTGTAATATGGTCAAACTCTGTATTAAATCTGATGGGCAAGATTATGCTGAAGTAGCAAGAAACCCCAATGTCTCAATATTTACCAAAACTTAGATTACTATTGCTTCATGTAAAGCCACCTGCAGGTTTGGGCAACTCTCCAGAACAATTGCCTTCTATGCAATAATTCATTCTTCCATGTTGACACAGGCTTTACCTGTTATTGGTACCATCTGAAACAGTCTCATTGACAACATGCAGGTAAAGAGAGCAACTAGAGAATCACGCGTGGGCTTTTCACTGACTCAGCTCACATGTGACATACATCACTTCCATTCAGTTTACATCAAGCAGAAAGAGTCCTGTGCCTGCCTGACCCCTGGTGGTAGGGGAGGAGGGGCAAGAAAAGGAGTTGAGAAGTGGAAATTTCCATGTTCTCAGAAGGGGAGAAGAACTTGATATTGATGAATGCTATGAATGGCAACCCACTCCAGTGTTCTTGCCTGGAGAATCCCAGGGACAGGGGAGCCTGGTGGGCTGCCGTCTATGGGGTCGCACAGAGTCAGAAGCGACTGAAGCGACAGCAGCAGCAGCAGCAGCATGACGTCTACACACAGCTGCCTATCCAAGATGAACAAATCAGTGTTTCTGTAAGAAAACTCTATTTTCCCAGCTGCTTCCTAAACCGTTCTGACAATGCTTTGAGGTCAGGAGGGAAGATACCATCATCTCCATTTTACCAATGAGGAAGCATGCCAAGAAGGCTGAGCAACATATGCAATGCTACAGAGTTGCCTAATGCCTGGAATGGGACTAGATTCTGAGTCTCTCTGCTTTTTGCTGATTTCAAGAACGTCAGATTGTATATCCAAGACCAACACTGGAACCCTGATCATTCATTACATTGACCTGCAACGTCCTTGAACCTCGAGTTTCATACCTACATTAACAGTATCAAAGACTTCACCCAGAGTTTCCTTGAGATGATTAAGTAAGACCATCAAAGGGAAAGCACCTATCACAGAGTAAAGCAAATACTAGGTAAACAAAATATTTTGTCTGTTTAATAACACCACTATGCCCTAAAACTATTCAAAGATACAAGCTATGTATTCTGATATCCAAAAGACCCTGCACACAAAAATCCTCAACTAATGTTATAGATTAACCAGAAGCAGATATGTGGTTTTTTTATTTTATTGTATTGAAGTATAGTTGCTTTGTAATGTTATATTATTTTCTGCTGTACAGCAAAGCAAATCAGCTATCAGTTCATTTCAGTTCAGTCGCTCAGTCGTGTCCGACTCTTGGCGACCCCATGAATTGCAGCACACCAGGCCTCCCTGTCCATCACCAACTCCCCTTTTGGGGGGGATTTTCTTCCCATTTAGGTCACCATAGAGCACTGAATAAATTTCCCTGTGCTATAACAGTCAGTTCTCATTAGTTATTTGTTTAATACAAATAGTGTATATATGCCAGCCCGATCTTCCCACTCATCCCACCCTCCTTCCCCCTTGGTGTCCACATGTTTGTTCTCTATGTCTAATAGAGAGCAAACATATGCTTTGCAAATAGGTTCATTTGTACCACCTTTCTAGATTCCATGTGTATGCATTAATATACAATATTTGCTTTTCTCTTTTGACTTACTTCACTCTGTATGACAGTCTCTAACTCCATCCGCATCTCTGCAAATGGCACAATTTCATTCCTTTTTATGACTAAGTAATATTCCATTGCAAATTCATCTACATGGAGACTATGGCCTCTCTGGGGGTTGAGTGGGTGTTGCTAATACATTTTCCCCAGCACTTAGTGAAGTACCTAGAAGAAAGTAGAAGCTTAAAGCATAGGATTGTAACAACTGGATGAAGCATATGCTTGGCACGTTGTAAAAGCTTATTATGGGTTGTGATTACTGGATTTTTTTTGCTGTTGTTCTTTTTGTGTAATGGAAAGAAGTGAAGGGGGTAACAGGATGGGAGGTTAGGAGAAGAGATGTTATGGACTGAATATTTATGTCCCCTCAATAGCCATAGGGCCCTCTTGTGGCTCAGCTGGTAAAGAATCCACCTGCAATGCAGGAGACCCTGGTTCAATTCCTGGGTTGGGAAGATCCCCTGGAGAAGGGAAAGGCTACCCACTCCAGTATTCTGGCCTGGAGAATTCCATGGACTGTATAGTCCATGGGGTTGCAAAGAGTCAGACATGACTGAGCAACTTTCACTTCCAACAGTTATATGTTGAATCTGATCCCCAGTGTGAAAGAATTTGGAGATGGGGGCTTTGAAGGTCACTAGGCCATGAGGGGAGAGCACTCATGAATGAGATTCGCGCTCTTAGAAGGGGCCACAGAGCTAGCTGGCTCTCCTTCGGCCACATGAGGACACAGTGAGAAGTGAGCCACCTGAAAACGGAAGGGGCTCCTCACCAGAGTGCATCAATGCTGTCACCCCCAGAACTGTGAGAAGTGAATTTCTACTGTCTCTCAGCCACCCAGAATATGGTGCTTTATCATAACAGCTGGAATTGACTAAGAAAACAGAGATGATGTTATTCACCATCTCGGAACAGGGAGCGAAAAACCATTAAGTACAGAAAAAAAGTAAATATAGGTATTGATGTGATATTGTGTAATATTCATTGTATATTGATCTTTAAAGATTTTACAAAGATTCTTTGATAATGTTTCTTAGCAAAAAAAAAAAAAAAATGTAAGAATATATTACTTACATTGTAAGTCATCTTGCCCCATATCGAATGGAACACAGGAAGTGCAAGGAGAAGAAAGATGGGGTTGTATGGGGTGTGGTGTGCATGTGTGCGTGTATGTGTGTATGTGTATATGTGTGTGTGTTCTCCACATGTGCTCTCCCTGGGCCCTCTCCTCCAAGCTATCAACGTAGGCTGCTGTGGGCTCAAAGCTCGGTCTTCTGAATCAAGAACCAAATCCCAGCTTCTAAAGTCTCCGTAATGATTCAGTGCCGTGGGGCCATAGGCTCCTTCAAACAAGTGACCTTGGCTGGTTATCTCCATGGTAACAGCTCACATCCCAAACTGTTCCTTCCTGTGGGAGGAAACATTTCAGAAATGGAGAAAGGCAGAATTGAACAGTGGTTTTCCTCTCTTATGACCCTTCTCCTTTGGCAAAATGTGTCCTTTCCCTGAACATAGCCGTCTCCTGAGGAAACCGTGCACAGAGGAGGCGTTTTCAGCGACTTCATGTGCAGACGTATGCCCAGGATATATTTTAAAAAGTAGAAGCCTGGAGCTGCTTTTTTTTCTTCTTTTTTTGATTTCTTGTAAGTTTCATGCCACGTTCAGTTTGTTAGGTAGGATGGATGCTTCACCATTCTTTTCAGTAGCAGCTCCCTAAAGAGGAAGGCCTGCATGCCCTCACATTGAAATACAGAGCCTCCAGGTCAGAGAGGATGGATACCTTTCCCAGAGCAACAGGGCAGCCTCTCCGGAACCCCTGCTTCAACCCTGCATCCTGTGGTCCAGCCCATGCCTGAGCCACCATCCCGGTTAATCAGCTGCTCTGCCTTCCTCCGACCTTAGACTCCACCTCCTGCTCCACAACCCATGATACTGCTTATGATTTCCTCCAACAAGGTGCCTAGATTCTGGAAGAGACGATTCAGCAAATGTATGCTCTAAACCTAGGGTATGCATTGCATTGTAAGCTCTGTGTTCTGTCCATGCCACAATGTCTAGGGTCAGAGCAGGATTTTACAGGATGATAAATGACCCTTCTTCAGCTGAGCCCTGAAAGTGCATGCCTGACCACAAAACCCTCCAATTGCAGTTCCGAAATGTACCATGGTATCGACTTTCCAACCAGAATCACAGGCCAAGAGCACTCATGCCTTGGCCTAGCTTCAGCCTTTCCCGGTAGTTTTGATCCTGTGATTCTGCCCGTGGAAGAAATCTTTTTTTCTCTGCAGCATCCCTGTCTGACTTTGACGTACAAAGGTGTAATTAGAACAGCATGGAACAAGCAAGACAATCCATTTACCTCATCCCTAACATTTAAGTGCTTTAAAATATGGTTCTAATATCCTAGGTGCACGAGGCCAAATTCCCTTCTCAGTTTCTCACATGCATGAGTAAATCCACACAGACTAAACCCCTTGGGTCTTAGGTTCTGCTTAGAAGTTTTTTGTTTTGTTTTGTTTTTTTAAAGAAAGCAAATATTCCATTAAAACGACACAGTGTACTCCGCATATTTTTAGGACAATTAGAGTTTAGAATTCCCTCTTCTTCCACCCACGGTAAAAGCTTCTTTCCTTAACTGTTTCCTCCCCAAGAATGACATTAAGCTGGAATCCACTGAAGGGCTTCCTTGTCTTTTAAAATAATCTTCTCATCTTACATTGTCAAAGTACCCGCGGGTGGACTGAGACACCTGTTGTACTTTGACAAGGATCCAGGCTCCCCTGTACCTTGCCCAGATATATCCTTTAGGGAGACAGTTATTTGTGAAGGGAAGCATTTACTTCAAACAGAATAGCCAAACACTTTGCACGAAACAGAGAAACAGAAAAGTCAGGTCATTCTCTACCATCTGCATAATTTAAGACAGGTCACTGGTTTGGGTAATTTTTCTTTAGAGTTTCTGCTTATGTAAATACAACTTTAAGGGAGACAGGCTGGCTGTGCTCAACCTGGACCAGAGCTCAAGCAAGACCCCAGGGGAGGAAACTAGACAATCAGTCTTCATGGGGGGCAGGGGTGGTGGTACTGGGAGAGGAAGGAGGGCCAACCCCAACTCATGGCCTGTGTGCTTGGGTATGTTCTTAAGTTTGTGCCTACATAAAAATCTCCCTCCCCATTATGTATGTGTCCATATGAATGTATATACAACATCTATATACAGCAGCTCCCTGCCCATTTGTCTGTGCTGTTGCGGCCACGTGTGGATATTCGTCCAGCCAACGTGTAAATCAAAGGTTTTCTTGTAACCAGGTTTGGAGCAACATCTTCGCAACAGTCACTATGTCATCCCGTGTTCAAGTTCCAAGGCCCCATGACCACCAAATTTAAAAACTGAAGTGGATGTAAGACTCACGCGCAGCCTGCTTCTTATTCACTGCAAAGCATGGAAAAGCTTTCCTTCAAAGGAAGGAAGACCCCAGCCCTGCTCATTCTATGATTTAGGCAGAAATAAGATATGCTTTCATGTGAGTCTGACTTGAAAGATGACCCGGATTCAGAGATGGCTTGGAAAAATGCATCTGGGATGTCTTAGAAACTAGGAGTTATATTAAGGAATCAAAGAGAGAACTCATAACTTCCATAGGGAAAATGTGTTTTATTTAAATTAAAAAAAAAATATCGTGAAAATTACAAACTGTTAAATACAGAAGACAATTTTATACAACTTAATAGAATAAGAAGGAAGTATATACATCACTTTTTAATAGGCGCAGATAGACTTGCACCAAACTTCAGGATTAAGCAATGGAAAATGTGACAACGCACATGTCCGTCGCAGTAAAGTTTCAGAATTCAAGTGATTCCAGGCAAGGGGCCAAACTCAACTTGGCTTCTTTCACCTTAGACAGCCCCCTTTGGAGTAAATCCACACTCTGAATTTTAAAGTGAACGGAGGGCCCTTTTTTCTCCCTAAACATAAATTTCCTCTAGCACTATGTTAAGGCGAACTGATAAACCAGTCCCTACACTGTTAACCCTTCCATGGGAACAGTAGTTACTGCTGACTCCAGTCCAGGGAGATTGTGTTTGTTTAAAAAAAAAAGTTTTATGTTTTCACTAGAATTAAATTTGACCTTTTGGTGTGTTTCTCTTCCTCCTTGTCTTCGAGGGCTCAAAGAGTCTGCTGCAAAGTGACTAACCACAGGAATACAGGGAGACATTAGCACGCATTCCTGAGTCTTTTTTCTTAGATGTCTCATTCCCTGAACCAGAGTGTTAACAGTCCACCACCCAGACAACTCAGCCGAGTAAAATATGGGATCTGCCTCTTGGATTCACTGCTGGGAAAGGGACAGCAGGGGATGGTGGGTGAGCCGCCCTGGATCTCCCAGTTACACATGTTCTCAGTCTCCAACTGCTCCTTTAAGTAAGCAGATCCTTTCGCAGACTACTGGCCAGCGAGGAAATATTCTGTCCAAGCTTCCTCACACCAGGCCATGCAGGATTCAACACAGAGTCTTAAAATCTAAAGACATCCTCCCAGCCCCCTGGGGATCTAGATGATCAGAAGTCTCAGGAAGGCAGTAAGTCTGTGGATGACGTGCGCAGGACCACACAGCATATCAGAGTCTGGGCTTGGGATTCACAAACAGAGGACCCCCAACTCTGCACAATCTCGCCAGAGTATGCCCTTCTAAGTCTCAGCTACGTGACCAAATGCCATGTCGTGGAGGCCCACAGTATATCTTTTCCCAGCTCAGAAAACTGGGCTGGGAATAAAAAGCAGCAGCAGAGCTAACAGTTTGGCTTGGTTCAACCCCACCATCACCCCTTCTGGAAAGATCAGGAATATTCCCTGCACAGCCATTCGGAGTACAGGTTAAATTCTGGGGAAACCCTTCCAAAAAAAAAAAAAATGTCATGCCAGCATATGATGCTGGATGGTCCCAGGTCAGAGTTCAAGGTCACAGGTTAGACAAAGGGTCAAGTAGCAGATTATTCTTATCATCTCAGCTCATGTTGACCGGTTTAAAAGTCGCCTGGTTTTCTCCTTACAGTAGGCAAATAGACCAGGTAGAGATCTCCAGCTTCCCCTCCAACAAATATCCCCCTGCTCTATCCAGAAAGACCCCCTAAAAGAAGTTCTGTAACCTGCGGTGAACTAATGTCACAGGTTCACATTAAAGGCTCTTACGGCGAATCAGATCTAGAAGAACAAAGCTCTGGGCAAATTAGCAAACCGAAACTAGTCCCTTGGGACGCCCTAAGCCTTCGGCAGCCCTGGGAGTAGGCAGATGCTGCAGGAGTTACCCGGGGCATCCCCTGAGAGTACAATCGCAAGGACATCCCACCTGCCGAGTTCCGCACCGAACCCCGCCCGCCAGGACCCAAGGAAAGGTACACACCACGCGTCTTCAGGCCTGTTTCAGCTGCAGGTCTACACCACAGGCGTGCGGCAGACTCCAGGCTGCGGCTGGCCCTGTCTGAGCCTTGACCCCCACCACCACCACCACCCCACCCCACCCCCCATTCAGGGGCTTGCCGCGGGTCCCTTAGAAGTGGCAGTTGCCCTGCAAAAGTGAAACCCGACACGGAAGGTGTCCTTCCTCGCTCTAAGGATGCTGGTTCATAGTGTCATCTCCAGAGGGTCCTAGGGGTGCTAGGAATTCTGATGGATGTTCTCCGAGGACCCTTCGCTGCTTTCATTGAGGGGGGTCTCAGAAGTCTCCCCCAGCTCATCGTCTGCCCCCTCCTCCTGGATGGTGAGGTGCACATCGGGCGAGGAGGACTCAGAGCTCACGCTGTCACCCTCCATGGAGCAGAGGGTGCAGGATAGGGCAGGAGCCACGCTCTCCTGCAACACATTCAGCATCGTGGGCGCCTGCACCGACCTCAGGCCGGACAGCGTGGCCAGCGGCTTCATGGCCTCTCCCCAGAGCCGCTCCTCGTCCCTGTACAGCAGCAGGAGGCTGGCTTTCTTCTCCCGCCTCTTGGATTTCATGTAGCCCAGCGTGATCCCAATCAAGAAAATGCCGTAGAAGGACATGACCACCAGAACGTAGAAGTATTCGTTGCCGTGGCCGCTGCCAGACACGGGGGACTCGAGGGGGGCGCTGGGGGCTGCCGTGCCAGCGTCGGTGCTGTTCAGAGGCTCCATCTTCAGCATTGAAGCTCAGCTCACACCGCCAGGAGCTGGGGAGAAAGCTGCAGGTTAGGACTCTCCCACCCGACCGCAGTTACAGGAAAGACGGCAGCACCAGGTTTGTGGAACTACAGGATCAGAAAGGTTTACAGCAGCTGCCTGGAAAAGTAACTCTAAGTCCCTCCTAGCGGTTAACAGGGGTCAGCTATGACGGGCTGGGGTCCGCAGGGAAACAGGCACGGGGAGGTGGGAGGAAATGAAAAGACTTTCAGTTTTTTACTTGTCCATCAAATTTTCATTTCATAACGTGAACGTGTGAAAAGCTTTGCTTCAGTCATTTTTAAATTAAAAAAAAAAAAAAGTCCCTTTAAGACAGGGGTGCAGAGAGAAAAGAAATAAGGTCTGAATCTTTGGGAAACTTTTTGAGCTGATGGAGCAGAAAAAAAGCAAGTTTACATTTCGCTGCCAAGCGTCAACCTATTTTTAATTCAAGACAAAACTGCCTTAGAAAAAGGGAAAGGAAGAGAAAACTGCATCTACAAATTGCCGGGAGTAGCCTTTCATATGTTTCTGAAGCAAAGTGGCATTGCTGACTTACCAAAAGCTGGCGAATTTGTCCCAAGTCCTGAATTCCTAAATGGTCAAGTCCGAGAGTTTTTCTTCCTGCGTGTGGGGCTCCGCGCTCTGACAATTCTGCCGCTGCTCTTGGGATATATAGTCAAGAAATGCATCGTCACGTGTTCTGGGAGGAAAATTTACAACAGAGGTTGGTCGTGGCAGAGTGAACAGTGAACTCACAGCACAGCAGTTCAACTCAATGAACTTCGCAGCTGTGAAAAGAAAAAGACTGGGAAGTGGGAAGAGCGTCCCACCCCCAGCACCCAGCCAAAGTTTTCAGGTGGCCATGAAAAAGGAGGAAAGAATGTGCCCAGTTGGAACTGTTCCCCCCAGATTCACTCTCATTGAAAATTATTTCATGCTTCATCTCCCTCTGGGGAAATAACCGTGATGTCTATACAGGTTTTCAAAGACAGAAAGTCAAATACCCTAATTTAGATAAAAGACAGTTAGAGGCAAGTGCAGGATTTACTATCAAGGAACCAGGGCTTAAGTTTCAGCTCCTCCACTGACTATGCAAATGTAATAAATCCTCCCCGAGCCTTTCCGCTCCTCAGATTCCTGAACTGTAAAATTGTTGGACGTTGGGGGCTTCAGTAGGTAAAATTATATGAACTGTGTGAGTTTTTGAGTCCCTGTCAGCTTGATCACTCTAAGACTTAAGGCTGGCGAGTGTGGGTTTGCACTTTAAAAACACTGACAGGTTTTGTCTTCTGCATCATAATCTCATAACACTCATAAATCTATTTTTTTAACAATGATGAATATATATCTTCCAGATGCTTTTCAACAGTCTATGTGAAGTGGAAACAGTTTTCAGAGCAAGATACTTACTGTGGACAAATTTTTCTCCAGTTATAGGGCACATAACTGCTCCTCCAGAGCGTCACACAGAGACCATTCACACATCACTTTTCTGTCAAGGGAGGAGCAGGTCAGGAGAGGAGCAGGAATTCTTCTGATGAGCAATCGAGCACAAGCTTTTGAAACCTAGCAGACCCTGGGTTAAAATGGTCACAGAGATCAAAATTGCCAAAGGAATTGAAGACTTTGGTGTCTGTCCTTCCTCTCCCCAGGATGCTTACTTATTCTAAGAGGCTCTCATCCTAAACTGAAATAAACCCAAAGGGATTCTCTGCACCATCCCTCCTCCCCCCACCCCCATTGTTCTGCAGCTTGTGAATTGCAGCCAGACTATTGTGGGGAATCAATTCTAGAGAAAATATCTCTTGTGGTCTTGCTGTTGTTAAATTGAAGCTGAAGGGAAACATGGTACCTTCCCTCTGCTCCAGCAGGAAGCTGGAGATATAGATATATAGATGTATATAGATATATATCCCAGGCAGCGGGACTTTCACTGCTGCCACGGGTTTAATGCCTGGCTCTAATTCTATTTGGACACCTGTAGAAAGAGCAGAATGGTAAGCACATGCTCTGTTTTCCCCACTGGTCTACTCACCCTGTGGTTTGATCTGTGCTCACCCATATGTCTTCAGCTGACTCTCAAGTGTCAACAGTCTGACCATTCCAACTCCAAGATCTTCCATACACAGAAACTTGGCTCACATCCATAAGGACATCCTCACAGTTACATCTACTTCAAAAGCTCCACAGCTTCCTTGGCCAAGGCAGACATGGCCTCCTCAACCTGTACTTGTCGTAAGTACCTGAAGGCTTTCTCCTTCAACTCTGCTTACAGTGGTTTGCCAGGGACACAAGAACAAGAGAGACCCATAAGAGTGTTGCCTGCTGATTGTTGATGCCAGTAGTGATGCTTATGTACCTTGGGATGTATGAGATAAGTAATCACCCAGGGATGGCCAAACACTGCAAAGTGGAAGTTTTAAGACACAGAGAGGCGATTGGGGGAAGGGTAACCAGATTTACACAGCAAGGAAATACGAAGTCTGGTGCCAGCAAGCCAAACAGAGACTGCAGTTTCAAACAAGATAAATCTTCAAAATCAAGCCAACAGTCCCAAAATGATAAAACCAAGAAAAGATGTGGATGAATCTAGAATGACGTCCAAAGGATAAAGCAATCCAGAGACACAGGAAGAACAAAATCCATTGCAGGTGTCAGGAAGGAACAGTTCAGTTCAGTTGCTCAGTCGTGTCCGACTCTTTGCGACCCCATGAATCACAGCACGCCAGGCCTCCCTATTCATCACCATCTCCCGGAGTTCACTCAGACTCACGCCCATCGAGTCCGTGATGCCATCCAGCCATCTCATCCTCTGTCATCCCCTTCTCCTCCTGCCCCCAATCCCTCCCAGCATCAGGGTCTTTTCCAATGAGTCAACTCTTCGCATGAGGTGGCCAAAGTACTGGAGTTTCAGCTTTAGCATCATACCCTCCAAAGAAATCCCACGACTGATCTCCTTTAGGATGGACTGGTTGGATCTCCTTGCAGTCCAAGGAACTCTCAAGAGTCTTCTCCAACATCACAGTTCAAAAGCATCAATTCTTCGGCACTCAGTCTTCTTCACAGTCCAACACTCATATCCATACATGACCACAGGAAAAACCATAGCCTTGACTAGACGGACCTTAGTCGGCAAAGTAATGTCAGAAAGGAACAACCCAGATGAATTTCTCCTGGAGGCCTGTTTGGTGGCCCTGCTTCTTCTGGGACCCTAGGATGACCCCTGCATATGTTTCTTCTACGGTTAAATGATGCAAACACAGCCCTTAGTGCCATATGCTCAGTCTATGCTTTTTGTTGTCATTGTTGAGAGGGTTACCAACAGCTTCAGGCTGCTTGCTAATGGACACATGCTTGTCTCTGTATTTTTCATCATTGCTCTCTTCTCTCCCACCAAGAATGGAATTTAGATGAAGCACTTGCAACCTCATAACACAAGTTTCAGTCTTCTCTCCAGCCCTCACTCATAACAATATTATGAGAATTATGGCTGTGAATAATGACATAAACAGTAAGGGAGGAAGGGAAAGCATATAGAAAGTGCCCTCTATCAGGGAGAAGATGGGGAGGACACAAGAATTATTGATTACATCTACTTTATACCACAGTATCAAGAAGACAGCAATATTAAATAAACAAATCCATTTTGCAAATATCTTCTCCTAGTCTGTGGCTTCCCATTTTCTTAGCAGCATTTTTTTGAATAGCAAACATTTCTTAACATGGACGAGTCCAACTTATAAGATTTGTGCTTTCTGTTTTCTAAAAAAAAATTGGTATAACCCAAGGTCACAAAAATTTTCTCCTGTTTTTCTCCTCAAAGTTTAAAGTTTCAGCTCTTACATTTAGCTTTATGATCCATTTCAAGTTAATTTTTGGACATGATGCAAGGTATGAATCAAAGTTTATTTTCTTTTTTTTATATGGATGCCCAATTGCTCCAGCACCACTGGTTGAAAACACCACCCTTTTCCCATTGAATTATATTGGGACTTTTGTCAAAAATTAATTAACCATTTAGATGGTCTACTTCTGAGTTCTTTAGACTGTTCTTTGGATCTATCCTTGCATCAGTGCTGTACTCCTTTGATAAATCCATTTTGAACTGGGGTTTTTCATGAGTCTAAGATACGCTGCAGCCCATCCCTAGGTGTGTGTCTGTTGTGAACCAAGCATTGGGAGAGACTTTGCTTACTTCAACCCTGTGTAGTAAGTGTCACTATAAAGTGAAGTGAAAGTGAAGTCGCTCAGTTGTATCTGACTCTTTGCGACCCCACTATAACTGTTCCATAAATAAGGAAACTGAAGGTCAGAGACACTAAGTAAACTGCTCAAGACCACCTCATTAGTAGTAGAGTCAGGGGGCTTCCCTGGAGGCTCAGTGGTAAAGAATCTGCCTGCCAATGTAGGAGACAAGGGTTTAACCCCTGGTCCAGGAAGATCCCACATGTTGTGGAGCAACAAGGCCCATGCACCTCAACTACTGTGCCTGGGCTCTCGAGCCCTTGAGCTACGGAAGTCCATGCACTGTAGAGCCTCTGCTCTGCACCAGGAGAAGCCACAGCAATGGGAGAGCTTCATACCATTAGTAGACAGTAGCCTCCACTTTCCACAACCAGAGAAAGCCTGTGCAGCAGTGAAGACCCATCACAGCCAAAACAAATAAATTTTATATATATATATATATATATATATTTTAAAGTATTAGAATCAGGATTTGAACCCAGATCTCCACAATTATAGAACCCATTCTCTGTCTACTCTTCTTTGCTTCAGTCAATGGAAACCAAGAGAAGAACTGAGAAAGAGTAGAAAATCAAAAAAGATATTTTTTCAACTCCTTTTGAGTCTTCATAAAACTTTTTAAAAAGTGAATTCCTCAGATTCAGTGCAATCCCTATCAAATTACCAATGGCATTTTTCACAGAATTAGAACAAAAAATTTCACAATTCATGTGAAAATACAAAGGAGTCTGATTAGCCAAAGCAATCTTGAGAAAGAAGAATGGAGCTGGAGGAATCAGTCTTCCTAACTTCAGACTATATTGTAAAGTACAGTCATAAAGACAGTATTCTACTGGCACAAAAACAGAAATATAGACCAATGGAACAGATAGAAAGCCCAGCGATAAACCCATACACCTACGGGCAACTTACCTCTGACAAAGAAGGCAAAACATACAGTGAGGAAAAGATAGTTTCTTCAACAAGTGGCACTGGGAGAACTGGACAGCTACATGTAAAAGAATAAAATTAGAACAGTTCCTAACACCATACACAAAGATAAACCTAAAATGGATTAAAGACCTAAATGTAAGACCAGAAACTATGAAGCTCTGAGATGAAAACATGGGCAGAACACTGTATGATATAAATCACAGCAAGATCCTCTATGACCTACCTCCCAGAGTAATGGAAATAAAAACAAAAATAACCAAGTGGGACCTAGTTAAACTTAAAAGCTTTTGCACAGCAAAGGAAGTTATAAACAAGGTGAAAAGACAACCCTTAGAATGGGAGAAATAACAGCAAATGAAACAACTGACAAAGGATTAATTTCCAAAATATACAAGCAGTTCATAAGCTCAATACCAGGAAAACAAACAACCCAATCAAAAAGTGGGCAAAAGACCTAATCAGACATGCTCCAAAGAAGACAAACAGATGGCTAATAAACACACGAAAAGATGTTTGACATCACTCGTTACTAGAGAAATACAAATCAAAACTATAATGAAATATTACCTCTCACTGGTCAGAATGGCCACCATCAAAAAATCCACAAATAGTAAATGCTGGAGAGGGTGTGGAGAAAAGGGAACCTTCTTGCACTGTTGGTGGGAATGTAAATTGATACAACCATAATGGAATACAGTATGGAGATTACTTTAAAAAACTAGGAATAAAGCTATCATATGGCCCAGCAATCCTACTTCTAGGCCTATACCCTGAGGAAACCATAACTGATAAAGACGCATGTACCCCAATGTTCATTGCAGCACTATTTACAATAGCTAGGACATGGAAGCAACCTAGATGTCCATTGACAAATGAATGGATAAAGAAGCTGTGTTATGTATATACAATGGAATATTACTCAGCCATAAAAAGGAATGCATTTGAGTCCGTTATAATGAGGTGGATGAACCTAGAGTCTGTTATATAGAATGAAGTAAGCCAGAAAGAGAAAAACAAATATCATATATTAGCACATATATATGGAATCTAGAAAGATGGTACTGATGAACTTATTTGCAGGGCAGCAATGGAGACGTAGACACAGAGAACAGACTCACGGGCACAAGCGTTGGGGGAAGGAAAGGCTGGGATGAATGAAGAGAGTAGCGTGGAAACACAGACACTATCATATGTAAAGTAGATAGCCAATGGGAATTTGCCATATGACTCAGGGAACTCAAACTGGAGCTCCTGTAACAACCTAGATGGGTGGAAGGGGTGGGAGGTGGGAGGGAGGATCAAGAGAAAGGGGCCATATGTATACCTATGAATGATCCATGTTGATGTATGGCAGAAGCCAACACAATATTGTAAAGCAATTATCCTTCAATTAGAAACATTTTTTTAAGTGAATTCCTAGATGGCCAGATACTCAAAATTAAACGCAAACATGCAATGATCAAATGTTTCCTCCGATTCTGTGAGGCTACATTAACCTTGGCATGTTCTGGAAGTTATCATTGAGTAACAATACTTTTATCCTATATCCATATTTTCCATAGTGAAATAATTTCCCTTTTGTTTATATATACTGTAATTTCTAGTCTTGTTTTGATTTTTTTTTTTTTTTCCCAACTCCATCCTCACACACAACTTTCTCCAGAGCTCTGAGTTTTTAAATTTCCTGGTAACGTCATTTTCACCAGATGACCCAGGGGTCCCTGACCACACATCTCTGAAATCATGTTAGCAGCTTCTGTGACTAAACAAACTCCGTGCTGGGATAATAGCCCAGCGATGGATCTCATCAGATTAAACGTAAGTCTGGAGTCCAGAGATCTGACCCAGTTCAGCCCCACCCGTGCTACGTGACTGGCTCAGTTGCATAATTTCTCTGTGTTTCAGTTTTAGCCCCCTTAGGCATGTCAAGAGTAGGATAATTAATTGTCTTAAGATACTCAAAAATGTCCCATAATCCATGTGGCTGTCCCCATCCTGAGTAGACAGTAAGGAACAGAGCAGATCAAGATGTGAGATAACAGGGCTGCTGGGCTGGTGGAGTGTTACAGAATGAAACTCTCAGAGCCCACCCTCATTTTGCTTTTCCCAGAAACCCTTTCTGAAAAACTCTGTCTGGGAAATCTTGCTATGGTCATTCCTTCTAATGCCCTGAGTCACCCTCCCTAGCCACATATTTTCTAGCATTTCTAGCACTTGAAGAAAAACAGGACTGGGTGTCTTCTGGTATTTGAGAAGAGCTCCAGGGCTTCCTGGTGACTCAGTGGTAAAGAATTTGCCTGCTAATGCAGGAGACACAGGTTCGATCCCCGGTCTGGGAAGATCCCACATGCCATACGGAGCGACTAAGCCTGTGCACCACAACTACGGAGTCTGGGCTCGAGAGCCCAGGGACTGCAACTACGGAGCCCATGCGCCACAGCTACTGAAGCCTGAGTGCCCTAGACCCCACACTCCACAGCTGGAGGTCAGCCCCCACCCACCAAAACCAGAGAAAAGCCTGTGCAGCAACAGAGACCCAGCACAGTCATAAATAAATAAAATCATAATACAATGCTTAAAAAAAACAAAACACCTTCAGACTCTCCTCAAATACCAGCTATGCCTGAGGGTCTTGAGGCTGTAAACAGTCCTGCTTGGACCTCACCCGAGAGAGATTGAGATGAAAGAACCCAGAACACCTAAAAATCAAGAGTGTCTGGTAAATTTGCCATTAATGTGCCTTTGCTATTTAATGTTCAGACTTTTTTTCCCACCTGATATTTATTTAACACATACTTGCCCAAAATGTCTGAGAAACTGCTCTATGGACTTTACAAATTGTATCTTATTTAATCTTCCTGAAACTTTGAGGCAATGGGCTTTCTCATCATCCCTATTATACAGATCAAGAAACTGAGGGACAGAGTGAATGGAGTAAATTGCCCAGCATCACACAGCTGGCACATGGCAGAACTGACATCAGAACCCAGGGCTGAAATTTTGAACCCAGAGTCTGTGGCTCTAACCGCTAGCCCATGTGGTCTCTGCTACCTAATGAGTTTTTGCACTATGCACTGGAACTGGAGTCAGTGAAAGAAGAGACAGAGAGTAAGTCTAAGTGTTCCCTACAGCCTTCAACCTGCTGGACACAGAGGACCTGGGTCATTTCCACGCCTGGAAACATCAGAAGGGGACTATGTTTGGCCCATGCTCTGGAGAGAGGTTCCTGAGTTAGGGAAGCCCACGCTTTTGGAGTTCATCAGGAGGAAGATTTGGGCGTGTTTCCTCCACTAGTGTGCACACAGGAGGGAGCACACAGCTGGAGATATGGCTAGTGCCCGCCCAAGATGGCAGCCCAGAGGCTGAGGAAGGAGATGTGTTCCCCACATCCAAAAGAAGTGCCTGGTAAAGGGTCGGAGGTCATGGCCCTGCCCACCAATGGCTCCCAGTCTGCCCAAGGCCCAAGGGGTGAAGGGGATCGTGGAAGGGGGAGGGGACATAGCAAAAGAAGCTTCAACTCTAAATGACCTCAAGGAATTTTGACTGTGATGTGGGAATGAACGCTTTAAATTACTGAACTGAAGCTGTTTGGGGAAACTTGAGCAGCTAGGGGATTTTTATTACCTAAGCGTGACCAGAAAAATTGTGGGATCTGGCCCCAGATTTCCATCACAGGGCAGGGGAGAAACTGGTCCTAAAGGAGCAGTCTGAAGAAGTTGTGGGACTCAAGCTAAAGGCTCGTTTATGATGATATCCTGCAGGTCCTGCTTGTTTATCATAAGATTACGTGTGCAAAACCCTTGGATCTGTGCCTGGAACTAGCATGAGTTCATTTATCATAAATATTAAACAATGTTAGAAAAATACAGAAAGATCTTATTTGGGGAGCTCCCTGGCATTATCTATCTTAAATTTCAGTTGAAGAACCATAAGTGGCTGTTCACTGTTTTATTCTCAGCACCTAGAAGGATACTTGGCCCACAGTAGGCCTTCCAGAAATATTTGCTGAGTGAATAACTGAAAGAAAGTGCTAAGTACTCTTCACAGACTTTCTTATCTAATTTGCACAAGAGCCCAATAGGGCACTATGAGCAGAATTTTATGAACGTGGAGAATGGGACCCAAAAAGGTAAGTAACTCTTCCTGCTCACACGACAGGACAGAGCAGAGCAGGGAGGGACCAGCCTGCCTCCTACTGAAATCTCGCCAGGCACGTACTCCTTTCCTGGGACACACACTACTCAGTGCTTTTGGTCACTTCCTCTGACCCCGGCTAATAAAGAGGTCAGGACAGGCTTTAGAACATGATGGAAAAAGGGTGCTAATAAAGGGCTTTGGGGATTTCAGTTGAGGAGGGCAAAGCTGACATTCTTTAAAAGAAAGGTTTTGAAGCTCTTAAAAGATTTTGGTTTTTTGTTTTTTGTTTTTTTTTAAAGGGGGTGGTTAGTTGTATTACAAAGCTGGGTTAGTTTCTGCTGTACAATGAATTGAATCAGCTATATGTAAACATACATCCTTCCCTTCAGAGACCTCCCTCTCTGACCATCTGTTCTATTCAGATCACCACAGAGCACTGAGCTGAGCTCCCTGTGCTAAACAGCAGGTTTCCACTAGCTACTATTACACATAGTAGTGTATATATGTCAGTCTTGATTTCTCTATTCAGCCCACCCCACCTCTGTGTCCACCCATTGTTCTCTATGTCTGCATTTCTATTCCTGCCCTGCAAATAGGTTCATCAGTACCATAGATTCCATATATATATATAAACATATTTGTATTTATATTTGTATATATGTATATACAAATACAGTAAATATATTTGTTTTTCTCTTTCTGACTTACTTCACTCTGTATCACAGACTCTAGGTCCATCCATGTCTCTGCAAATGACCCAATATCATTCCTTTGGTTGAGTAACATTCCAATGCATATTCTTACATCTTCCAAGTACCAGACTATCAGAAGATAACAAAGAACCCAATAAAAACTGAGAGGTGGACTCTAGTTAATAAAACAGTATTGTATACTTAAAAGTGGCTGAGAGTAGACCTTAAACATTTTCGCCACACACACAAAGTTAACTATGTTACTTATGTGAGGTGATAAAAGTATAAAGTGAAAGTCACTCAGCCGTGTCCAACTCTTTGTGACCCCTATGGACTATAGCCTGCCAGGCTCCTCTGTCCATGGAATTCTCCAAGCCAGAATACTGGAGTGGATAGCCGCTCTCTTCCCAGGGGATCTTCCCAATCCAGGGATCCAACCCAGGTCTCCTGCATTGCAGTCAGATTCTTTACCAGTTGAGCTACCAGATGTGCTACTTACCTTGCTCTAATGTGTATATGTGTATCACATTATCACCTTGTACACTTTAAATGTATATAATCATGTGTGTGTGTGCACATGCTCAGGCGTTACTCACTTGCTGTGTCCGACTCTTTGCGATCCCATGGACTATAGCCCGCTAGGCTCCTCTGTCCATGGAATTCTTCAGGCAAGAATACTGGAGTGAGTTGCCATCCCCTCCTGCAGGGGATCTTCCTGACCCAGGCATCAAACCCGGGTCTCCCGAATTGCAAGCAGACTCCTTACCGACTGAGCCAGCAGGGAAGCCCTGCTCAGTCCTGTCCAATTCTTTGCAACCCGTGGTCTGTGGGTTGCCAGGCTCCTCTGTCCATGGAATTTTCCAGGCAAGAATACTGGAGTGTGTTGCCATTTCCTTCTCCAGTATACAATTATGTTTGTCAATTATTCCTCAGTAAAGTTTAAAAAATCAAATGAAGAGATGAAACCGGAGTCTAGTGCAACAAGCAACCCAAGGCCATGAAGAATATTCTTCATATTCTGCCATAGCCATAGCTATACGAGCAGTCAGGGTCCACTCAGCTCATCAAGGAGACCTCGCCCAGTGATGGCAGGGGGGAAGGTTTTGCCTATTTGGTCATAGCTGGGACCCAAATATACCAAAGCCAGCTTTTCACACACAGTAACAACTGGGAAGAGTTGCACACGTCTTTCCACAAGTGACTGAGGAGAAAGAAGGCCTGGACCTAAATGGTTGAGAGAGAAGCCTTCCTTCTGAACTCAACAAATACTTCCCTCCTGTGCATAAGCAGGAAGTAACACCTGAAAAGATTATCCACGATGAACAGTGAGCATGAGGAGAGGAGAATGTAGCCCCACCCTGCCAGGGGAGTCCTGGAGAGTGAAGAAATCATGTGATAAGCTGAGTAGACTCAGAGACCGATGTCTCAGCTTAATAGCCCTAGAAATTTCACCCAAACGCATGTCCTGGTCCTTGCCCCATGCTCCACTGTGCATAACCCAGATTAATGATATATTCATTTGGCCTATATCTGTTCATTAATTTATTCACTGATTCATTTAGTCAAATAAATACATATGTCCTGCCACCTCAACCAATACATATTTCATAAAATTAAATGATCAAAACGACATGAAAAAAGTGATTGATTGCAAAGATGTAAGTCAAAATAAAGAGTGTTGCACAGCAGTGGCTGGCATTGGGCTTTGTCAGGTCCTAGTTTCTTGGTTGAATAGTGCTGGCTTCCTCTCTGAACAGGACCAAACACTTGTTTACAGTGAAATCACACTCCAGCTCCCAGCATTGCAGACATGGGGCTGGGATTGCAGAGTGCTGGATCGCCATGGCGCTCCTCGGGCCTCCGGTGATTGCCTAGCGTGAGAGCAGTCAAGTTCAGCCTTGCTATGACAGTATGACCAGCAACACAAGCCCAACCCCCAGAAGGCCAGGCCCTTAATGCAAGTCTCCTGGGAAAGGAACTCCTTTTTATTTTTTTCAATAAGAAAAAATATCTGAGGCTCATTTGAAACTGTACTCTATGCCTGCATTTTTGGTGTAGAGTTAAGTTTCTCCTTAGGAATAGGAGGGCAAATTTTACCTCTTGCATCAGTCTTAAGAAAATATTGGTTAGATTATCCAAGCCACCTAAGCCTACAAAGAAAAATAATAGTCACTGTAGCAGCAAGGAATGGGGATAAGAGCAACATAAAAACACAGTTTCCAGAATCAGATGCTTGAACTTGAGTCTCACTTCCCGCTACTCACCATCTGCACGGCCCTAGGCAATTTATTTAACCCATCTGTGCCTTGATTAAGGTTGCTGTAAGGAATAAATTATGGGCTTCCCAGGTGGCACTGTTAGTAAAGAATCCACCTACCAGTTCAGGAGATGCAAGAGACACAGGTTTGATCCCTGAGTGGGGAAGATCCACTGGAGGAGGAAATGGCAACCCACTCCAGTATTCTTAGCTGGGAAGCCCCATGGACAGAGAAGCCTGGCATGTGACAGTCCATAGGGTCACAAAGAGTCAGAAACCACTGAGCACAAATAAGGACTAAATTAGATCATGTACAAGCACTTTGCACATTGTCTGGCACCTATTGTAAGCACTCCATAACTTACCTATTACTATTAGTCTCAGCCAGGGCAATGTGCCTTTTTTTTAATTGACATTTCTACCCCATAAAATTCCTTTTAACGTGTACAATTTCATGGTTTTTAACTTATTCATTATGTTGTGCAACCGTCATGACTAATTTCAGAACACTTTCATCAAATACAAACGTCATACCCAATACCAGTCACCCCATTCCTAATCCCCACAACCACTAGTCCTCTTTCTTTCTCCCAGAATTTGCCTATTCCGAACATTTCATAGAAATAGAATCTCACAGTGTGTAGTTCTTTGTGACTGACCTTTCGCTTAGCTTAACGTCTTCAAGATTCATCCTTGTTGTAACATATATCAGTACTTCTTTCTTTTACAGCTGAATAATATTCCACTGTACAGATATACCACATGTTGCTTATCCCTTCATCAATAGATGGATACTTGGGTTATTTCCACTTTGTGTCTACTATGAATAATGTTACTGTAGTATTTATGGATAGATTTCTGTTTGAACATATGTTTTCAATTCTTTTCAGTATAGACCTATGAATGGAATTACTGAATCATATAGAAATTCTATGTTTAACTTTTTGAAGAACTACCAAACTGTTTTCCACTGAAGCTACCCAGCTTTCCATCCTTACCAACAATTTTTAAGGGTTCCAGTTGCTTTACGTCCTCATTAATGCTTGTTATTTTTCTGTGTTTGATTATAACAAACCTAGTGGTTGTCAAGTAGTTTTTCACTGGAGTTTTGATATTATTTCCATAAAGACTAGAGATATTTAGTCTCTAGTCTGTTTATAGTCTCTAGTCTCTATATATTTAGGCATATGTTTTATATGCCTATTGGTCATTTCTTTATCCTCTTTTAGAAATAGCTGTTCAAGCATTTGACCATTTTTACAATTATTATTTTTAGTAGTTGGCTTTGGCTGCTCTGGGTCTTTGTTGTTGCACATGGACTTTCTCTAGCTGTGGTATGTAGGTTCTCATCGAGGTGACTTTTCTTGTTTCAGAGCTCAGGCACTATGAGTGTGAGCTCAAGTAGTTGTGGAGCAAAGGCTTAGTTGCTCTGAGGTAATTAGAATCTTCCCAGACCAGCCCATGTCCCTTGCATTGGCAGGCAGATTCTTAACCACTGGACCACCAGAAAGTTCCTGCTCACTTTTTAAAATTGGGTTCTTTTATCTTTTTATTGTTGGGTAGCAACTCTTTATACATTCTGGATGATAAACCCTAATCAGGCATCTGATTTGCATACATTTTCTCCCATCCTGTGAGGTGCTTTTTCATATACTAGTTAGTGTCTTTCATGCACAAAAGTTTTTAATTTTGAAGTCCAGTTAACCTCTTTTTCCTTTTGATGCCTGTGGTTTTGATGTCATATCTAAGAAATTGCTGTCTCATCCAAGGCCACAAAAATTTACACCTGTATTTCCTTCCAAATTTTTATAGTTTTACCTCTTACATTTGGAGAAGGTGATGGCACTCCACTCCAGTACTCTTGCCTGGAAAATCCCATGGAGAGAGAAGCCTGGTAGGCTGCAGTCCATGGGGTCGCAAAGAGTTGGACACAGCTGAGCAACTTCACTTTCACTTTTCACTTTCATGCACTGGAGAAGGAAATGGCAACCCACTCCAGTGTTCTTGCCTGGAGAATCCCAGGGACGGGGGAGCCTGGTGGGCTGCCATCTCTGGGGTCGCACAGAGTCGGACACGACTGAAGCGACTTAGCAGCAACAGCAGCAGCTCTTACATTTAGTTCCTTGATTCATTTTTTAACTTTTGTATATGGTGTGAGGTAGATGTTCAAATTCATTTTTTTTTTAATCTAAATATCCACTTGTCCCAACACCACTTGTTGAAAAGACTATTCCTTTCCCCATTGAATGGGCTTGGTGACCTTGTAGGAAATCAAATGACCATAGATGTATGGGTTTAATTTGGGGTTCTCAATTTCATTCCATTCCATTTATCTATATATCTAACCTTATGCCAGTACTATATTGTTTTTAATTCTGTGCCTTTATAATAAGATTTTAAATCAGGAAGTATGAGTCTTCTAACCATGTTCCTCCTTATTAAGACTGTTTTGAATATTCTGGGTCCCTTGTAATTTCATGTAAATTTTAGGGAATTAACATCTATTTCTTAAAAAAAAAAAAAAAAGAGTTAGTTGAAATTGTGATAGTGATTGTATTGAATCTGTGGGTTGTCTTAATAATGTCAAGTCTTCCAATCCATGAACACAGGATGACTTTCCATTTATTTAGCTCTTCTTTGATTTCTTACAACAAGTTCTGTAGTTTCCAGTGAAGAAGATTTTCACTTCATTTGGTACATTTATTACTAAGTAATTTATTCTTTTTGCTGCTATGGTAAATGAAATTGAGTTTTTCATTTTATTTTCAGATCATTCATTGCTAGTGTATAGAAATACAATTAACTTTATATACCATTATTATTCCTGTAACCATGTTGGATTTTTTTATTAGTCCTAACAAGGTTTTTTTTTTTATAATACCACTCCAGTGTTCTTGCCTGGAGAATCCCAGGGACGGGGGAGCCTGGTGGGCTGCCATCTCTGGGGTCGCACAGAGTCGGACACGACTGAAGCGACTTAGCAGCAACAGCAGCAGCTCTTACATTTAGTTCCTTGATTCATTTTTTAACTTTTGTATATGGTGTGAGGTAGATGTTCAAATTCATTTTTTTTTTAATCTAAATATCCACTTGTCCCAACACCACTTGTTGAAAAGACTATTCCTTTCCCCATTGAATGGGCTTGGTGACCTTGTAGGAAATCAAATGACCATAGATGTATGGGTTTAATTTGGGGTTCTCAATTTCATTCCATTCCATTTATCTATATATCTAACCTTATGCCAGTACTATATTGTTTTTAATTCTGTGCCTTTATAATAAGATTTTAAATCAGGAAGTATGAGTCTTCTAACCATGTTCCTCCTTATTAAGACTGTTTTGAATATTCTGGGTCCCTTGTAATTTCATGTAAATTTTAGGGAATTAACATCTATTTCTTAAAAAAAAAAAAAAAAGAGTTAGTTGAAATTGTGATAGTGATTGTATTGAATCTGTGGGTTGTCTTAATAATGTCAAGTCTTCCAATCCATGAACACAGGATGACTTTCCATTTATTTAGCTCTTCTTTGATTTCTTACAACAAGTTCTGTAGTTTCCAGTGAAGAAGATTTTCACTTCATTTGGTACATTTATTACTAAGTAATTTATTCTTTTTGCTGCTATGGTAAATGAAATTGAGTTTTTCATTTTATTTTCAGATCATTCATTGCTAGTGTATAGAAATACAATTAACTTTATATACCATTATTATTCCTGTAACCATGTTGGATTTTTTTATTAGTCCTAACAAGGTTTTTTTTTTTATAATATCTTAACTATTTCTATATGTAAAAAATCATATAATCTGAAGCTAGAGATTTCTTTACTTCCTCCTTTCAATCTGAATGATCTTTGTTTCCTTTCCTTGGCTGAATGTTTGGGGGTTTTTTGTTTACTAAATTCTCTGGATTAAATCTGTACCTTCTGTAGCCTTTGTCATGTATGGCCACTAAAGTCTCCACTCAGCTAATGACTGGGCAGTGATTTATATTACTTAAAGTCCTAGAACCAATAAATCTCCTGCACTTTACCATAGGGTTCTGTGTGCATGTTGGGTCACACACGTAACACTCAGACCAACAATTTACAACTCTGCCTTAGCCTTCACTTCTTACTTACATGAAGCCTAAGAGTCAGTCAGAGGTGACAGTTTAGGGTCTCTTCAGGTCTTTCCTGAGCTTGCCCCTCCTCCATTCAGTTTCTAGATCCCCAGGAATATGTGAGAGTTTTTCAAAGCCCCTATGAACATCTCATTCCTTCTTTTTTCCTCTTTTAAGTTTTCCTTTCTGTTGGATTTTTTGGTAAGTTTATTATTTGCCCAACCATTATCACTGCCTCAGGCAGTCACAGAGTTAATCAGTTGCCTGTAATTGTTTCAACAAGTACTTCTAGACAAAAGGCTTTTCTCACTGGACAAGCCCTAAGTCAAGAAACTAACGACAGCCTTGAAGAGTGTCTCCCAGGGAACAACCAGAAAGGTAAAACAATGCCAGTTCTCTTGAAATGATATTTCACTCAATTGCTCCTTCTGGTGGCTCCAGACTACTAGAATTCCATGTGACTTGATTTTCCAGCTGTTAATTTTTAAAGCTATTGCACTACTCAAGGAGATGATGGGGGAAAGGCAACTTAAAACACCATCAAGCTTGCTGTTCTGCTGCCACTGTTGCTGTTTTGTCACTAAGTTGCTTCTGATTCTTTGAGACCCCATGGACTGTAGCCTGCCAGACTCCTCTGTCTATGGGATTTCCCAGGCAGGAATACTGGACTGGGTTACCATTTCCTTCTCCAAGGGATCCTCCCTACCCAGGGATTGAACCTATGTCTCCTCCTTGGCAGGCAAATTCTTTACCATCTGAGCTACCTGGGAAGCCCCTTGCTGTTCTAGTGAAAGTGTAAGTCACTCAGTCGTATCTGACTCTTTGAAACCCCATGGACTATATAGTCCCTGGAATTCTCCAGGCCAGAATACTGGAGTGGGTAGCCTTTCCCTTCTCCAGAGGATCTTCCAAACCCAGGGATCAAACCGAGTTCTCCCACATTGCAGACGGATTCTTTACCAGCTGAGCTAGATTCAGCCATTTTTTCTTGAACATACACTTCCCAGATTGCTGCAAGCCTTTAGCTAGTTTTGACTTCTGAAAAAGTCAATTCTGACCATTTTTGCCAATTTTCTTGTTGCTTTTCATGAGGAAGAGAATTTCAGAGAACTTGACTCTGCTATTTTCTCTGATACCACTTCGGACTAGCATTTTGTATGCAGTGTAAACGACATTGTGGTCAGAGCTTAGGATCTGGCATCCAGACTGCCTGGGTTCATATCTCAGTTCTACCAGTTGCTAGCTCTGTCACTTTGCTTGGTCAAATTCCTCAACTTCTTTGTTGAGAATTACCTCAATCTCCTTCTCCAGGAAGTAGAGATATAATAGTAGTATCTATTGCATAGGATTTTTATACGGATTAAGAGTTAATACATGAAGAAAACCTAATACAGTGCCCAGCATGTAGTAACTCAGTTCAGTTCAGTCGCTCAGTCGTGTCCGACTCTTTGCGACCCCATGAATCGCAGCACGCCAGGCCTCCCTGTTCATCACCATCTCTCGGAGTTCACTCAGACTCACATCCATCGAGTCAGTGATGCCATCCAGCCATCTCATCCTCGGTCGTCCTCTTCTCCTCCTGCCCCCAATCCCTCCCAGCATCAGAGTCTTTTCCAATGAGTCAACTCTTCGCATGAGGTGGCCAAAGTACTGGAGTTTCAGCTTTAGCATCATTCCTTCCAAAGAAATCCCAGGGTTGATCTCC
>SJYT01076621.1:631062-671595 GCA_006410635.1 Cephalophus harveyi
TAGTGATGCTTTCTAAGGCCCACTTGACTTCACATTCCAAGATGTCTGGCTCTAGATTAGTGATCACATCATCATGATTATCTGGGTCGTGAAGATCTTTTTTGTACAGTTCTTCCGTGTATTCTTGCCACCTCTTCTTAATATCTTCTGCTTCTGTTAGGTCCAGACCATTTCTGTCCTTTATCAAGCCCATCTTTGCATGAAATGTTCCCTTGGTATCTCTAATTTTCTTGAAGAGATCTCTAGTCTTTCCCATTCTGTTCTTTTCCTCTATTTCTTTGCATTGATCGCTGAAGAAGGCTTTCTTATCTCTTCTTGCTATTCTTTGGAACTCTGCATTCAGGTGCTTATATCTTTCCTTTTCTCCTTTGCTTTTCGCCTCTCTTATTTTCACAGCTATTTGTAAGGCCTCCATTCCATTTTCCAGGTGATCTTCCCAACCCAGGGACTGAGCAGGTCTCCTACATGGCAGGTGGCTTCTTTACCATCTGAGCCACCAGGGAAGCCCTTTACCAAATAGATGGAGGGGAACTTAGAGTTTATCTAATCCAGTCTTTCCCATTTACAGGCAAGAAAACTGAGGCCCCACCAGAGGAAATGAACTCACACATTTCCGGATATATCTTCAGAAATCTAAATTTCCGGCATCACTAACTGTGCTCACGTCAGCCTCCTGCAATTACAATCCCAAGCAAAGAACAAATGGTTCCTCCTTCACCTGCTCCCTGATACTTTTAGCCTTACCAAAGTACAGATGCTCAAAACTAGGGCTAAGAAATACTTTAAATGATGTCTTCAGCTCCAGTGAAGCCTATAGGTGATATAAGTTGTTATGACATTTGAGTTTTAAGGTTGACATATAGCTTTATGATGGAGAAGAGAATGGCAACCCACTCCAGTGTTCTTGCTTGGAGAATTCCATGGCCCAAGGAGCCTGGGGGGCTACAGTCCTTGGGGTCGCAAAGAGGCAGACATGACCGAGTGACTAAAACACATAAATTTAAGAATGTTGATTATGTTCTTTTAAATTATAACATATACATACATCACATATGTATGCATACATATTTATATTTGGCTGCACTGGCTTGTGGCACATGGGCTTAATTGTCCCTCAACATGTGGGCTCTTAGTTCCCTAACCAGGGATTGAATCCAGGTCCCTGGCACTGGAAGGTGGGTTCTTCACCACTGGACCACCAGGGAAGTTTCATACAAACATCATGTATTTTAATAGGTATAAAATGGAATATGTTTAAAAGATCATAAAGGAACACTATGTGAGTGACTTCTATCAACCTTGTTTCCTCTAAGAAAAGGGGAGAGAGGGAAATAGTAGAACATCTACAAGAGTTTGTTCCAGCACAGAAGGGCATTTTGAGAAGGCTGTTCAAACATTGCTTTTTATTATGATACAATGTGTACAATAGACATTCCAGAACCTACTCCAGGAGTGAATTTATTTTCAGAAATGTTGTTTAGTAGAATGTGGGTTTTTTTTAATTTAGTAAAATGTTTTTATACCTGACAGGTTAATGATGTTTTTAAACCACATCAAAATATCATGTATCCATCACAGAGATTAGCACAAAGAGTGTCCTCACAGGCCAGCAATAAAACAAAAATGAATTTTCCTGTTCACTTTTGCCAACACAGCATCTCACTGGGTGGGACATGAAGGAAGAAATTTAAGAAAAGGATAGCTAGAGTAAAGCATGGCAGGCAGAGGCTGGTGAAGGAAAGTCTACCAAACAGGGGAAAAAGGAAAATGCGTGGAATACTACACAGCAGTTAAAATGAATACACTCGAGATACACATATCAACACATAAATCTCAGAAATATAATATTAGACACGAAAAGCAAATGGAAGATAGATACATACCTTGTATCATTTATTTAATGTTTAAATGCATGTAAGTTGTTGGTAGATAAGGACAAAATAATAAAAGTATGAAAACTTGCACAGGAGTCAGGCTGGTTTCTTTCTTCTGGGAAGGAGAAAGGAGAGAGGAAAGAAAGGAACATAGATTTTAAAAGAGTATGAAGGTGACTTCAGTTGACCTTGCATGGTTCTGCTTCTTATGCTAGATTGTGAATACATATCTGCTAAATTACTGTGGCTTTTTGTTTGCCCAAAATATTTCATAACTGAAAAAAAAAGTCAACCTTACTTTAAAAGAACTGGTACAGGGTGGGGGGCATGGTATCAAATACCTGTGACCATTTCCTGTTCATTTATGGCAGAAACCATCACAATATTGTAAGGTAATTATCCTCTAATTTAAAAAAAATTAAAATTAAAATAAACTACTCCTTTCTCACTTTCTGTTCTCTATCTATTAATCTATATATTGCCTGCGTTACACATAATATATTAATGTTTTATATATATAATAGAGATAGAAAAGGATAAATAGATTAGATAGATGATAATAGATGATGATAACAGATAAATGATAGAGGAAATAGAGATAAAAATTAAGAGACAGAAGGTAGATAAGGTTGGATAGCGTCATCTTGTGCTAAGTGCTAAGCATGTGCTAAATGTTAAGCATATGGGTTAAGTGCTTTACATGAACCAACTTATTTAATCCTTACAATGACCCATCTTACAGATGAGAAAATTGAGGCATAGAGAACCTTATGTTCACAGATCTATTGTGTAGCAGACCCCCAAATTTAGCCCAGGTGAATCTGCCCCCAGCACTATGCTGGTGTTCTACTCTATGATGCTACTTGAAATCAAAGGGGCCACGGAGCATTCAAAGGTTCTGGATTTTCGTCTAGAAATCCAGAGAAAGAGCAACTTGAGAAATTTTTAAGAAGTAAATAAAAATAAATGATATAAACGAAACTAGCTGCTCTTCAGGCAGACAGGAAAATCATCCCCTAGGATCTAGCTATCCACCATCATCCTGGTTTCTGCCCACAGCAGCATGAGACCTGGCCTTTCCCCTCACTGTCCCATGAAGACACTCTCTTCACACACACATATAGCGGCAGAGAGTATCTTATTTGTCAACAGTCGTGCATTATAAATCTTCTCTCCTGTTTTAACTCACGTCAACTGACACTTCAACACCAAAAAATAGAGACTTTTCTGCATTTACAAATCCAAAATCTTGTGAACAATGATGAAGCAAGCCAGGGAGGCCTTTCTTGGAGAAAAACTACTTTTCTGGTGCCAGAAGGAATGATTAACTGCATTGACCCAAAGGCTCGGGATCAAATCCCCTTAAGAGCAGTGATTCAGTAGAAATCTCACCATCCCAGTACCTTTGCAACTATTTATCTTTTTTAAAACCCACAATGATGTGAGGTAGCTGGAGATAAAATACATTTTTGGAAAAATTTGATCAGAGACTGAAATTCAAAAATTAATTTTCAGAATTTATATTTGTGGAGACTAACTAGGCTTATTCTTATTTGAAAATTGTCTGTGTAGGTTGTTTGGGATTAAAATCTTAAAATACATGCCATTTAACCATCTGCTTTGTGTTTTCTGTTAGTATTGAAGTTGCGGTTAAATGATACATATTTTACCCTTAAATATTTGGAAACATGGCCAAGATTCATTAAGAAAAGCAAACATGGAGCTCCTCATTTCCTCTGACTAATTTTTAGAGCACATTGTCTACGCCTTTCCTGACGAATAGTCCTTAATCACACCAAAGACAGATATGCTCATTTCAATGATTTCAATAACAGAAGAGATGAAATTCATAATGCCAGACCATAGATATTAGGGATGATCTAATCCAACAATTTCATTCTGCAGAAAATCTCTGAGGCACAGACGAAGGAAATCTTTTGTGGACCTCCATGAAAGAATTCAACCTTGGCTTACACACATTCTCCTGTAGGGCTCACCAAGACAAGTATTTGCTCTCAGCAATACCAGATTTGATAGACGGGACATTTCTATGAGGCTCAAATTCTGTCATTCCTTAAGCATTTTTCTCCTTTTTCTTTGACTAAGGTGGGTCATAACATCAACATGACAATTTATGACCTAAAGTGAAAGTGAAAGTGAAGTCGCTCAGTCGTGTCTGACTCTTCGGGACCCCACAGACTGTAGCCTGCCAGGCTCCTCTGCCCGTGGGATTTTCCAGGCAATAGTACTGGAGTGGATTGCCATTTCCTTCTCCAGGGGATCTTCCCAACCCAGGGATCGAACCCAGGTCTCCTGCATTGTAGACAGACGCTTTACTGTCTGAGCCACCAGGGAAGTCTATTTATGACCTAAGGAGTCAAAATTGTCTGATTAGTTTGATGACCATTCAAACCTCCTTAGTTTGTTGTTGCTGTTGTGGTGAAAATAACTAGCAGTCCACCAAAGACCTGTGCTTTCCTTCCACTGTATAGAGCTTGTTTTGGAAAATGACCACAACTCAGGACAATATTTCAGTCACTTTTATACCTGGTAGGGTCAGTTCTCATCAATAGAGCATGAACAAGAGTGATGAATATCGTATCTCTACTATGGGTGAGAAGCCAGTGTGTCTTATCCCAGAGGCAGAAGGGGACTGGATCCCTGGATTCTTATATGAAAAGCAGGATGCTTCAATCCACTGCGGACTCTCTGGGTGAGCAGTAACTTCTCTTGTGGTTAGTCACTGAAGTGTGCAAGTTTAACGTCACAGCAATGTGCATTGTTACTAACACGTGGATCAAATGAGAAGCACTCCAAAAACATCAAAATACATCCCAAGCCAGCAAACCACATGGAGGCCCTGTCTACCTGTTCAGCTTCTTAATTAAATGATGAGATTGCAGATCCCAAGGCTGGGACATCAGTCCCATCTGCTAAGATTGAGCGATATCCGATTCTGATCAGCCCAGGAAACCCTCACGCGAACCACTTTGGATGATTCAAAAGTGCTGAGTTGTCCCAGATCGTGTCAGTATAATAGCCCCAAAACGACTGCTACCTTTTCTTAAGAGGAGTAAAGAACGTAGGGGAAATTAAGATATACAAATCATTCTGCTCTAAATGTCTAGAAGTCCCTTACGCCCTCTGCTTTAATCCAGTAAATAATGAAAGGCTTAGCTAAAAAATGCCCTTTATTGAAAGGGTCCAGGTTTTTCCTGTCTGGACTTTTTAATTGGTTCCATCAACTTAGTCAAACAGATCACTATTAACATCAGAAGGAAAGCAGTCAAAAAGCCATTGAATTCATTTGGCACATGACCCCCTGAGGAAATGGCTATGTAAATACAGCCCTAGCTTAAAGCCCTCTGTTTGCTCAGCTGTGTTTACTTAAATTAAATATTGGCCCTAACTAGCCCCAGTATTTACTATCCAACCCCCATCCTGCTCACCTGAACCTAGGGTTCTTAGTTAAACAGAAATCAGACCTATGAATTAAATGCCTATGGTGTGTTTATCTGCATCTGAATTCATTTGAATCCCCAAAAGTTTGTTCCAGGGGTTCCAGAAACATTAGCCTCTGAGACGTGAAGCATCAGCTTGCTTGCAGGAAAGTCCAGTGCTTTCCTTTCTTTTTTGTTGTTGTTGTTAAAGACATTTTGATGTGGCCCATTTAAAAGTCTTTTACTGAATTTCTTACAATTTCTTCATATTTTGGTTTTTTGTCCCTGAAGCATGTAGGATCTTAGCTACCAACTGAATCGCGAACCCACGTCCCGTGCATTGGAAGGCGGCATCTTAACCTCTGGACTGCCAGTAAAGTTCCAAGCCCAGTGCTTTTCAAACTTTTTTTTTATAGCATTAGAGCCCATATTTCTGGGATTCTTCCATGGTGCTAGTAGTAAAGAACCCTCCTGCCAGTGAAAGACACAAAAGAAACTTGTGTTCAATCCATGGGTTGAGGAGATCTCCTGGAGAAGGAAATGGCAACCCACTCCAGTATTTTTGCCTGGAGAATGCCACAGACAGAGTAGCCTGGCAGGCTACAGTCCATGGGGTCGCGAAGAGTCGGACAGGACTGAAGTGACTTAGCACACCCATATCTCTAGGGAGACTTTACACAGAACCCAAATAAATGAAGTAGGCAAATTCCCAGATGCTGTAACTGAAGCGGGGCTGGGGGTCCCGGAGCCCACCTTGGGCTGCAAAGATACATCTGATTCAACCCCTTGCTGCTACTAAGAAAGAAACAGAGGCCCAGTGATATATCTATCTCCACTCAACAAGCTGATCTCCAGACTTCCAACCCGATGCTCTTTCCAGACAATGCACGGTTACGCATGCTGCAGGTGTGGTCACACAATCTCTGGGTCTGTGAATTTTCTGCCTAAGTTGGGAGCTTTCCACAGATGCCTGTCTTCTGGTCCTGAGGTCAATTCGTGCAGCCACCTCTGATGTAAACAATCAGGGTCCTGATGGAAAGAAGGTATTCAGCAGGTTCTTGACCTGGGAGCACACCATGTGAGGTGACGGACAGTGGTATCTGCACACTCAGCTGTCTAGCCCCGCCATATCTTCTTCCAGTGACTGTGGTTCATACAAGCCCTTGAGAGCTCGTGCACTGCCCCCTACAAGCAAAGAAACACCACCTCTTGGAGATGGATGATCTTGGAGATCATCTAGATTCTTCACCAACTGTCTCATCTTACAAAGGAGAAAATTTATGTCCTGGCACTTTATAAACTAGAGAGTCCTTTAGAGACCTAAACAGCCATGTCTGCCAGACCACATGCAATAGAAAGAGGCTTCTGATGGTGATGGAAAGGCATGGACAACCTATTGGAATTACTAGGGTTGCTTAGGAAAAGGTAGACTCATCAATGGAACATGACTCTGCACTTTTACCAACATTTTGCATGAATCATCTCCAAATGCCACTGGTATAGTGGAGTGAGCATAATCATTCATCCATGGCAAGTAAACTTGTGTTCAAGTCTGCTTGTTCAAACCAGTTCTTCAGTCATCTAAGTGGTTCAGTTCAGTTCAGTCGCTCAGTCATGTCCGACTTTTTAGGACCCCATGGACTGCAGCATGCCAGGCTTCCCTGTTCTTCAGCAACTCCTAAACCATGGTCAAATTCATGTCCATTGAGTCAGTGATGCCATCCAACCATCCAACCTCTGTCATCCCCTTCTCCTCCTGCCTTCAATCTTTCCCAGAATCAGGGTCTTTTCCAAAGAGTCTGTTCTTCGCATGAGGTGGCCAAAGTATTGGAAGTTCAGTTTCAGCATCAGTCCTTCCAATGAATATTCAGGACTGATTTCTTTCAGGATTGACTGGTTGGATCTCCTTGCAGTCCAAGGGACTCTCAGGAGTCTTCTGCAACACCACAGTTCAAAAGCAACAATTCTTTGGTGTTCAGCTTTCTTTATAGTCCAATTCTCACATCAATACATGACTACTGGAAAAATCATAGCTTTCACTAGAAGGACTGTTGTTGGCAAAGTAATGTCTCTGCTTTTTAGTATGCTGTCTAGGTTGGCAGCAGCAGCAGCAGATTGGTCATAGCTTTTCTTCCAAGGAGCAAGTGTTTTAATTTCATGGCTGCAGTCATTATCTGTAGTGATTTTGGAGCCCAAAAAATAAAGTCTGCCAATCTTTCCATTGTTCCCCAATCTATTTGCCATGAAGTGATGGGACTGGATGCCATGTTCTTAGTTTTCTGAACGTTGAGCTTTAAGCCAACTTTTTCACTCTTCTCTTTCACTTTCATCAAGAGTCTCTTTAGTTCTTCTTTGCTTTCTGCCATAAGGGTGGTGTCATCTGCACATCTGAGGTGATTGATATTTCTCCAGCAATGTTGATTCCAGCTGTGCTTCTTCCAGCCCGGCATTTTGCATGATGTACTCTGCATATAAGTTAAATAAACTGGGTTACAATATACAGCCTTGACATACTCCTTTCCCAGTTTGGAACAAGTCTGTTGTTCTATGTCCAGTTCTAACTGTTGCTTCCTGACCTAGATACAGATTTCTCAGGAGGCAGGTAAGGCAGTCTGGTATTCCCATCTCTTGAAAAATTTTCCACAGTTTGCTGTGATCCACACAGTCAAAGCCTTTGGTATAATCAATAAAGCAGAAGTAGATATTTTTCTGGAACTCTCTTGCTTCTTCAACGATCCAAAGGATGTTGGCAATTTGATCTCTGTTTCCTCTGCCTTTTCTAAATCCAGCTTGAACATCTGGAAGTTCATGGTTTACATATTGCTGAAGCTTGGAGAATTTTGAGCATGACTTTACTAGCATGTGAGATGAGAGCAATTGTGCAGTAGTTTGAGCATTTTTTGGCATTCCCTTTCTTTGGGATTGGAATGAAAACTGACCTTTTCCAGGCCTCTGGCCACTGCTGAGTTTTCCAAATTTGCTGGCATATTGAGTGCAGCACTTTCACAGCATCATCTTTTAGGACTTGAAATAGCTCCACTGGAATTCCATCACCTCCACTAGCTTTGTTCATAGTGATGCTTCCTAAGGCCCACTTGACTTCACATTCCAGGATGTCTGGCTCTAGGTGAGTGATCACACCATCATGGTTATCTAGTTCATGAAGATCATTTTTATACAGTTCTTCTGTGTATTCTTGGCACCTCTTCTTCATATCTTCTGCTTCTGTTAGGTCCATACCATTTCCATCCTTTATTGTGCCCATGTTTGCATGAAATGTTCCCTTGGTATCTCTGATTTTCTTGAGGAGATCTCTAGTCTTTCCCATTCTATTGTTTTCCTCTATCTCTTTGCATTAATCACTGAAGAAGGCTTTCTCATCTCTTCTTGCTATTCTTTGGAATCTTGCATCCAAATGGGTATATCTTTCCTTTTCTCCTTTGCCTTTAGCTTCTCTTCTTTTCTCAAGCTATTTGTAAGGCCTCCTTGGACAATCATTTTGACTTTTTGCCTTTCTTTTTCTTGAGGATGGTCTTGATCACTGCCTCATGTACAATATCACGAATCTCCATCCATAGTTCTTCAGGCACTCTGTCACTTGAATCTATTTGTCACTTCCACTGTATAATCATAAGGGATTTGATTTAGGTCATAGCTGAATGGTCTAGTGGTTTTTCCTACTTTCTTCAATTTAAGTCTGAATTTGGCAATAAGGAGTTTGTGATCTGAGCCACAGTCTGCTGCCAGTCTTGCTTTTGCTGACTCTATAGAGCTTCTCCATCTTTGGCTGCATAGAATATAATCAATCTGATTTCGGTATTTACAATCTGGTGATGTCCACGTGTAGAGTCTTCTCTTGCTTTGTTGGAAGAGAGTGTTTGCTATGACTAGTGCATTCTCTTGGCAAAACTCTGTTAGCCTTTGACCTGCTTCATTTTGTACTCCAAGGCCAAATTTGCCTGTTACTCCAGGTGTTTCTTGACTTCCTACTTTAGCATTCCAGTCCCCTATAATGAAAAGGACATCTTTTGGGGGATGTTAGTTTTGAAGGTCTTGTAGGTCTTCATAGAACTGTTCAAATTCAGCTTCTTCAGCATTACTGGTTGGGGCATAGACTTGGATTACTGTGATATTGAAAGGTTTGCCTTAGAAATGAACAGAGATCATTCTGTGATTTTTGAGATTGCATCCAAGTACTGCATTTCAGACTCTTTTGTTGACTATGAGGGCTACTCCTTTTCTTCTAAGGGATTCTTGCCCACAGTAGTAGATATAATGGTCATCTGAGTTAAATTCACCCATTCCAGTCCATTCGAGTTCACTGATACCTAAAATGTCAATGTTCATTCTTGCCATCTCCTGTTTGACCACTTCCAATTTACTTCATTCATGGACAAAACATTCCAGTTTCCTATGCATTATTGTTCTTTACAGCATTGGACTTTACTTCCATCACCAGTCACATCCAAAACTTTGGGCCAAACTACTTAACCTTCCATGCCTCCCCTGACATGGCTGTACTATTTTGGGTAAAGTGGTAGACAAAGTTCTAATAAAAAAAGCTAACCTTGAAGAAGAAATTTCCAAACCTTTTCTCTGGCCCCTTTTCTTTTCTTTTTCACCCCAACCTACTGTTTTTCTTTTGCAACATAAAGTAATGGGAATAAATTAACTGTCATTTCCTTCAACTCCCTGGCCCACCCCCTCTTTTAACAACATTTTACAAAAACCATCAATATGCAATGGGTATGGATTCACAGCACAAACATCTTCTGCATAGGCCAGTGCAGAGACACATCAGTAGAGTTCTAGAAAAATACAGTGAGCAAAGAAAAATGAACTCTGTGTCTAAAGTGCAAGAGTTAAGAACTTTGGTTTTAGAGATCTGAGTGTGATTCCTGACTCAGTCATAAACTGACTCTGTGACAGTTATGGCCCCTTTTCAAAGAACTTGAATCAGTTGGTTCAGGTCACTGGGACAATTCCCTGCTGTAGCAGAGCAGAGCCCTTTGGGGCTACTGACCTGTCTCCCCCATCAATCACTTAGCTTCCTCCTGAGTAGGCGTGGTATCTGGACTCTGACGCCTAGACTCAGCTTCATCAACTTGAGGCTGACAAAATGAATCTCTTCTCTGCCATCCACTTTACTCTCTTCTTTCTCCTCATTCCTACCTTTTCTTTTCAACAATACACATGCTCATAGACTGGAAACTGCTGCTGCTAAGTCACTTCAGTCGTGTCTGACTCTGTGCGACCCCATAGACGGCAGCCCACCAGGCTCCCCTGTCCTTGGGATTCTCCAGGAAAGAACACTGGAGTGGGTTGCCGTTTCCTTCTCCAATGCATAAAAGTGAAAAGTGAAAAGTGAAAGTGAAGTCACTCAGTTGTGTCCGACTCTTTGCGACCCCATGGACTGCAGCCTACTAGGCTCCTCTGTCCATGGGATTTTCCAGGCAATAGTACTAGAGTGGGTTGCCATTGCCTTCTCCGAGGGAACTGCTAGACAAACATAAACTACTATTATTACTATCAGGCCTGAAAGAGATATAAAGAGCCAGCTAGCAACTCAGCTAGAGAGAAATGATCCATACTCAGGAGAGAGTTTAAGATGGAAGCTGGTGTAAGTTCATGTTGAAAGTGGTTGAGACAGAGACTTGCCCAAAGATACTGTGGGTTCAGATGTAAGACTTGAAGATACAAAACTCATGGAAGCAAGCATAGGCAGAACACCCTTTGACATAAGTCATAGTAATATTTTTTTTGGATCCATTTCCTAAGGTAAGGGCTTCCCATAGCTCAGACATTAAAGATTTTGCCTGCATTGCAGGAGACCCAGGTGTGATCCCTGGGTGAGGAAGATCTCCTGGAGAAAGAAGGACTACCCACTCCAATATTCTTTCCGGGAAATCCCATGAACAGAGGAGCCTGGCGGGCTACAGTCCATGGGATCACAAAGAGCTGGACACAACTAAAGCAACTGAGCATGCATGCAAGCCCATCATGAAGGCTCCACCCTCATGACCTAGCCACCTCCCCAATGCTTCCCTTCCTTTTATCATCACACTGAGAGTTAGGATTTTAACATGCGAATTGTGGGGAGACACAAATATTCAGTCCATAAATGTTCAGAACTGTCATGCTAGAGGCTGAAGAATCTCACTGTAAATCACATAGATCTTCATCTGTGAATCCTTCCAGGTGACACTTTGCCCTGCACTCTTGTCCAGTGGAAGCAGATACCCAAGGAGTTAAGTCACTCATGGGATCCTAGTTTTCACTTATGGCAGGACAAAAGTTGGAGGACACAGAGAGGCCACTTGAGCCTAGTACCTCTTTTTAACAGATGAAGAAACAGAAATCTAGACAGTGACTTGCCCAAGCTCACCTTAGTTAATAATTGGTAGAGCTTGGAAGGATCCACCTCCTGGGCTTCACCAACCACCTTGCCCCTCCCCCACCACCTCACCCCACCCAGCATGGTCCCTAATAACTGAGATCATCCAGGTAAAAACCATATTTATCTCTACTAAGATGCAATTGAGGTAACTTGACCATTCACCTCAGTTCTATGGGATGATTTCAGTTTACATGTAATTATTACCAGTATTCTCTTACCAAGGGTCCCAGCTTGAACACCACACTACAGGGTCACCCAAAAGCTTAGGGATCGGTTTACAATTCTCCCAATTATCCCCCAGTGATAAAAATTCACCTATTTTTGAATTCTGGTCTTCACAAAATTTTATAATCCTATTACACAAAAGCCTGCAAACTATCCACCAGGCCAGATACTGCTTAGAAATGCATTTGGGGACTGTTTGAAAATTCTCTTAAATGGTTGAGTTGTTTGACATTTTTAATTTAAGAAATGTCACTTGAAACCTGGATCGGGCAGCTTCTCTTGAAAAATTAGGTCTGCCTCTCGGCAGCCACATTTCCTCCTGACAGCAATTGTCTGGCCCAGGGCTCGCTCCCCACACAGCCCCCACCTCCGCTGGACTGTGTGTTGTTTGTGCCTTACCTTCCTGTCATGCTGGCTTTCAAGTCTGTGTTCCCTACATTTATACAAATTGAAACACAATATGGGTTCAGTTGTGTCCCCCCAGAATTCATATGTTGAAATCTTGACTCCAGAATCTCAGAATATAACCTTATTTGGAAATAAGATTGCTGCAAATAAAACTAGTTAAGATGAGGTCTTTGAGTTGGGCCCCTTATCCAGTATGGCTGGTGTCCTTTTAAAAGGGGGAATTTTGGACAAAGACTCATGCACATAAAAGAACATCATGTGAAGATGAAAGCAGAAATCACAGTGATGGGTCACAAACCAAGAAAGACCAAGGATGACCAGCAAACTACCAGAAGCTAAGGGAGAGACCTGGGACATATCCTCTCCCAGCTTCCAGAAGAAACCAGCCCTGCCCACATATGGATCTCACGCTTCTGGCCTCCAGAGCTATGAGATAATAAACATCTGTTAAGTCACCCAACTGTGGTACTTTGTTTGGCAGTCCTAGTAAACTCACACATTTATATAAACTTTCATAAATCTGTGTGATTTTGTGCCCAGAGAATTCGGCAATGTCTGGAGAAATTTGTCGACCTCATGACTTAAGGGGCAGTGTCCTGTGCACTCATTGCTCAGTCATGTCCAACTTTTTGTGACCCCACGGACTGTCGCCCACCAGGCTCCTCTGTCCACGGGATTTTTCCAGCAACAATACTGAGTAGGTTGCCATTTCCTCCTCCGGGAATCGTCCCAACCCAGGAATCAAACCGGTGCCCCTGGAGTCTCCTGCACTGGCAAGTGGGTTCTTTACCACCAGCTCCAGCTGCTAGTTTAGGGGTCCTACTCCTCTCATCCACCGGATAGAGTCCGGGAATGCTGCAAGACATTCCACCAGGCTCAGGCAAGTCCCCAACAACAGAAAACTGTCCAGACCCAAATGTCAACAGTGCCAAGATGGAAAAACCCCAAATGCAGTGGACTTTGATCCCCTTCTTTGATTCTGGCACAGGCAGGGCCAGATTTATGCTCAGCTCACAGGTAAAGAGACAGAAGCAGACAAGGGAGGCATACTCTGATTAAAACATATAGCAGGGTGGGACTTCACTGGTGATCCCGTGGTCAGGAATCTGCCCTGCAATGCAGGGGATGGGGGTTTTATCCCTGGTTGGGGAACTAAGCCCGAGCACCTCAACTCCTAAAGTCTGGGCACCACAACAAAAGATCCCACGTGCCGCCAACTAAGACCCGATGCAGCCAAAGAAATATTAACCAAAAAACCACTGAGCAACTGGGGATTTATCAAGTGCTTTCCTTACTGTGCCAGTCCATTTCTTGCAATCCCTTGTTCACAATTTTTCATTAGGCAGCGATTTGCCAAGTCCTGTCTGTGTGCCAAGTTTGGTGCTAAGGAGATGCAGCAGAACATCAGAGAGGAACAACCTGGTGCCCCTGGGGCAGGCATTTAAAAAAAGAAGAAATTTTTTTGCTTGTAGTCACTAATTTAATCCTCCGCAAATTGTCAACCCACTCCAGTATTCTCCCCTATAAAATTCCATGGACAGAGGAGCCTTGAAGGCTATGATCCATGGGGTCACAAAGAGTCAGACACAACTGAGCAACTGAGCAGAGAAAGAGGTCCTATAGGATATAATACCATTATCTGCAATCTGGAAACTGGGGTCAACTAATGTACCATCATTTCAACCCTGGGCTTCCCTGGCGGCTCAGATGGAGAAGAATCTGCCTACAATGTGGGAGACCCAGGTTTGATCCCTGGGGCAGGAAGATTGCTTGGAGAAGGGAATGGCAACCCACACCAGTATTCTTGACTGGAGAATTCCACAGACAGAGGAGCCTGGCCGGCTACAATCTATGGAGTCACAAAGAGTTGGACAAGACTGAATGACTTAACACTTTGAACCCCGGTATTCTGTCTCAGAGCCTTTGTCTCACAAAACTGACATCCACCCTGCCATCCCAGCAGGTCAGTGAGCTAAGTCCCAGAACTAATGTCCCCTCTTTCCATCCTGTCATTTTATCCCACGGCACACCTCCTGAAGCTCTCACTCTTTGGTCTAAAAACTCTTAAAATGCTCTTTATAACCTCCTTTGTCATGCTGATCCCAGCATGTACCGGCTGGCAAAGGGGATTGAGACTAAATGTAATCAAGATCCTCTCATTCAGTGAAATTACCAGGCTACTCACGTCACACATCATGAAACTGAAAACAGAAGAAATTATTCCCAGGCTTTTAGCCTGATGCATTTCTTCCTTATTCAAATTCTTCTTATAATTATTTGAGAAATGGCACAGGCAGCTATAAATGGACACTGACTTCATCTCACCCCAGTTTTCCCTCAATAGCCTGGGGCATCATGTGCTGGACATCACACAGGGTCACATTTACATGTGAATAACAGATGCTGATGCAGGATTCTCAAGGAGTCAGCAGGGACCACCTCTCAATTGTTCCTTTGTGTGGTTCAGTCGCTCAGTCTTGTCCAACTCTTTTCAACGCCATGGACTGCAGCACACCAGGCTTCCCTGTCCTTCACTATCACCCAGAGCTTGCTCAAACTCATGTCCATTGAATTAGTGGTACCAACCAATCATCTCATTCACTGTCGTCCTCTTCTCCTCCTGCTCTCAATCTTTCCCAGCATCAGGGTCTTTTTCCAATGAGTCGGCTCTTCACATCAGGTGGCCAAAGTATTGGAGCTTCAGCGTCAGCATCGGTCTTTCCAATAAATATTCAGGACTGATTTCCTTTAGGATGGATTGGTTTGATCTCCTTTCTATCCAAGGGACTCTCAAGAGTCTTCTCCAGCACCACAGCTCAAAATCATCAATTCTTTGGCTTTCGGCCTTCTTTATTGTCCAACTCTCACATCCGTACACGACTACTAGAAAAACCATAGCTTTAACTATATGGACCTTTGTCACCAAAGTGATGTCTCTGCTTTTTAATACACTGTCTAGCTTTGTCATAGCCTTGTTCTATTACAAAGGGTTCAAATAGAGGCTCCTTGTGTCACACTTACCGCTCAGGGCTTTCATTTCCTATCCTATAAAACAGAGAAAATAATAACCCCAATACAAGTAAAATGATTGCAGCAGTGCCTGGCACATAGTAAGTTTTCAGTAAGTGGCAGCCAATAATAGTAGACAACTGTTTCCACCCCAGGTGATCTTAATCCGCTTTCTGAGCTGTAAAATGGGAACGATACAAGATACCTGCTCCACAGCATCAATAAAATTTTGTGAGACTTAAGTGGAAACACTGGTTCAAAATCAATGTGTATATTGCAAGTACTATACAAATTGAAATGTGTGGGTATCCTGGTTCTCTTAGGTGACGCAAATAACATCTTAGCTCCCTTGTATAGGCATTAAAGGGAAATCCAATACAGAGTTCTACCCCTTAACTCCATCTACTGAGTCCTGAAATTCACCAGATGCATTTCAGAGCTTGCTTGCTCTGAACCCTCCTACCACTTGACTTGGTCATGTGTCTTTCTACCTCCAACATGATTTTGTCTCAGCACCCCATGCTGTCACTGGACACTGCATGGAGCTCTAACTGGATACGCTGAGAGATTTCAGTAACTGTACAGCTCCAGCAAAAGTGCTTGGACCCCTATTCCTTTCCTCTCTGAAAGCCCCATACAAATATTCCTGCCCTCCCCTTCCCCTGAAGCTACCATCCTCCACAGATCATTAGTTTCCTGCCCCTATAAAGTTCCAATTCTGCAGATAACCTGCTTCACACTCAATCCAGAGAAAAGCATTTTGATCCCTTGCAAAGATGGTCCTGTCCCTCCACTACAGTCTAAAAATGTCTCCTTGGAAGATGGGCAACCTCATAGCCAATCAGGCTCTTAATTTGAGTAAGCCACGGTCTTCTCTAACCGGGCTCCCCCAGCAGATACACTTTGTGAGAAAACACTGTCTGTAGGGGGACTCATGTGAGGCCCCAAACATCCTAGAAAAGATGTAAATGAACCTAAGTCCTAGACTTCCAAGGATTCAATCAGAGACACTCAACATTTTTTAGAAAACCACAATTCCCAAACTTCCCTGACCACCCAACCTGCTACTCACCTTGGTTTCAACTGAACTCAGACAGAAAGAGACCATTGCAGAGGGCTGCCATTTGGAAAGGAGATAATGGAAGTTGGCACAGGAAAGTGTTTTCAAAAAAGACAAGCTGCATCCACGATTATATTATTTGTTCACTCTGTCTTCAGGGTTGGTTCTTCAAGAAAAGGGCCAGTAAAGAATTTATGACATTTGGCACATTGCCCAGTTTCTTCTGCCAGGATATATCAGGGCCTCCTGTCAACTAGGTCTGTGCTTCTCTGTCACCCCAGCTCTACTGGGGACAATGATGGCTTGTCTGCTGTCCTTTGCTTGTGTCAGAGCGGGGCAGCTTGCAGCAAGATCACCTGAGGAGGTGCATTCTCTCTGCCTAGTCTCTGACTAGCTGGCATCCATGCAAATGTGCCAGAAATTTGTGGGAGAAATTTCTTTAAGAGATCCAGGGTGTAAGATATGGACAAATCAGGTGGCAAAGCAAATACAGGCTTCTCTCCTCCTTTTCAACCACATGCAACCCTCCAGTTGTCCTTTACACTAGGATAGGTCAGAACATGCTGGCATTGGACTGACAAGTGCCTCTCCTCCCATTAACTAGTTAGAAGCAAATGAGGACTGATCGAAATCCAAGGGGAGTTAGGAGTCCGGCAGAGTCACGTGGTCTTACCAGAGTGAAGAGAGGGTATGTGCCATCCTAACATGACTGGAGAAAAGGTGAGGGCACAGAACAACCCTTGAACTGAATTAATTCCATCAAAGGAAGGGCTTTGAAAACACTAACAAGGCATGCTCCAGTTTCTGTGGCTACATGACAAATCACCCCAAACAGTGGATTAATATAATAACTATCACATATTACTTATTACATGACAGCTGTAGGATTGGCTGGGCTCCACTAAGTAAAACCTACCTAAAACTTACCATTAGTGGTACTCACTTCTCCACCTCAGCAAACCCAATGTCAGTTTTTTGGGATAAATATTTTTAAATGTCTTCTTTATCCTCGGAAATAAAATTCATAGGTACTATAATCTGCCTATGTGAATAATATCCAAAAACATTAATATATTAATCTAACTACCAGAAAAGGTAAAATAAATGTTACAAGTAATGTTATTAAAGGGAAAGTTGCTCAGTCATGTCCAACTCTTTGCAACCTCATGGACTATACAGTCCATGGAATTCTCCAATCCAGAATACTGGAGTGAGCAGCCTTTCCCTTCTCCAGGGGATCTTCCCCACTCAAGGATCGAACTGAGGTCTCCTGCATGGCAGGTGGATTCTTTACCAACTGTGCTATCAGGGAAGCCCTATATATAATTAAAGGAATGCCATTAAGTAAATGCTCAGATATGGTGATACTAGGTATAAGGCAGTCAGAATGCTTGAACTATATGCAGAATTACTGTGATTGTGATAGTTACAAATGCAGACTGACAAGAATATGTTGCACTCGGGACTCAAGTGCAATATGTATCAGTAGCTTTAATATCATCATTAGTGTGATTTTCTAAAAATAAAGCAACTGTGTTAGTTTTCTAGGACTGCTGTACCAAAACCCCATAGTCTAGATGGCTTAAACAACAGAAATATATTTTCTTAAACTTCTGGAGGCTGGAAGTCCAAAATCAAGGTGTTGGCAGGTTTGGTTTCTTCTGAGGCATCTCATCTCGGCTTATAGATGGGTGCCTTTCCTGCACCTTCCTTCTGTGTATCTGCGCCCTAATTTCTTCTTCTTATAAGGATATCAGTCGTATTGGACTAGGCCCCACCCTAAGGACCCCAATTTTATTAAATTACCTCTTTACAGACTGCATCTCTAAATATAATCATCTTCTGAGAACTGAAGGTTAGGGCCTCAACCTATGAATCTGGGGGGATACAATCAGTCCCATAAGAGAAACTAACTCTTGGTAAGGTCCTAATCATAATGAAGGAGTATAATCTCCCCTCATGTTTTTTTGTTTTCTATAATAAACTTTCTATTTTAGATGGAATAGTTAGGGATTTACAAAAAATTGTGACGACAGTACAAAGAGATCCATTTCCCCCTCTTATTAATATCTCACATTAATTACGTTTATCACAATCAAGGAAATTATGTAAATATATTATTAGTAACTAGTCTATACTCAATTTGTCCCCTCAATTTTCAAAGTAATTGCATTCCCACAAAATTTATTGTATACTATTAAAACTATGCCTTCCCAACAAAAACAAAACATTATGTTTATTGTAATAGTGTTAGATTCTAGGCTCAGCTCAATAAAAACAAGTTTTCCACTTGTATGAATATCCCTTTGGGCATTTGTCACTTGTGAAGGCCAAGAGACAATTCATTTGTGTAGGACTGTGAGACAATCAGGCACCACCAGTTTCTCCCAACTAAATGCTAGTAATACCACTTCAGTTACTATGACATGAAAAATACCTCCTACAGGGCAGAGCTGGTTCCACTGTGAATGCTTGATGTGTTATTGTTGTTCATTCGCCAAGTCCTGTCCAGCTCTTTTCAATCCCATGAACTGTAACCCGCCAGGCTCCTCAGTCCATGAAATTCTCCAGGCAAGGATACTGTAGTGGGTAGCCATTCCCTTCTCCAGGAGATCTTCCCAACCCAGGGATTGAACCTGGGTCCCCACACTGCAGGTAGATTCTTTATTGTCTGAGCCACCAGGGAAGGCCCAAAGATAAACTATAATCTGAATATTTCTCATCAGAAAAGCATCATCATCCTCTATTTTAGTTGCTTAAGAAGATTTGATTTTGTAATTAGCTCTTCTAAAATTGAGGGCAGGGACTTCCCTGATGGTCCAGTGGCTCAGACTCCATACCCCTGATGCAAGGAGTCCCTGAGTTTACTCCTTAGTCAGAGAAATAGATCCCACACGCCTCAAAAAAAAAAAAAATCCCATATGTAAAAACTAAGACCCTGCACAGCCAAAATAAATAAATGGGATTTTTAACTAAAAAAAATAAAATGAAATTAGAGGCAAACTGCTATTGTGTTAAATACTTGAGCCTAACTGCAGGGCTATTTGATATACTGAAATCACCCACATCAAAGAGCATCCCAAACAAAAATTGTTGTAGTTTTATACTGTTCCAAATTAGTCACACTGATGCCTTTGTCAGTCAGTCTAATAAATAGTCCAAAGTTGAGGGTATACAATAATGGAGTAGAATTTGTCCCCTTGTTACACTTCTGGGGGAGAAAATTTACCATGGATCAAATCTTCCAAAAACATTTCAAATCTTGAATGGTAAATTGAATTTGAGGTGGTATGTATATATACAATTGAAAAAAAGATAACCACATAAAGAAAAGGCATCCTTATTTAATGAGTAGTGTTGTGCCCAGAATGCCAGAACAAATTCAACCCATATCTGTCTGACATCAGAGTCCTGTTCTCCAGCTCCACTCAACACCACATGGATGGGATGTCTGGGAAAGCAAAGAAAATGGATCAGGCACACAATGGATCATGTAGTATTTCTCCAACAAACCTCAAGAGGTTTCTTGTGGCAGAGAAAGAAGGGCTGCCCCTTAAAACACCTTATCCTCCATCACCTTTAGCTTTCAGTTTATCTTTGGACAAGACTCACATTTAACTCATATTATCAATGTCCAGGTCTAGGTTAAAGAGTCATACTAATCAATAACCTCAGATATGCAGATGACACCACCCTTATGGCAGCAAGTGAAGAGGAACTAAAAAGCCTCTTGACTAAAGTGAAAGAGGAGAGTGAAAAAGTTGGCTTAAAGCTCAACATTCAGAAAACGAAGATCATGGCATCTTGTCCCATCACTTCATGGGAAATAGATGGAGAACAGTGGAAACAGTGTCAGACTTTATTTTGGGGGGCTCCAAAATCACTGCAGATGGTGATTGCAGCCATGAAATTAAAAGACACTTAATCCTTGGAAGGAAAGTTATGACCAACCTAGATAGCATATTAAAAAGCAGAGACATTACTTTGCCAACAAAGGTCTGTCTAGTCAAGGCTATGGTTTTTCCAGTGGTCATGTATGGATGTGAGAGTTGGACTGTGAAGAAAGCTGAGTGCCAAAGAATTGATGCTTTTGAACTGTGGTGTTGGAGAGGACTCTCGAGAGTCCCTTGACTGCAAGGAGATCCAACCAGTCCATTCTGAAGGAGATCAGTCCTGGGATTTCTTTGGAAGGAATGATGCTAAAACTGAGACTCCAGTACTTTGGCCACCTCATGCGAAGAGTTGACTCATTGGAAAAGACTCTGATGCTGGGAGGGATTGGCGGCAGGAGGAGAAGGGGATGACAGAGGATGAGATGGCTGGATGGCATCACTGACTCGATGGACATGAGTCTGAGTGAACTCCAGGAGTTGGTGATGAACAGGGAGGCCTGGCGTGCTGCAATTCATGGGGTCGCAAAGAGTCAGACATGACTGAGAGACTGAACTGAACTTCAAACAACTGGGCTGAATTGGAACTTTTTTTATTTATTTTATTTTATTTTTATTGTACCGGATCTTTGTTGCTGCATGCAGGGTTTCTCTAGTTGAGGCAATTCTCTGGTTGCTGAGCTTGGACTTCTCATTGCAGTGGGTTCTCTTGTTGCAGAGCACAGGCTCTGGGTACTTGGGCTCAGTAGTTGTGGCACATGGGCTTATCTGCTCCACTGCATGTAGAATCTTCCTGGATCAGGAATCCAACCCATGTGTCCTGCATTAGCAGGCAGATTCTTAACCACTGGACCACCAGGGAAGTCCCTGAACTGGAACTCTTAAATTTTAAAATGTTGGATACATTATTGCTTTAATGATTAGATTTTAAATGTGACCAAAATGAACATTATTATTCTGTGTTTGGCTATGCTCTTCTCCAGTACATGAGAGAGTTGGGTAGTTTGAGATCCGGCAAGGTAATTATGTTTTTACACAGCTGGAGACTGTTCCACTTGACTAGGTATTGTCCACCAAGACCCTGTCTGTTCCTGCTCCTAGCATTCAGGAATTTCTTCCACAGAGAAAAGTGAGAAGGGAACAAAGTCTTAATATTGTTGTTCCCTTTTAACTGATTTTCCTTTGGTTACAGCTATTGATTCATTTGGGCTTCCCAGGTTGCGCTAGTGGTAAAGAACCCACTTGCAGGAGACATAAGAAATATAGTTAGATCCCTGAGTCAGGAAGATCCTCTGGAGGAGGGCATGGCAACCCACTCCAGTATTCTTTCTTGGAGAGTCCCATGGATGGAGGATGGTCCATGGGGTTGCAGAGAGCTGGATGCGATTGAAGCACCTTAGCACACACACACAATCACGGATTCATTTACAGCTTGAAAGAAATTATGCATGTTATGTCCACATATTGAAAGATGACAGACACTTCCCAAAATATTAGTTAGAATAGTTTTTATAATTTCCATGGCCAGTGAGAACCATAGTGCAAGTGATGACAACAATAGTTTGACCCTTTTTTTTTTAATGAATGGATATGACAAATTAAAGCATGTAAAAACACTGGAAAAGTCAAAGTAATCTGACATGACAAAGTCTCATCTGAATGTTATCATCTAGGGAACAGAAATGGGTTTATTTTAGCAAAGCTTTCAAAACCATATGTTTTGGATAATCTTTTTAGTCATAATTATTTGTATTTTGAGCTACTGAGTGATTCTCAAGGCCAGAAGAGATATTGTTTATAATTCATTGAGTGGATGTTATAGTACTTTGTATTCTGTAATATCATCCTGAAATCCCAAGAGTCTCCCATAGACACTGTCCCTGTGGTACTGGGAAGGTTGCAACAGTGTAGGATTAAAGAGCAGGCTCTTTGCCAGGGGTGTGTAACCATTGCTCTCAGAGATCCCACAGGTTTTCCTTGTGACCTTGCACCCATGGATCATTGTCTACACATCTTATCCAGCAGGGGTTATAAATGCTATAGGAGTTCAGAGATGACAGAAATCAAATAATATGGGATTTATCTAATCCCCTTTTTTTCCTCCACTTCCATCTTCTCTGGAAACATTCAGGGATGCTGTCTGCGATTGATTAGATTGTGTGTGCGTGGCTGATTCATCTAGGTCAATGTCATGAGAAAAATACCCAAGAAGTGTGCAATTACAATCTAATCATTGCAGTCTTAATGTATTCACACCATTATGATAATTTGACAACAGCCAAATGAAATTTGAACTGTGCAACTAATCTTCCTTCCAAGTCATTTTTATTACGCACCACCCCACTGACCATGTGGCAATGGATTTACTGGAATTGTTGAACATTCTTTGATAGTCTGTCCCGACACTACCAAGGGAATTTGACATAAAAGGAAATATAATGGTTCATTTGTGGACCAGCATTCATAGATACCCAAGACTTAAAAATTATTCTTCCATTCAGCGCATATCCACTCAGCTGCTATGTTCCCCACATGGGACTATCAGACATCAGACATCAAAAGGTGAAGAAGCCTTAGTCCTTGAGAAACACATCACTGAACCAGAAGAAAGACAGTGACCTGTAAAATAATGCTGGCTGTCCACTATGGTAACCCTAACTGAATGTAGATATTATACAAGTACTTGTATTTAAACTAAAGATGTGCTGAAAGCACATGGCACACATCATATTTCAAAGAATTTATTGTTTATTGTTGGTCATTTTTACATTGAAATTATATTTCTGGATATATTGGATTAGGTAAAATATATTATTAGAATTGAGTGTGCTTTATTTTTACTTTTTTAGTGTGGCTGCTGTAAATTATTAATCTTGTATTTGGTTCATGTTATGTATGTATTGGGCTGCAATGATAATAGTAGTGTAGTAGTATTAGTCATTCAGTCATGTCCGACTCTCCAACCCCATGGACCTCATGCTGGCCAGGGTCCCCTGTTCATGGAATTCTCCAGGCAAGAATACTGGAGTGGGTAGCCATTTCCTTCTCCAGGGACAATGATATAGTGTATGTGCTGTATGTGTGGTATATGTATAAAAAGAAAGTTGTGCACAGAGGAAAAGTTAAAAGATTCTGCTGGCAGAGATTTTGACCTTTACTATTGGTCTTTAAGAGATGTCTCTGGAGGATTGAGGAAACCATCACACTGGAAGAATCATGAGCAAAGTCACAGAGGCCTTAAGTATTTGGTGTGTTTGTGGAATGGCAAATAGTTTCGTGTGGAAAGAAGTGAGTAGCAGTAAACAGGCTGGGAAGGCATGCGGAGGCCCATGTGGGGAGTGTCTTGTTGGCTATGATAAACAGGTCAACTCCATCCTATACACTAAGGAGCATCCTCAAAGGCCTTTAAGCAAGTGATTGACATACATGGCCAGGTCTTTTGTGTTCTGGGAGCAGACAGAAAAGGATGAAGGGGAAGAAAACAGAGAAGAAAGACCATTAGGAAATTAGGTCAAGAGACTTCTCGGGTGGTCCAGTGGATAAGACACCATACTCCCAATGAAGGGGGACCAGGTTGGATCCCTGGCTGGAGAACTGAGATCTCACAGACTGCAGCTAAACCCGCAAGCCACAACAAAGACCCAACACAGACAAACAGATAATAAATAATAAAAAATGAAAGAAAATGATACCAATAATCATAAGAGCTCAAATAAGATCCCATGATGGGATGAGTAGAGAGGAGTAAAACTCTATAGGTGATTCCGAAAGTACCCAAGGGAATGGCACTCACCTTGAAGTCAGAAGGCAGATTCCATTCCCCAAGAGAATGTTCATTTTCTATCTACTAAATGTACTTATTATCAACCAATGACAGAGAATAAAAGTGTTGAGAATCACATTCATTCTCAGATTCTTTTGAATTTGCACCATTTTTATGTTCTTTAGGGCTTTTTTCCCATTCATTCCGAGTCCACTGAGGACTGTAAGAGCATCTGCTTGCTCAGTGATCCCACATGGAGCACCTCCTCTTGGGACAGGCCCTCCTTTTTTCTCATGTCGTGCTAGCCTATCATTGAAAAAGCCTAACCCACGTGGCCAGGCCTGGACTTGAATTGCTCTTCTTGCTTCCGCTTTCCTTTTGCACAAAGGCCACTGAAATCTGTTCTGTTTACATAATAGCTACTTCTGTCTTCTGTCATGTTTTCATTTTCCCTTGGGGAGAAAAATGCTATTCTCCCCAGGATTCATGAGAAAAAATGAAGAGTATAGTTCAATTAGCAACTCATGGGAAGCAGACTTTGGAGTGTTCCAAGCCGGTAGCAAGAGACGAAGCTGACAGAGAAGTTAGTGGAGACTAAGAAAGAAAGACTTCCCAGAGGGTGCTAGTGGTAAAGAACCCGCCTGCCAATGCAGAAGACTTAAGAGATGTGAGTTTGATCCCTGGGTGGGGAAGATCCCCTGGAGGGGGGCATGGCAACCCACTCCGGTATTTTGGCCTGGAGAATCCATGGACAGAGGACCTTGGTGGGCTACAGTCCATAGGGTCGCACAGAGTCAGACACAACTGAAGTGACTTAGCATGCACATAAAAAAGAAAGAAAGACCAAGGGCAACACCACAACAATACTTGATCCCAATAAAAGATTCTGGGAAGAGAAAGAGAAACATTTACTTTCACTGCAAGAAAAACAGTAGATGAAGTTAAGTGGGGAAAGAAAACACAAAACAGCCACGGGCTAAGTTCAGTTCAGTTCAGTCACTCAGTCATGTCCAACTCTTTGCGACTCCATGAATCACAGCACGCCAGGCCTCCCTATCCATCACCAACTCCCGGAGTTCACTCAGACTCACATCCATCAAGTCAGTGATGCCATCCAGCCACAGGTTACAGCTGTAAAATTAAGCATCTTCCTTTGTTTAAATCTGACTGTGTCTTTGTTCTTAAGAGTCCACAGGATGATTATTACAGGTATTATCTTCAGATATTCACATCACCCTTCTGAGTGGAACTTCTTGGGGTCCTGTGTAGCAAAACGTGACCCTGAGTTATAAAGAGGAACTTTCCAAGACATCTCAATCTATGACTCAAGGAGTGAAACCACATGATCTGCTGGTAAGGAAAGTGTAGGGGATTCCATTCTCTAAAGTAAACATTCAAAATAATTCTAAAATCATCTACTGACCACCAGGACATCTTTAAAAAAAAAAAAAAAAAAAAACTGCTAGGGGCCAGGAAATAAACCCTGAATATTCACTGGAAGGACTGATCCTGAAGCTGAAACTCCAATACTTTGGCCACCTGATGTGAAGAGCCAACTCATTGGAAAAGATCCTGATGCTGGGAAAGATCAAGGGCATGAGGAGAAGGGGACAACAGAGGATGAGGTGGTTGGATAGCATCACTGGCTCAAAGGGCATGAGTTTGAGAAAACTCTGGGAGATAGTGAAGGACAGGGAAGCCTGGCATTCTGCAGTCCATGAGGTAGCAAAGAGTCAGGACTCATCAACTGAACAACAAAGGGGCTGGAAAGCTGGAAAATGCCAGGGTGTGTTTGTTACAAGCAACAGAAACTGACTCTGGCTACATTAAGTTAAAGAAACAAAGTTGAAAAACCATGGAATAACTCACAGAAATGAAGGAAAAGCACACTGGCCAAATTTTCAGAAAAGCCAGGAATCAGGAAAGCTCTGAAGAGCTAGATAGCAACAACCAAGGAACAGTCTGCTCAGGGTCTGCCACTAGAATTCATCAGTTTAATCAAATTCTCTGGATTACACTATGTGATATTCACACCTTAGGAAGAAAGCTTCTTACCAGCCTAGCTTGGATCAACCACCCACTTCTGTTGGTGGCAAGACAGAATTCCTTGATAGTTAGTCGCTCCAAGTCTGAAAGCAACAGAGAAAATGTAGTTGAGTTCCCCAAAAGAAGAAGGGGTGCTGTGCAGGCAAAAACAGGTGTCCCCTACAGGACCCATGTCCTTTCTTTGTTCGTGTTCTCCACTATTCTAACTCTCTCATCTAAAACCTACCCACTCTCATGGTCTACCTTCAACTCACTTTCTCTAAGAAGTCTCCTCTGGATACTCCAACCCGTCTTGACCTCTTTCTCTTATGAACACATACAAGTAGTCATTCACATAATCATTCAACAAATATATTGAGCCTTCACAGTATGCCAGGTACTCTATGGCATACACATTCTGCATGTGATAGTCTTGCTTCTTCTTCCCATAATATTCTAGATATAATCGTTCATATTTGGAAACTCAGTTAAGACTTAACAGCATTTATATGTTGCTCATCAGTCATTGCTAGCATGAGAGGGGTCAGCTTTGGGTCAAATGAGATAGCATAGACCCAAGCTCTGAAATAGTCTTAATAACCTATATCACACAATTACTGCAAAAACCAAAGTTCTTAGAGATCCTTGCTGCTGCTGCTAAGTGACTTCAGTTGTGTCCAACTCTGTGCGACCCCATAGACGGCAGCCCACCAGGCTCCCCCGTCCTTGGGATTCTCCAGGCAAGAACACTGGAGTGGGTTGCCATTTCCTTCTCCAATGCATGAAAGTGAAAAGTGAAAGTGAACTCGCTTAGTCATGTCCAACTCTTTGCGACCCCATGGACTGCAGCCTACCAGGCTCCTCTGCCCATGGGATTTTCCAGGCAAGAGTACTGGAGTGGGTTACCATTGCCTTCTCCAGAGATCCTTGCAAGACAGGTCAATTCTAAGTGATAGAAGTACAGATACTCAATTTATACTTAATTTGTAGTTATTAACCCACTCAATAAACAAATATTATTGAACGTCTTTTCTATATAGGACACTTTACTAGGTAGAGCTGATATTCAGCAGCACACACTAGTACACTTGTATCAGTTGTTAAAATTGTGAAAACTCCCATGCTGGCTGGTAAATAACCAGTGTCCTGAGCCTCCAAGAGCTCCATCATCACTCCAGACATTTCCATTCCTACGCACCTCTCCAGGACTCCTACCTTCCCACAATCCAAAGACTAAGGGTTAACCTCTGACATACAACTCTGCCCCAGCCCTTGGGCCCATGTTTGTTCTTATAAGTATCCTGTCATCCTGTTGATAAATATTTTTAATATCACTTTGGTTCTAAGTACAGGAGTGGATACAAAATGGGCAGATGTTTATAAGGATGGAATACTACCAACAATAAAAAGGAATAAAGTGGATGAATCTCAAAAACATTGTACTAAGTGAAAGAAATCAAAAGAAGAGCACAAACTATGATTTCATTTATGTGAAGTTCTAGATCAGAAAAAAAAAAAAAAAAAAACTGTGATAATATAAATCAGCAGAGTAGTTCCCTGGGATGGGATGGAGAAGAGTTATTGATTGGAAAGGGAAATTGTCAGCAGTGATGGAAATGTTTTACAGCTTATGAGGGAGGGGTGCTTAAAGTCTGTTCACTTTGTTGTATGTAAATATACATAAAAAAGAACTTACAATCCAATAAGGAAGATGACACCTCCAGAAATGAGTTTAACACTGGTCAGGAAGCCTAAGTCCCACAAGAGAGACTACGAGAGCCTGCAGAGCCAAATGTTATAATCACCTCTCTTGTGTTGCACTGCACCATCTGGATCTAGATCTTCTTCCTGTGACTGCAAGCAAGTTATTTTAGCTCCCTCAGTTTTCTCATTTGCAAAATAATGACAATAATAGTAGCTACCTAAGGAGAGTCAAATGAGATATCCATTGAAAGCACTGAGAACATCCAGCACATAGTAGATACACAATTGATGTGCACTTTTAAATTAGGCAATAACTAAACTCTGGAGAAGAGGTCGTGTTCAGTTAGGAGAGTGTTGTTGTTCAGTTGCTCAGTCATGTCTGAGTCTTTGCGACCCCATGGACTGCAGCACGCCAGGCTTCCCTGTCCATCACCATCTCCCAGAGCTTGCTCAAACTCATGTCCATTGAGTTGGTGATGCCATCTAACTATCTAATCATCTGTTGTCCCCTTCTCCTCCTGCCTTTAATCTTTCCCACCATCAGGATGTTTCCCAATGAGTCAACTTCATATCAGGTGGCCAAAGTATAGGAGCTGAAGCTTTAGCATCAGTCCTCCCAATAAATATTCAGGACTGATTTCCTTTAGGATTGAGTGGTTTGATCTCCTTACAGCCCAAGGGACTCTGAAGAATCTTCTCCATCACCACATTTTGAAGGCATGAATTCTTCAGCGCTGAGCCGTTTTTACTGCCCAACTCTCACAGGAGAGCTTTGAGGAAGCACCATTTGAGTTGAGTTTTGAAGAATTGTTTATAAGACTTGCACATAGGGAGATAGGAGGAAATTATATGTGTGTTACTCACCTAGGTACTCTATCCAAGAATTCTCTTCAGTGTCACTTCCTGATTATCCCTTTGGCTACATGACTGCCCTTTCTACCTGCTCTCCAAGCACCCAATACTCTCTTGAGCAGCACTTACTATACTTGCATTTAATCAATACATTCATTAATTAGCATTTAAATAGTATTTATTTCATGTGTATCCCTCTTCTCCAGTAGACTAGAAGCTACAAGTGGTCAAGGTGCTCACTTTTATATACCCAGGTCCTAGCAAAGAAACTGACAGAAACTATTAGTAAATAAATAATAAATTCATGATTTATTTTCTATAAATCAAGTTATCATTTCACCCCATTCAACTCACTGTGGAGTACGTTTACTCAATGTGCGGGCTGGGTCCCTCAGTGGGCTAACACAGTAGTTCTATCACTTTCTCCAAGTGAATGTAGGGCAAGCTAGCTTTTTATATTCCTATACAGATCAGTGGGTTGGAATTGGAGTTCATCCGCATAAATTTCTTGCTACCTATATCCACTATTGATACTATGCATAAAATGGATCACTAATGAGAACCTACTGCATAGCACAGGGAACTCTACTCAGTGCTCCGTGGTGATACAAATGGGAAGGGAAAAAAGAGGGGGTATAGGTATATGTACGGCAGATTCATTTTGCTGTACAGTAGAAACTAACACAATATTGTTAAGTAGCTATACTCCAATAAAATTAATTTAAAAAAAATTTGTTACAAACAAGGTAATGTCTGTAAAGCATTTTTCACTGTGTCTGTTCCCTGGTGGCTCAGATGATAAAGAATCTGCCTGCAATGCAGAAGACCCAGGTTCGATCCCTGGGTCAGGAAGATCCCCTGAAGAAGGGGATGGCAACCCGCTCCAGTATTCTTGCCTGGGAAATCCCAAGGACAGAGTAGCCCAGTGGGCTACAGTCCATGGGGTAGCAAAGAGTCAGACATGACTGAGCGATGTGAAAAATGCTCAAAAAATGGTTGCATCAATGATTCCCTTCACCTAACTCACAGAGTAACATCACTCCATCCATGATGCTGTTATGCCAAAAATATATCAAAATGTATGTTCTGATATCAAAATGTATCACAACACTCCTGACTATATAGACCCTTCTTCTCAAAGTCCTCCCCCAACTCCCAACTGGCAGACTGTGGAATAAGGCTCAGTATGCTTGGTCTCCATCACGTGTATCTCACCCAAGAATGCATTGCAGAAAAAAAAATTCAATAGCAACTGTTTGGCTTCCCTTTCCTTTCTACCTACCCAAGATTGTATTTTCTAATTTTGCCAATAATGAGTTTGTGAGTTCTGTAAAAACATTTTAGAATCTACAAAAATCTCACATCTACTCTATCTCATTTTACATTTAGATTAACCTCATTATAACATTTTTCAATATGGGGTTAGAAAATTAGAAAAAGATAATATAATCTGTCCCAGGACACAAAAAGAGCAGGGGGAAGGGCCAGGATTTCAAATCCAAATCTTCCAGCTCTGAACCTTGCATTCTTCAGCTTCTGATCTAGAAGCAATTTTCTAGGAATTTCTACCATAGAAAAATGATATTTCTGAGTATCTTTCAGTCTGGGTATGATGAGGCCCAACATCTGATTTCTTTTGACCCCAGGTCTAAACTTCAGGGAAATTAGATTGCACTTGATAAGCACTGGAGAGGGAAATGGCAACCCACTCCAGTGTTCTTGCCTGGAGAATCCCATGGACGAGGAGCCTGGTAGGCTACAGTCCCCGGGGTCGCAAAGAGTCGGACACGACTGAGCGATGTATGGTATGGTATGGTGATAAGCACAGCCTGGGGCTTCAAGACTTTAATTAGTCACTGTCTTTGTATGAATTTTCTGGAGTAAGAACTCAGCTGAGTCAAATGCAATCTCCAGCAAGCAAACATCACTGGGAAAACTCCCACCCTGGAGAAGTGGTGAAGTAGCCTGTCACATTAGTAGAGAAAAATAAAGTCCTAAATGTAACAGCCTCCAGAATTGACCGGATAGGATCATCCAAACATTTGCTGGACTCTGCTTCTATTTTTTCTTTTTCTGCATCAAATTTATTCAAATCCAATGAGATGGAGTTATTTCCTTTTTATATACCTTGTTAATTATCTCCTTGTGTGTGTGTGTGTACAGTTAAGGGTAACTGTAAGAGCTCTTTTTACATTAATAAAGCTACCAAATTCTAATGAGATAAGTGTGAAAGTACCTAGGATTCTTCAAGGCATGTGTGGGTACTTCATAAATGCTTATTAACCTGGAATCTGCTGAAATTTCTTTCTGGGAGTCTTTTAGTTTTTTAAAGTGGACACCGAGGCCAGTTTTTATCCTAACCCTACCATGGAACTAAATACACCCAGAATACTGAGCTCTTTTGAAACCTTAGTTCCTTGCCTAAGGATTTCCAACCCATCAAAATACTACTAAGTAGAGTTTCAAAGTCAAAATGATCAGACTATTTTTCACCACAAACCCTGGAGAAATAAAACTGCTAGCAACTCGTTAGAAAGGCTGAGGAAAAGCTATCTTGTGGGCTGGCCAAAATAGTCTATCACCGTTCAGAATTTTCTCTGGGATATTTCCTCTCTATATATTGCAAGGAAAAAAATTAGCTGTTTCACACATGCATATGTCTAAAACCATTGGCTCAAATTTCACACACAGAGACACTGACAAGCTCCTTCTCTCTGAAAGGAGAAATGCAAACCAGACGGATGCTCCCTCATTTGCATTTCCCCATCTCTGAGCTGCTTTCTCAGTAAATGCCATGATTTTAAAATGAAGTCTGGTTTGTTTCCAACATCCAAAATGTCTTTATTTGCACCCTGAAAATGCTGACGTCAATTGCCTTACAAATCCAAGGAGGAAAAAAATACCAATTAATTGTAGTTGAGAAGACTGTTGAATCTCTACTGTGTTAGGCCCAGAGCTTGTCAGCACTGTATCTGTTGCCATAGTTACCTGTGAGGGATGAGAACAACTGCATATCACTTAGCTAAATGATCCCACATGGCACCTTAGTGATTATTAGAAGGAGATCTGATATTCCTCCAGTGAAGCTAGCAACCAAGTGAAATTGTCCCTATAAGCAGAGTTTTCTCAAGGTTTTTTATTTCCCTTTCAGATCCCAATAGAATGATCCCTTGAAAACTCTTAAAAGCAATTTTTCAACCTTTGTTTTCAGAACAATTTAGAAATGCAATGTGACAAAAACTAATTTGCTGAATCACTCTGGACTATATAATAATACCAGCTTTTCCCACTACCAAAGAGTGAAAAATATGTTAACATGCATTTTCCTAGCTTACAGGATAGCAACCAAACTGATCTTTTCTCTTAAATGGCTGGTTTCATTCCAAAGTAGTGTGGAGGGAATCAGTCCAAGGGTGTACTTTAGTAGGTGTATATTTTACTAACTTAAACGAATGAAACACATTGTCGCATTTATTTAAACTGTTTATACATGTAGACGTGCCCACAATTTAAAGATTCTTGGCAGCATTTACTGAGCCCCGTACCCCTTCCATCGAAGGAGAGGATTGAGAATCAGAAACAATCTGTTTAAGGTTGGCCCCGCTTGTTCCAGAAAGCTCACGCAGAGCCATTCTTAGCTCCTTAGAGGCTCTTATAAGCAAAACAGACACAAGAGTCAAATCCCTTTAGAGAAATAGTGTTAAATTTAATATTTAGCATGGAGAGGATTTAAAGTCTTGATGATAAGAGAAATAAGGCACTTGGCATATAAGACTAGATTGTGTTGTTAAACGAAATACACACACACACACACACACACACACACTTTCTGTGGTGAAATATACTAGAAGGCAGTGAAATACACTAGAAGGCTGAGGTCCAGCACCTCAATCAACATGTGCAGTGCTGGTCACTCTATATTTTCCAAGATGAAGGGTCTTCACAACTAACTGCTCCAAAAATGTACAGGAACGAAGCCTTTTTTGGACAAAAATTGAATAGTGTTCTTTGCTTTTCAACAAGAAAAGTAAAGATAATGCAAACGGGGTGTTAATCTTTCCTATCTGTTATAAACTTTGCAAGAGAAACAGGCACACACCCAAGCATACCTGCACATCTACATAGGCATAATATATTCATAAACTTGAGGATACCACTGGGATTTCGGAGTCCTAGGATTTAATGAGTAATATTTTGTTCCTATGGTTGTTTCTCAGCTACTGGGATAACCTGAAAGTTTCTAGCCTCATTTCCCTAGTGGTTCTGTGTCAGAGAAAAGAGCAGAAAATGAAATCAAAGGCCCTTATTTCATCAGCTGACACAGGAGGGGACAGCAGAGGGAATAGCAGGCTCAGGCTGGCAGCCAGCCCTTTTACTCACAGAGGAAAATTACCAGAACTCTCTGCAGAGCAGACTCGGAGCAGCTAGCAGCACTGCCTGATGCTCTCCTCTCCTCTGAGACTGAGCAGACACGGCTTTATAAACACAGCGGCAGAGAGAAACCAGGATTCCACGGCGAGCCAGAGCAGGCCGCCTCCAGCCAGGTGGTCCTCCCACCCTGTCTGTAGACGTTGAACAGATGGCATGAAGCACTCATGGCAAAAGTACCGTCTAGAACAGCCAGCTGTTCCTAGAATAGCTGCAACACTAGAAGCCGGCGGAATGGCCCTCGTGGCGAGGGTGGGCGCTCTGGCTTTTTCATCATACGTTGTGGAAATGGATGCTCCCCAGAAACCCACTGGCTTCTCCAGACGCCTGGCAGACATGAGTGGACTCTGCCCTCCATGCCTCTGCTCTGGGATCGCAGAGTTGCCAGGGCCCACGAGACTCCCAGCACAGAGAACAGAGAAGGGAAAAGTCAACTGAAAACTGTATTGTAGAGCTAGTAGAAATGTCAGTTTCTTGCCTTAGCTTATATGAGTTTTGAGTCTTATAAAGGTAAAGACCTCTGAATATACCCTGCTATATTCCAGCTCCTAGGAGGAAAACTGGTTCAAAATGGGGCTCGGAATACATGACATGAATGAAGGAATGAACAAATGAATGAATGAAACATTACCTACTTTTCCTCCACAATCAGTCATCGAAAAAGCTATGTGCATGTGTGAGGTGTACTGTGTGTTTCCATTGAAATTCAACTTCTGAAGTACAATTAGCCTTCTCTATCCACAGTTCTGTATTTGCAGATTCAACCAACTGGAGGTCAAAAACGTTCAGGGAAAAAAAATTCCAGAAAGTTCCAAAAAGTGACACTTGAATTTGCTGTATGGCTGGCAACTATCTACGTAGCACTTACTTTTTAAAAGCTTTTTAATTTTGTATTAGGGTATAGCTGGTTAATGAACAATGTTATGATTGTTTCAGGTGCACAGCAAAGGGACTCAGCCATACATACACATGTATGCATTCTCCCCAAAACTCCCTTCTCATCCAGGTTGCCACATACATTGAACAGAGTTCCATGTGTACATAGCACTTACATTTTATAGTCACAACTATTTATATAGCAAAGCATCATATTAAGTATTATATGTAACCTAGAGATGATTTAAAGCATACAGGAAGATGAACACAGGTTATATGCAAATACCACGACATTTTGTACAAAGGATTTGAGCATCCTTGGAATACGGTACTCACAGAAATCCTGGAATTAATCCCCAGTGGCCACCAAAGGATGACTGTACTAAAGCCCAGAGGAAAATAAGATCTTTCTCTATGTATATAGTTAAACAATGAAAATAAAATAAGGTCTGGTCAAAACAGCTTACTAATTGGAGATTTCTGAGTCTAGCAATCCCATGGATAATCCATACATTTGAATATTTTAATAATTAATTCTTACCTTCCCTTTGTGGGTAGGAACCTGAGTCATCCCTAATGAAGGGAATATGGGGAAAACTGAACCAAGATCAACACTCTAAGGAAGGACTCTTAAGACACCACTTGAAGGAGAAAGGGGCTTCCCAGGTGACTCAGAGGTAAAGAGCCACCTGTCAGTGCAGGCGATGCAAGAGACATAGGTTCGATCCCTGGGTCCCTGGAGGAGGAAATGGCAACCCACTCCAGTATTCTTGCCTAGAGAATCCCACGGACAGAAGCGTCTGGCAGGCTACAGTCCATAGGGTCGGACAGAGTCAGACACAACTGAAGTGACTTAGCACACACACACGGAAGGTGGAAAGCAGACAGCTATCAGCTGACAGTGGAAATAGAACTGCTGAAATGCAACCACAGGTATCCTACCACCATCATCCTCCCCCGTCTCCTGGTTGACCCTCAGGTTACTTGCTGTCCCCCCCCTGGTATCTCCCAGCTAGGCTTCCTAATGTGGATGCCCTCATTCCAAGGATCACATCTACTCTGGACATTCTCTTTGACTAGATTTTTCCTGTATTCCAATTTCAGGTGCAGGGTATGCCCCTTCCCTCACCTCTGGTGCTTTGAGCTACTGCCGCCAACGGAGGACAATCGGTCTGGATACTCCAGAACAAGGAATAAGGACCACTGTGAGCCATGAGCCCCTTTCCACGCAGATTCTACTGAGTGAGGGAGCTTCCACAACTTCTAGAGTAGCACCATCTCCTGGGAAGATCATTGTCAGTGATACTGGCAGCTAGGTTCTAAGTGCTCTTGCCTCCAGCATGACTGTCTCTTCTTTAGGCCAGAGCATCTTGCAGAAGCACTTTTTCCGAGCTGTATTCACATAAAGGGTAAAAAGATACAGCACTAAAGATTCTTCACCTAAACCTGCTTCCCCAGTTTAGACAGGCCAACAGTGCTGCTGCCCATTCACCCACATGGAAAAGGCAGCATGTTTCCATATTCCTACTGAACACAGCCAAGACATTACATGCTTAGTTCTCAGGAAAAAATGAGTTGTCAGTGGAAGACCATTAAAATCTAGCTTTTAGATTTTAATAATGGATGGCTAAATGGGTCCCAAAGGCCCTTTGGGGTTGCCAAGGTCATGTTTTCTTGTGATCTTCAGCTGAACATGCTGGAAGGGAAGATTCCGAAGAGCTGGGAGTGAGTATGAAAAGGAAAATAAACAGAATGGAGAGACAGCTGGAGTGTGGATGCCCAAGTTCCTTCTGAACTCTGTACAGGGAGACCTCACGTGGTCTCCTCTCTTCCCTTGGAAGCAGGGACAAAAGGACAGGGCCCTGCCTCAAAGCCAGACTGGGAACCCCAGCTCGCTTTTCGAAAGTCCGTGGGGATTTTTCTCTCTGGTCTTGAACTTGATACAAAATATCTAATATCAAGAAGGGCCTCGATCCTATTTGCAAAGAAGAAATAAAGACACAGATGTAGAGAACAAATGTGTGGACACTAAAGGGTAAGGGGGTGGGAAGAATTGGAAGATTGGGATAAACATATACATACTATTGATACTATGCATAAAATAGAGAACTAATGAGAACCTACTTATAGCAGAGGGAACTCTACTCAATACTCTGGTGACTTGAATAAGAAGTCCAAAAGGGAGGGGATATATGTACATGTATGAGTGATTTACTTTGCTGCATGGCAGAAGCTAACACAACATTGTAAAGCAACTATACTCCAATAAAAATTAATTTTTTTAAAAAAAAGGATAGCTTGTTTTCACTTCTTTTCTATCTCAAGTATTATTCTCTATGCTTTGCTATTGTTGTGTAGTCGCTAAATTGTAAATCCTACTCTTTGCAGCCTCATGGACTGTAGTCTGCCAGACTCCTCGGTCCATGAGATTTCCCAGGCAAGAACACTGGATCGGGTTGCCATTTCCTACTCCAGGGGTTCTCAATGCTTTAATCTCTTCTAATTTCCTTCCCTTCTCTGTTTTCCATACATAGCTCTGTTCTTAGCCCTCCATCCCATTCTCACCAAAATAAACGGGAAAAGAATTCTCAGGAGGGGAAAATATAACTTTCTCATTACAAAAATAAACTTTTGGTGTTTGTCCTTCGAGATTATCCTAAATAACATATAGGTTTCCACTCATTCAATAACTATCAAACTCTCTACCCAGCTCTGTGCAGAAGACACCAAGGAGAACAGAATAAAAACCCTGCTATCCTAGGAATCCTGTTGTTAGAATAATCTCTTTGTGTGTGCCTTAAGGTTTTCATACCGATAGAAGCCAGGCATTGTGGAAATATAGTGGAATAAACTCTTAATTGTCCCCAGATATACAGAAGAAAGCTTCTTAGGACGGGGTACATTTGAGCTTAACGGATGAATAGTAAATCTCTGTGCAGTCACAAAATGGAAAGAGCTTATGAGACTGAAGGAAAATCATCTTAAAATGTGAGAAGATGAAAAATGACTTGTATATTAAGGAGACTGAATCCAACAGTAGTATTTAGAGATGAGACTAAACAAGTAGGTGGAAGCTGGGGGAAAGGGTCTTACTCTCTGCATGTAAAGGTTGAGACATTGCCTCATTTAGACAGGGGAAATTGAAGTGTTTAAGTCAAAGAGCATCATGATCAAGTTTGCATATTACAAAAATTCCTCGGGGGACTTCCCTGGTGGCCCAGTGGCTAAAACTCTGCACTCCCAATGTAGGAGGCCCAGATTTGATCCCTTGTCAGGGAACTAGACCCCAGATGCTGCAATTGAGACCCAGCACAACCAAATAAATAAATTATTTTGTTTTAATTCTTCCAGCTATGGTGCTGGAGATCATGAAGCCAGGACAAGACCAAAGGCAGGGAAACTTGTGTCCAGGCCAGAGGCGGTGAGGATCTGAACTAGAGCAGTGGCATGGATTAGCAGCAGGGGCTGCACATTTTTTGGCATTCAGTTCCCAAGGTAACATTTTTTTTCTGCCTCACACTGTGATGTAGAATCAGACAAGATATTTGCATTCTAAGGCAAGGATTGTGCATTTTCTTTGCTTATCTTTGTTAAAAATTATCTTGCCCTGAATTCAAGTGACTAGCTCAGTTAAGTGACTAGTGGGGGCGCGTTGTCATTTTTGATGATGATGATCATCATCATGACAGTCCTCATAGAATGTGAGAACAAGCTTCATAGTCCTTTCAATTAAGATTGAACACCAGTTATTCCTTCAAAAGGTTTGAGGTTAGGGTGGGAATGCCATCATTGGAGGCCATTCTTGTCTTCAATTAGGACACCCCCAGACTCTACTAAACCTCCAAACCAAAGAACAGAAAGATCTACTGAGTTTATGATGCTGAAACTTAAATATAGAGCTAGAGGCTTCCTTGGGTGCATTCTTTTAAAAAAAAACAAAAACTTTTTCTTTTATATTGGAGTACAATTAACAATGATGTGATAGTTTCAGGTGGACATCAAAGGGACTCAGCCATACATATACATATACCCATTTTTCCCCCAAACTCCCCTCCTATCCAGGCTGCCAGATAACATTGAGTAGAGTTCCCTGTGCTATACAGCAGGTCTTTGTTGGTTACCTCTTTTAAATACAGCAGTCTGTACATGTCCATCCTAAACTCCCTAACTACCCCTTCCCAACATCCTCCCGCTACTTGCATTCATTCTTGCTGATGTTTACTCTGCTCTTTACTTCTCCACCAACACCTCCAGGCTCATCTACTATCTTGCCCCTTCTTGTCAAACTTTCACCAGATTTTTCACACCTCTCACCCTTGAATATGTTGTTCCATCTGACTAGGCACCCTTCTCTCTGTCCACTCTGGCTGGGAGACTTCAGCTCACCTCTCAGTTTTTAGGTCCAAGGACATCACTGCATCTGCAACCATCTCTGATTCCAGAATGGAGTTGGTTATTCAATACTTTGTCCATAGTACTGTGCTCAACACTGTGTTACAGTACCTACATACTACTTGAAAGAAAGAAAACTTGATATGAACAAATTAGTGAAGAACTTAAGAAATGGCAACCCACTCCAGTATTCATGCCTGGGAAATCCTATGGACAGAGGAGCCTGCTGGGCTACAGTCCATGAGGTTGCAAAGAGTGACACATGACTGAGCGACTAACCAACAAACAACATAATCATAGGAAAAGACAAACAGTGAAGTTTAGATTAGAAAGCTAATATAATCCAGTAATGACAGTGATTAAGTATTGGGACAAAGTAGCACCAATATGTGTATTTTTCTGGAGAGAGAGACAATAGCTTGTGCGACTCTCAAGGGGGTCTACAAAACAAAATATTTAGAAACATATTTGTTCTAAAAAAAGTGAGAAAAAGTTAACAAAATATTCTAAAGAAAATGAAATGCTCTAATATATTTCTGTTGAGACTTGTTATACGATTATTTTATGGAACTGATTCATTAAATGCATCAATAAGGAACAGAAATAGTAAATGTAAATACATCAATTAAAAAGCAAATTTTAATCCCTATCAAGCTACCAGCGGTATTTTTCACATAGCTAGAACAAATAATTTCACAATTTGTATGGAAATACAAAAAACCTCGAATAGGCAAAGCAATCTTGAGAAAGAAGAATGGAACTGGAGGAATCAACCTGCCTGACTTCAGGCTCTACTACAAAGCCACAGTCATCAAGACAGTATGGTACTGGCACAGACAGAAATATAGATCAATGGAACAAAATAGAAAGCTCAGAGATAAATCCACACATCTATGGACACCTTATCTTCGACAAAGGAGGCAAGAATATACAATACAATCTCTTTAACAAGTGGTGCTGGGAAAATTGGTCAACCACTTTTAAAAGAATGAAACTAGATCACTTTCTAACACCATACACAAAAATAAACTCAAAATGGATTAAAGATCTAAACGTAAGACCAGAAACTATAAAACTCCTAAAGGAGAACATGGGCAAAACACTCTCTGACATAAATCACAGCAGGGTCCTCTATGATCCACCTCCGAGAATACTGAAAATAAAAGCAAAAATAAACAAACGGGATCTAATTAAAATTAAAAGCTTCTTCACAACAAAGGAAACTATAAGCAAGGTGAAAAGACAGCCTTCTGAATGGGAGAAAATAATAGCAAATGAAGCAACTGACAAACAACTAATCTCAAAAATATGCAAGCAACTTATGCAGCTCAAGTCCAGAAAAATAAATGACCCAATCAAAAAATGGGCCAAAGAACTAAATAGACATTTCTCCAAAGAAGACATATGGATGGCTAACAAACACATGAAAAGATGCTCAACATCACTCATTATCAGAGAAATGCAAATCAAGACTACAATGAGGTACCATTTCACACCAGTCAGAATGGCTGTGATCCAAAAGTCTACAAGCAATAAATGCTGGAGACGGTGTAGAGAAAAGGGAACCCTCTTACACTGTTGGTGGGAATGCAAACTAGTACAGCCACTTTGGAGAACAGTGTGGAGATTCCTTTAAAAATTGCAAATAGAACTGCCTTATGACCCAGCAATCCCACTGCTGGGCATACACACCAAGGAAACCAGAATCGAAAGAGACACGTGTACCCCAATGTTCATCGCAGCACTGTTTATGATAGCCAGGACATGGAAACAACCTAGATGTCCATCAGCAGATGAATGGATAAGAAAGCTGTGGTACATATACACAATGGAGTATTACTCAGCCATTAAAAATAATACATTTGAATCAGTTCTAATGAGGTGGATGAAACTGGAGCCTATTATACAGAGTGAAGTAAGCCAGGAAAAAAAACACCAATACAGTATACTAACACATATATATGGAATTTAGAAAGATGGTAATGATAACCCTCTATGCGAGACAGCAAAAGAGACACAGATGTATAGAACGGACTTTTGGGCTCTGAGGGAGAGGGAGAAGGTGGGATGATCTGGGAGAATGGCACTGAAACATGTATACTATCATGTAAGAAACAAATCGCCAGTCTATGTTTGATACAGGATACAGGATGCTTGGGGCTGGTGCACAGGGATGATCCAGAGAGATGA